>CM032164.1:2918575-3302938 GCA_018901935.1 Pugionium cornutum
GACCCTCAGGACGGTCTTTCTCAGCTCTCACGTGCCTTATGGCCTGGAATCTCACCGGTCTTTCCACGCGCTCAACCTCTCGCCTATGGATGCGAGTTGTGTTTGGAGTGTGGTGAACATGGCCATCATGGCTTCGGCTGCTTCTCTATTCTCTTCTCCCATGGTGTGCTACAAAGAAAGAAGACAAGTTAGGATGCTCCTAAATTGTTAGGAGGGTTTTCTTTTATAAGGGGTTTGAAAAAATGCAAAAAGGAAAAATCCTAAGGAAAGGAAATTCGAATAAAAGGAAACTTCCTAGACAACTTGTGCTAGCTGTCCAATTCAAAATCTTTTGGGTATTTTCCTATTTTCTTTTCTTTTCTTTTTCTTTTCTTTTTAATTTAACTTAAAATTAATGGAAATATGAATTAAACAAAAAGGAAAACGTGAATGGCAATGCAAAAGTGAATGCAACTTAGGAGGCTAGATGCACTCGGTTTGGAGTTTGATGTTATTTTTTTGATTTTTCTTGAATGCAACTTAAACTAATGCAAGAACACGAAACAAAACAAGCAAAATGATAGAAACAACCTGGTTTAGGAGCTTTAAGCTTTGATACCAAAATGATACAAGCCTTGATTCAAGGATGTATGCGCGTGGGCTGTTTGTAGAAGATTAGGTGAGAAACTCAACCTTAGGCTTCTGGATGGGGGTTTTCTGGTTGGTAAAAGATGGAAGGGTGAAGTGAACCACACGAGGGGTGATGAACCTCGTGATAAATCACAAACTTAGAGCTAGGAGGGCTGGTCTCAACTAGGTTCTAAGCGCACAAGTCTCTTGAGAGAATAACTTGTTGAAAGAAAATTCGATCTTTATTAATATCAAAAAGGTTGTCGAACTACAATGCTGGAAGGAGCCTTATTAATATGCTCGAAAGCTTGACCTTCTAGGGTCGACTCAAACAAATAAAAGGAAAGTTTACAAAAGTGCACAAAAGGAAAAGATACAAAAGTGCATAACCGAAAAAGAACCTATTCCTAAAATGTTTTTGACTCAAAAATGTAAAGCATCTAGATCCTACCCTGCAAAACAGAAAGAGGCATATATTTGAATTGAAACTTACCTTAACTTACCTCACGGCCAAGAAATGGAAGGTGGCCATCCTTGTGGCATGCACGCGCCTTGCTCCTAGTCTTCGACTTGGAGTAGGGTTACAAATCTTTGGGCCCTGACCTCTCTTACCACTAAAGCCCAAGTCTCTGATGTTCCTTGTGTTGTTGAGAAGCCTTTGGACTCTAATTTGCTCTTCTGGCCCATTGTCCTTAGCTGCTCTTCCTCTAGGAGCTTGTCGACCCATAAGCTGAATTTGTGGAAGAGTGCCCCATTGCTCCTGTAGGTACCACTGGTGTAGATACTTCTTCTAGGTGCATGTCCTGGAGCTGGTAGCTCATTTGGTCCGAGTCCTCTTGTGTGGAAGTGGAATTGTGCGTGTACTCGGCTGGATCGGCTGTACCGACTAGATTGTGCGCGGTACTGGCCGGGATGCCTTCAGAACCGGCCAAGTTGATCTCGGAGTCGTCGGCATCACCAGAGGGACCGACGGTGTCATCCACGTCCCCACAAAGTGTGCCGAAAGCTTGGGCCTCTCCACCGGCGATGCTGACCGGTCTGGTCCTATAGGTCGAGGGTCCGGCGGTACTGCCTGGTCCGGCAGACGTGCCAGATGGTCCTGCTGTCTCGGGCAAGCTTCCTGGTCGGCCAGTATGGTCTCCTGGCTAGATGTACGACCTGATGTCCTCATCAAGCTGGCAAGTCGGACACTTAGCCACCCATTCAGCTACATTTCTCTTTAGTCCTGCCCAATGGTAGTACCGCTTCAAGTCTCGGTACATCTTACTCGCACCCGGGTGAATTGCAAATCTGGACTGATGTGCTTTCCTTAGGATTTCTTCTCTTAATTCCGGTACATTAGGGACACACACTCGTCCTCTTATCACAATTATCCCGTTGTTCGATTTCCCATACTCGGACCGATTGTTCTGATCTTACTCAATAGATCTGCCCGATTTGCTGCGTCTATGCCCAACGGTTCTGGTTCGTTTGATATTGCACTCAAATGCATCATCTTAACCATTCCGACAAGGGTTTCCGCATCCTTTCCCGCATGAACATCCGAACGCCTCCTACTCAAGGCATCCGCCACAAGATTTGCCTTTCCCGGGTGGTAGGCAATATCTAGGTCATAATCAGCCACGAATTCCATCCACCTTCTTTGCCTAAGGTTCAATTCGGGTTGAGTGGAAATGTACTTCAGACTCTTATGGTCGGTAAAAACTTGCACTTTGGCTCCATACAAGTATGACCGCCAAATCTTTAATGCAAAGATTACTACCGCCATTTCTAAGTCATGAGTGGGATAGTTTCCTTCATGTTTCCGCAATTGCCTTGATGCATAGGCAATCACCCTACCCTTTTGCATCAGAATAACACCCAATCCAGTTCTGGATGCGTCTGTGTATACCGCATAAGGCTCATCCGGTTCACGTAGTGCCAAGACTGGTGCAGTCGTTAGCATCTCCTTCAACCGTTGGAAACATTCCTCGCACTCATCTGTCCACTCGTACTTAGCATCGTTTCCGGTTAGACAAGTCATGGGGTAAGCCATTTTCGCAAATCCATTGACAAACTGTCTATAGTATCCGGCCAAACCCAGGAAGCTCCTAATCTCAGTTGCATTCCGAGGCCTCGACCAATACTTGATAGCCTTAACTTTCTCCGGGTCTACTGACACCCCTTGGTCCGACACAATGTGTCCCAAGAACCCAATACTTCTCTGCCAAAAGCTACACTTGCTTAGCTTGGCGTAAAGCTTGTGCTCCCTTAACCGTTCCATCACCATCCTTAGATGATTTTGGTGCATTTCATGGCCCTTTGAATAGACGAGGATGTCATCAATGAAAATGATAACAAACTCATCTAAACAATCCCGAAATACCCTATTCATCATCTTCATAAAGGCTGTCGGTGCATTGGTTAAACCGAATGGCATCACTACAAACTCGTAGTGTCCATATCTTGTCTGAAAAGCCATCTTCCAAATATCCGATGACTCAATCGGAATTTGGTGATATCCTTGGGCCAAATCGATCTTTGAGAACCAGGTCGCACCTCTGAGTTGATCCAACAACTCATCAATTCGGGGTAATGGGTACTTGTTCTTTACCGTAACCCGATTCAATCCCCAATAATCGATGCAAAGCCTAAAGCTTCCATCCTTCTTTTTCACAAACAACACCGGTGCACCCCAAGGTGACTCACTCGGCTTGATGAATCCTTTATCCAACAGTTCTTCTAACTGTTTCTTTAACTCAGCCATCTCGGCTAGAGCCATACGATAGGACGCTTTCGAAATTGGGGCAATCCCTGGTTCCAATTCAATCATGAATGGATCCGACCTATCAGGTGGTAACCCGGACAAGGTCTAGAACACATCCGCGAATTCATTGACCACTGGGATATCCTTTAACTCCCAACTTTTCTTATTTCCCTCGGTGCTTATCGTGGCTACATAGGCCTCGCACCCCTTCTCTAGCATCCGTTCTGCTTGGATTGCTGAGATTACCAAACTTCCCGAGGTGGGTTGGATCCCTTGGAATTCCAATCTCCCTCCCTCTTTCTCAAACCGAACTCGGCCCCTATGACACTCTAGGGTCTCCTTGTTCATTCCCACCCAGTCCATACCCAAGATTACCTCGTAATCCTTGAGTTGGATGACTACCAAGTCGGCCGGCAAATTGACATTCCCAATCATAACCGGGATGTTCCGCACAATTCCCAGGGAATTCATTATTTGCCCTCCAGCCGCTTGTACTTTACCCATTCCACAGATGGGTTCTCCTTGAATCCCAGTCTTTTTAAACCATTCTGGGCTTACAAAGCAATGTGAAGCCCCGGAATCAAACAGGACGTGTGTTTCAACACCTCCCACAACCAAGGTCCCTACACATTCATCCTGAATGCTAAGTACCCTACTGTTTATGCATACCATGCAATGCTCAATTTTTATTTAACAGTTAGGGTTATGTACGTACCAGTGATCGAGCTGTACCTGCCCGTATCGCCCATGTCCCGCGATAGCTCATAAACCCGCGGTGTTACGGCCTGCCTCTTAGCCGCTGGCTCGATTACCCCATGGTAGTCTTTTCGTTTGGGTTGCCTTTCGGCTGTCCCTTTGGGGCAATCCTTCCTGATGTGGCCTGACTTACCACAGTTGAAGCAAGTCCTCGAATCATCACTCGGCAGTCCTTGCTGTCCGTAATCCATCCTTGGACAGTTGCGGGTAGCATGTTCCTTGTTACCGCAACGTGCACATGCTCCCATCGCCTTCCAGCATTCCCCACCGTGCCTCCTACCACACGTCTTGCATTCCCTAACTTTTCCTAGGGGTTTGCTGGAGTCTTCAACCTTATCCCACTTTCTTTTCCGATCACCACCACTTGACTGGCCGTATCGATTCGGGAATTTGGATTATTTCAACCGGTTCTCCTCCTCGATCCCCTCCTCGATCAAGGCAGCCCTTTCCACCAATTCAGTGACTGATCCGAACTTCTGCGCCAAGCAGTGGTTACGGATTTCGACCCTTAGTCCACGCATGAACTAGCACACTTGCCCGAGTTCATCCTCAAGATCTCTTCCCGCATAACGCCTTAAGCGGTTAAATTCTTCTTCATATTCCTGGACAGTTCGGTTCCCTTGAACCAATTCCAGATATGAGCACTCCAATCGGTCCCACGCCTCTGGTGGAAAGAATTTCTTATTTAATTCTCCTTCAAACTCCTCGAAAGTTCGAATCCTTTCACCCAACCGTTTATCCACGACAACCCATCAGTTATGCGCATCCCCTTCCAGGAAGTGGACTGCGATATCTTTGCGGTAGTCACCGGGACACCTTGTTGATTGAAAGTTCCTCACCAAACGATTCTTCCACTCACCAGCCTTAATTGGGTCAGATCCCCCAGCGAAACTACCTGTTTTAAGGTGTATCATGTGTTCTAGGATGCTCAAATACGCCACCTTCTTTCTAGCGGACTTAGGTGCGTCATCTAGGATGACCACATCCTGGTTCTCCATAGGAACCGGTTCTTCGCCCATGTGTGGCACCTCAGGAACCGGTGCCTTGGGCTTAACCGCCTCAGTTAATATAGCCAATTGACTTATCACGGTTCTCATTGTGTTCCAAATTTCTTGTGGGCTCGGAACCGCATCAGGATTTACATCCGCGGCTCCCTGGTCGCGTTGTCCTTCTTCACTCGCATGTGTGCGATGAGCAGTAGACTCCTCATCCTCACCCTCAGGATGGTCCTGCTCAGTTGCCGCAACATGCGCCGTCGAAGGCTCAAATACATTCGGATTCGGCAAGGCTCCAATGTTTTGGCTTGGTTCACCACCTCTTGCCTTATCCTTCTTGTTTTTCCCAGTCTTGCCACTCTTGTCCATCTGCAAAACCATTTAGTTAGTCTCAACGTTTAATATGCGCAAGACCTGGTGCCCGATGAGTGGGGCCTACTTAACCCAAATCTAACCCGTCCTAGGACCAAGCATGCTCTGATACCAACTTGAAACACCCTTCCCGGATTATCAGTCCGAAGAGGTTGTTCCCTTTTGGATTCACCAAGAATTCCGAGTCTAAGGTCCATATTTTAGGGTCTCTTATCTAGTTTAAGTCTGATTTCGAGTTATTCTGAGATTCATGAGTTTTGTTAGAGTCATTTATAGAGTCATATTTAAAAGATCCGGAATTTTATTGAAGTATATAAGTAGGATTCGTTACAACATGATAGTTTGCCCGAAGGCTTACATATCAAACAATCCTAACTACCCGGATCCATACACCACCTATATACTCGGACCACCAGTCTTGCGCTCAAGCCAAATCCTTACCATGATCACCATATTTTCCAGAAAGAGGCCAAAGCCGCTTAATTATCATGGACTTAGCCAATATTATTCGAAAGGGCTTAAGAAACATGCATGAATGAATGCAACTCATGCAAAACCTGTTAAGTCTCTAAGTTCAACTTAGAATTCGACCAAGACAGACTCGGTTCGGACTTGGGCAGATCCGATCGACCAGCCGGCCATGGTAGGCATCACCCGAACCCTTTGGCCAGTCGATACTTGCCCTGAAAGACTCGATCCGGGGTATGGGCAGTCCAAGCCAACTATCTGTCAGAAAGGTTTCACCCAATCCCGATCATTCAGCCAAGTTTACCCACCAATCCCGCCTTGGATTCCCTTACTCGCCGAACCACCGGGGAAGAGGAATCCAAGCGTAAAGGGAAGTGGATTATTCACCTTACCACGCCTAGCCTTTAATCGCATACCCCAAAGTTGGTTCCCGATCCAAGGTTCACGATCTCTACCTCACTCGATCTCACTCTTCTCGAATATTGCCATAGAAAATTCTAGGATTTCTTCTTCTCCCAGCGTGTCCTTGTATCGACCCCAAGCCCTCTATTTATAGGGCTCGTGGTCGGTTTTTCACGAACGGTCATGGCTTTTGCTCGACCAATCAACGTTTCTGGTCGAACCATTGTGCCTGGTCGTGGCACTGGTTCGGCACCAACTGCCCGAGCCATTGCTAGCTGGCCAGTTGGCCCCAACTACCAACCAGCTTGTCTAACCGCTGGCCAGCTCACCCGACTGCCGGTCAGCTCTCCCAGCTGCCGACCAGCTCGCCCAGCTACCGGCCAGCTCGCCAAGCTACCAGCCAGCTTGCCCAGCTGCCGTCCAGCTCGCCCAGCTACCGGCCAACTCGCCCAGCTGTCGGTCAGCTCGCCCTACCGATCTTTACCGAGGATCGGGGGTGTTATAATAATGATGGCTAATGGATCCTTTCGGCCAATTACTCATGTGGGCTCAACATCCCTGTCAACTGCCACATGTAAGCTGCCTCTAAATGATATATTAGTATGCCTTGGAATTCAAAAACCTCTCTTGTCTGTGGCTAAACTCTGTGATGATTATCCATGTGCTGTCTACTTTGATTCTAACCATGTCTATGTACTTGATAAAAACACACAGAAGATATTGATTCAGGGAAAAAGACAGGATAATCTATATATGTTGGAGAATTCAGGAGCAATGGCACTCTACTCATCTCAACAGCAAGTGGTTAGTGATGAAGTGTGGCATATGCGTCTTGGACATCCAAGTTCTCAGGTTCTCCGACAATTAAAGAATTCAAAAACTATCCTTAGCAACAAAAGTAATTCTAAAGTATTGTGTGAGCCTTGTCAAATGAGCAAGAGGTCTAAACTGTCGTTTTTAGAATCTGATTTTTGGGCAAAAGAACCTTTGGAAAGGATCCATGTTGATTTGTGGGGCCTTTCTCCATATGCTTCAATGCAAGGATTCAAGTATTATGCTATATTCATAGAAAATCATTCTCATTTTTGTTGGTTTTGCCCCCTGCAACACAAATCAGATTTCTTCACTACATTTGTGAATTTTCAGAAACTGGTTGAAAATCAATATAGCAAGAAAATCATAATACTTCAAACTGATGGTGGAGGAGAATTCACAAGTAACACCGTAAGAAAACATCTCACAAATCATGGCATTCAACACTATATTTCATGTCCTCACACACCTGAACAGAATGGCTTGGCAGAACGCAAGCATAGACATATCACTGAATTGGGTTTGGTTATGATGTTTACGAGTAAAGCTCCTTTTGAGTACTGGGTAGAGGCTTTCTATACAACCACCTACTTAATCAACCTTCTACCCACTCAGGTTCTGCAGTTTAAGACTCCCTTTCATCTACTTGTGAAACAATAGCATGTATACATTGCCTTGAGAGTCTTTGGTTGTGCATGTTATCCCTATCTTCGACCATATTCCGCTAACAAGTTTGATCCTCGTTCATTGCAGTGTGTGTTTCTTAGATATCACACACATTATAAGAGATACAGATGTCTACATATTCCTACTGGTAAGTTGTACATCAGTATACATGTTGTCTTTGATGAAACATGCTTTACTTTTAGGCAATTGACTGTAGAATCATCCCATGAGAACACAACTCCACTTGCTTCAGCCTGGTATCAATCAACTGTTCCTGCATCTAAGGTGCTTCCCTCACAATCTCTGGACATTATTGCTACTTCACCAATTCACTATGTACCTCATCATTCCCTTGGAGACTCTTCAAGCATGTCTACTACATAGGAAGAGGGATGTCCTGGGCGTACGGCAGACCTCGATCCTGAACCTATAGGCGACATCATTCCTTCCTCCTCTGCTAGGCCAGACGTGACTGAGGTAATTTCTCCATCACAGAGTGTTGCAAGTCAGCCTGAAGTAGCTCCAACAAAACATCACATGGTGACAAGATCGAAAACATGTCATACTAAACCAAATACTCGTTATATTCTTTTTAGTAGTACCTCTGTTCCTATGATTCCAAAAAAATTGTTTGAAGCCTTAAAAGATCCTGGCTGGAAGAAGGCTATGGAGGATGAAATGACATCGATTCTGGATACAAATACCTATGAATTGGTACCTCATGATCAAACTATGAATGTTCTTGGCGGTAAATGGGTGTTTACAGTTAAACTTAAGGCAGATGGCTCAGTTAATAAACTAAAGGCATGTTTGGTAGCTAAGGGATTTCATCAAGAAGAGGGATTGCACTTCAATGAACTTTTAGTCCAGTGGTTCGTACTACAACAATCCGAATCATTCTGTCTATAGCGACTTCAAAACAATGGCAAAACACTCAGCTTGATGTGAAGAATGCATTTCTTCATGGAGATCTTCAAGAGAGAGTGTATATGTGTCAACCTCCTGGATTTGAGAACCCCACAATTCCCTCTCATGTTTGCTGTCTCAAGAAAGCTCTTTATGGCTTAAAACAAGCTCTTAGAGCTTGGTTTAACAAGTTCAGTAATTATCTTCTCGAATTTGGCTTTCTGTGTAGCAAAGCCGATCCTTCCCTTTTCATTTATCATCATCAGGGAACAACAACGACTTTACTACTCTATGTTGATGATATTTTGTTAACTGGAAGCTGTCCTGCAATAATCAACACACTGATTGAGAAACTTCATACTGAATTTTCGATGAAGGATCTCGGCCGTTTGAGCTACTTTCTTGGTATACAAGCTCATTTTCATTCAACTGGGTTGTTTCTACACCAGTCAAAGTATGCATAGGAGATTATTGAAGCAGCAGGAATGGCTTCCTGCAATCCCATATTTACGCCTTTACCTCTACAGTTTGATGAAGCTCCTAATAATGCCATGTTTTCTGCTCCATCTTATTTCAGAACTTTGGCTGGAAAACTTAAGTATTTGACACTAACTCGCCCATATATTCAATTCTCTGTGAATGTAGTGTGCCAGCGTATGTATGCTCCAACTGTTGCAGATTATACTCTCCTGAAACGAGTATTGAGATACATTCGAGGCACCATCACATTTGGTCGGAATTTTTCTTCTGCAATAGCACTATCACTTATGGCTTTTAGTGATAGTGATTGGGCCGGTTATAAGGTCACAAGGAGGTCTACTACCGGCTTCTGCACCTTTCTGGGTCCTCACTTGATCTCTTGGAAAGCTAAGAAGCAGCCTACTGTTTCACGATCTTCAACGGAGGCTGAATACCGCGCCTTAGCTGAAACAGCAGTTGAGATCACCTGGATTCCTCCATTCTGCGTGAATTACACATCACTCAGAGTTAACCATCTTGTTTACTGTGTGACAACTTGTCTGCTGTGCATTTGACAGCTAATCCGAAGTTTCATAGTCGTTCTAAACACATTGATGTGGACTATCATTTCATCCGCGAAAAGGTGGCTCTTGGAACAATAGAAACTTGCCACATTCCTGCTCACTTCCAACTTGCTGATGTGTTTACTAAGTCTCTTCCTCGACAACCCTTTGAATCACTTCGTAACAAACTTGGTGTTTGTCTCCCGCCAATCACATTTGAGGGGGGGGAGGGGATGTAGGAGAAAGGACTAAAACGCAGAGTTTTGGCATACAACAAACTTGTCATTTGGGCTTCGGACAAAAGAGAGTGGCCTAGGAAGAATTGAGTCACGTGGTTATTACAGAGAAGGGACAAGTTGCAGGAGAAATAATGAAAAACAGAGAATCGACAATGGCAAAAAAAACAGAAGCAGCAGAAGGAGATACGTTCGTACAAGCAAGCTGTTATTGGAGGGAGTATACAGATGGCAAAACATGATTGAAGGAGCGTGGATCAAAGACAATGACATCTTTATATAAATGCAAGTTGTAAAATTCTTTTGTAAACACACGAAAATATTAACAGAAAGTTTTGCGAGGTTCGTGTTCTTGTTTCTTATGTCTTCTTCCTTATATTTCAAATACCAATGATAAAACTATCAGAAAAAAATAAAAATAATATTTTAATTTTATTTATAATTTATTTATAATAACTAAGTATTTTTATAAAATAATTTAAATTATTTTTAAAATTTTAAATTTAAAATACTAAATTTGAAACAAAAACATAAAAATATACTATTTTTTAAGATATTACTTTATTTTTATTATGCTAATTTTGTGTCATCGGTTTGGTTTTCTGAATACTTCTAATGTAATGAATACTGAAAATTAGAAGTGTCCAGAAAAGCCTAAATGGTAATTTCAGTATTTATTATTTCGCTAATTTGATTTTAATTTTCTAAATTGCATAAGTTTAGGAGTAATATTTTAAAATATCATCATTTTAAATTTTTATTCTAAATTTAGCAGTATAAACTTAAAAAAATTACAAAATATTATATTTAGATTGTTTTTTTCTAATTAGAGTTTATTTTTTATTAAAAAGAAGTTTTAAAGTATTTTAATACTAAATTTGTGCTAATTTTGAAAATTTAATCTAATGATACTATAATTAAAACAAAAAATTTTTAAAATAATATTTTTGTCAATTGTATTAAATTTAGTGTAAAAAACCACCCTAACTAAACTTTTAATATTATATATGTAAAATTTGAGTGCTCATAACTTTAACAAAAATGAGTTAAAATTTGTTTTTATGTGTTTGCGCAATAGTAAACATAATATTGTGTCAAAATATTAATTATAATAAATTAACATGTTTATAAGATATTAAATAGTTCAAAAAGTAAAATCCCAAATATTTTTCGAATATTTTCGATTTTTTCACTAAACATTAAACCATCCGGCTGGACTACTGCCTTTGAAACTTTGAACAAGGTTGGAAAGCAATCTCTTTTGTATTTTAACTTAAAATAAATTTTGTTTTCCACACAAGTCGTTCCCTAGTGATTATAAACCCAAATGCAACCTTTGTCACAACAAATAGATCAAGACGATGGCTTCAAGTTCCTAATTGCAGCGGCCATAATCTGAGATAGTAAAACAATCAGCCGAACAAAGTCACTTATTGCTATAACAAGGATTTAATGTTAGAAAAATATACGTACCCGGGCAGGTCCAGGATCAAACTTTCTTTCACCAACACTTGTATTCATGTCCTCTCTCTTTGTGTCTACAATACTTTTATTAGATTCCACATTGTAGTTCACTGTCAATTTTGTATCATCGTCTACTTTGCTGCTTCCACTACATCTTTCTTCACCCATCTCTGTGTATTTGTTCTTGTTTCTTGTATTATAAGTACGGTCAGTACCATGAATTAGAGTATCTAGAGATTCTGCATCCTCCTCAATACCTTTGCTTCTGTTTTTCGTTATGTAATAACCAGTACTACTATTTGTTTGTAGATCTTGTCTCTTCTTTGAGAATTGTGTAGCTGCTGCTCGTGCACCGGCGATTGCAGCTGATAGACTGGTAAGTTGTTCTGTCTCCAGTGGTTTCTTCTTTTGTATTGTAGAGGAAATAGAATCAGGTTTTAAAGAAAACCGGTCTTTTGGTTCCGGAAGAGGAAACTTCATTGTGAAAGAGTTTTGAGAAGGCGAAAGACCTCTAGCTGCTGCAACATAAATCTGTTTCGTTTAAAAACACAGTAAGTAACTGTTCATATCTAAGAACCACAATTCTTCTTAGGTTTAAAGAGATATCACCTTGTTTTCTAAGTTATAAACTCCCTGGTACCCGCGCATCTCAAATGGAATAATCAGTTTCTGGAGAAATTTATAGAATCAAATGCCAAATAGTTAATCTGAAAAAGGGAAAACAAAAACGTAAAATGAAGTGAATTTCACCTGTGGTTGCTCACATAGCCAACAATATTTGGTTTGTCCTTCAAGCCTCACCTAATTATACGAAATAAAAACAATCCGGGTTTGCTTATTGAATCATCGATGCTAATCTGTTTCGGTTTTTTCAAAGAATCGAATACAGCAACAAAAAGGAATGCTCTAACCCCTTCAGATAAAGCCTCCCAGTTCTGAAGTTCATCGCAACTGACACAGCCAACAACCTCAACACATCCTAAACCAACAAAACCGAACCAAATTAGGTCTTACTTATACTCTATCATAGAACTTGGCCTGTAAAATATGCAGGATCTTTAACAAGATTAGTAAAATACCTATTAGTCTTGAAACTGGGTAATGTTGGGGAAATTGAATATCTGTGATCCCATCAATGGCGTAAATTTCTTGGTAAAACTCTTCCATTGCTTTGATTGTAGCTTCATCAGGAACTTTACTAGCAGCGTGAATCCATAGACGACCTAATTATGAAACAATATCTCCTTAAAAGTTCTGACAGTATTAACAAAATCCAAAAACACAATCGTTTTACAAGATTAAAATTCTCGTATTCTAATTCAAATTTATCTCAACTGAAGTTTTCATACTATGAGCTTTGATTTCATCAGCGACTGAAGATCACAAAAACTAATCTCGAACACACCCATTAAAACCCAGAGTTCGAAAACGGGGAAATTAGGAGATGTACCTCGAATCGGCGAAGGCCAGGACCTACCTTCGATGCGCTTGATACCATGGACCAGAAGCGAAGCCCATGGCTGATGCATAGTTAAACACGGGTTCGTATAGTTCCCACGTCTCATCGCTAGCTCTGTTTCAAAAGCCTAACACATTAAATTTTCCCCTAATTGGAGGAATCTTAGCTTATGATGAGAGAGATAAAAGTCAGCTGAATAACCAAAAACAAACAAATAACAAAAAAAGTTATCCCTGTTGTAAAATGGATAATTATCCATCCTTCTCCACCGACTTTACTAAGTCGGTTAAATACACTATATATATACACTATATATATGTGTACTTGATGTTTGCAAAGACATACATTGAAAAAGGTTACTTCTCTCCTCCTTTTCATTTTCTCTCTTGGTGCTCTCGTTGAGAGTAAAATATTTAATTCTTTTGATATTATTTAACACGTTATCAGCACGAGTGTTTCTACCACCTACCTGAGATCATACAATAAGGTAAAATTCTATTTTATTAAGACATGTGTATATTATATGGTAGACTCTGCCTTCTAAATATTATATGGTAGGCTCTGCCTCCTAAATATTATATGGTAGGCTCTGCCTTCTCAATATTATATGGTAGGCTCTCCCTTCTCAATATTATATGGTAGGCTCTGCCTTCTAAATATTATATGGTAGGCTCTGCCTTCTGAATATTATATGGTAGGCTCTGCCTTCTCAATATTATATGGTAGGCTCTGCCTTCTAAATATTATATGGTAGACACTGCCTTCTGAATATTATATGGTAGGCTCTGCCTTCTGGATATTATATGGTAGACACTGCCTCCTCATTTATATGGTAGGCAATGCCTCCTGAAATTATTTTAATTTATGTGTTATTATATTTACTAATGTTTTACAATTTTATCATAAATTAATTTATGTCATCATTATGTTTAAATTCTTAAAACTAATTATACATATTTATAATAATATTAATAAATTAAAATCGATATCCAAAATTTTATCATGATTATTTATTAAAAATAATTGTAAAATAATTTTGTTTTATATAAAATTGATGTTTAACACATTGTTTTATTATGTGTATAGTTATAATGTCAAATTTGGCAAAACTCGAGATTGCTGCCCTTGACATATCTGGAAAAAATTACATGACATGGGCAGTAGCTGCAAAAATGCATTTAAAGGCAAAAGACCTTCTTGGTACCATCGATAGGTCGGAAACAACATCCGATGAGAAAAAAGCAAAAGCCATGATATTTTTATGCCATCATATCCATGATGGTTTAAAAGATGAATATATCACAAAAGAAGATCCTGCAGATCTTTGGCAATCACTCAAAGATAGGTTTGATCACCAGAAATATGTGATCTTACCAAAAGCCAAACATGAGTGGTTAAACCTCCGGTTTCAGGATTATAAAACTGTAAGTGAATATAATTCCGCGTTGTTCGGAATCACTTCTAAGATGATATTATGTGGAGAAAAAGTAAGTGATTATGATATGATTGAAAAAACTCTCCAAACATTTCATCCTGGAAATGTAATCCTGCAACAACAATATCGAGCAAAGGGATATACTCGTTATTCGGAGTTAATGCAAGTTCTCCTTGTTGCTGAACAAAATAATGAACTTGTGATGATGAACCATCAATCTCGTCCCACTGGATCAGCTCCATTCCCAGAAGTGAATGTTGCATCATCCAGTTATAATAATTGGCAAGGACATGGACGTGGTCGAGGCCATGGTCGTGGTCGTGGACGTGGACGAGGAGGTGGACGTGGACATGGAAGAGGAAGATTTTTTCGTCCTAACGAATTCAAATTCGGGAGAAAGAATAAAGTCCACGAAAATGAAGTTGGTCGCGTACCTGCTGTACGCCAAAATATACAATATGAAAATGTTTGTTACAGATGTGGCATGAAAGGTCATTGGTCTCGTACCTGTCGTACACCAAAACATTTGGCTAATCTGTATCAAGAATCACAGAAACAAAAAGGAAAAGAAAGTGAAACCAACTTTATCTTGGATGAACCCGGACTTCCCTTCGATGGAAATGCATATCTCGATGTTGCTGATTTTCTGGTTGATTCCGAAAATACCAAAGAACAAGATAATTAAGTTTAATGTTATATATATAAAGTTGTATTTAGTTTCCTTACGAACAAAAACAAAACTTCATGTCTTTTTTTTAAAAAAAAAATATATGTAAGTTTGAACTTTAATTACTTAATGTAAAATAGTTTTATTATAATATAAGTGGATTTTGAAATATGTGTGTTTGACATTTATTAATACATCTTTATCAATATTTTAATACAGAAAATGTATCATTTTGAGAGTGAGAATGGAGATATATGCCTAGCAGACAGTGCTACAACGCATACAATACTGAAAGATAAAAAGTTTTTCTCCTACCTCAAAATGAAAGATTCCGCCGGAAGCGTAAATACAATATCGGGTAATGCAAATATTATCATAGGCTCCGGAAGAGCTAGTTTTTCAATGCCAATGGGAACGAAATTTGAAATAAATGATGTTTTATATTCCCCCAAGTCTCATAGAAACTTATTAAGTTTCAAAGACATCCGTACAAATGGATATCACATAGAGACAATGAGCAAAAATAACATTGAATATCTTTGCATTACATGGGAGCAGAAACAAATATTGGAAGAATTACCAATGATGTCCTCTGGATTATATTACACAAAAATAAATATAATTGAATCGTATATTACGGTAAACCAGAAGTTTACGACTACATTCAAAGTCTGGCATGAAAGACTAGGACATCCTGGATCAGTTATGATGAGAAAAATTGTGCAGAATTCTAATGGCCACCCATTGAAAAACCAGAAGATTTTTCAATCATGCGAGTTTTCGTGTAAAGCATGTTCTCAAGGAAAACTTATTACTCGGCCATCACCAGCCAAAATTAGTAATGAATCCCTAGTATTCTTAGAAAGAATACATGGTGATATATGTGGGCCTATTCACCCATCATGTGGGCCATTTCGATATTTTATGGTTTTAATTGACGCATCTAGTAGATGGTCACATGTGTGTTTGTTAACCACACGAAATATGGCTTTCGCAAGATTCATTGCCCAAATAATCAGGTTAAGAGCTCAATTCCCTGATTATACTATAAAGAAAGTAAGACTTGACAACGCTGGTGAATTCACGTCACAAGCCTTTAATGATTATTGTATGGCTCTCGGAATCGATGTTGAACATCCGGTTCCGCATGTTCATACACAAAATGGTATGGCTGAGTCTTTGATAAAACGGTTACAACTCATTGCGAGACCATTAATATTGAAAACAAATCTCCCAATTTTAGTATGGGGTCATGCTATATTGCATGCGACAGCATTGGTCCAAATAAGACCAAGTGCATATCATGAATATTCCCCATTACAATTAACATCTGGCCAGAAGCCTGATGTATCTCATCTCCGAGTTTTTGGGTGTGCGGTTTATATTCCTATAGCCCCACCACAAAGAACAAAGATGGGGCCACAGAGAAGATTAGGAATATATATTGGATTTATATCATCAAGTATTATTCGGTACCTTGAACCACGAACTGGTGACATGTTTACGGCACGATTTGCCGATTGTCATTTTGATGAAGAAGAATTTCCTACGTTAGGGGGAGGAATTAAACAACTGCAAGAAGATATTAAATGGTGTACGCCATCTTTGTTGTATCTTGATCCTCCCACAAAACAACGTGAAATGGAAGTTCAGAAAATCATACATTTGCAAAATATTGCAAACCAGTTGCCAGATGTATTCACAGATACAAAACGAGTGATGAAATCATATATACCCGCTGTGAATGTCCCATCAAGAATTAATGTTCCTGTAGAACATGTTGATGGCGATAAAATAAATGAACCCAGAGTTCAGTTAAAGAGGGGGAGACCGATGGGCTCAAAAGATAAAAATCCCCGTAAGAAAAAGTATTTGGGAGAACAAAATCAAAAGGTTCTGGAAGAACCTTACAAAAAGCGTCTCGAAAATACTTGTGAAAAGGTTATAGAGGAACCAACTCAAACGGAATGTCCGGAAGACATATGCAAACAGGTTTTTGAAAACCGTGAAGTGGAACTCCGTCCAGAAGACGAACGCAATATAGAAACATATGAGATTTCAATTAACTATACCCAAAATAGAAAATTATGGGTTAGAAATGAAATAGAGGATATTAATGGAATATTCTCTTTTTCTGTGTCCAAAGAAATTGAAAATGAAAATGATGATGCAGAACCAATGTCTGTAACAGAATTTTACAAAAAGATCTGATTGGGAAAAATGGCAAATAGCCATGAGAAATGAATTATTCTCTCTACAAAAAAGAAATGTTTTCGGACCCATTGTCATTACACCTGAAGATGTAGTGCCAGTTGGGTGCAAGTGGGTTTTTGTAAGAAAAAGGAATGAGAAAAACGAGGTCACTAGATATAAAGCACGTCTTGTTGCACAAGGATTTTCTCAAAGGCCGGGAATAGATTATGAAGAAACATATTCTCCGGTCATGGATGCAATTACATTTAGATATTTAATGAGTTTATCATCATCCAAAAGGTTAGAAATACACCTTATGGATGTCGTGACTGCATACCTGTATGGAACCCTTGATAGTGATATATACATGAGAATCCCAGAAGGATTCAAGATCCCAGAAGGATCAAAGATCTCTAAAGGACCCAAAGAACTATATTCAGTCAAATTACAACGATCATTATATGGGTTAAAACAATCCGGACGCATGTGGTATAATCGCTTAAGTGAATATCTGTTGAAAAAGGATATATTAACAATGCGATATGTCCTTGCGTATTTATAAATAAATTCCCATCAGGTTTTGTGATCATTGCTGTTTATGTAGATGACCTGAATATAATTGGAACTCAAAAGGAAGTTGATAATGCAAGAACTCATATGAAAGAAGAGTTTGAAATGAAAGATCTTGGAAAAACAAAATTTTGTCTAGGACTCCAAATTGAACATTTCCAAGATGGGATATTTGTGCATCAATCAAATTATACGAAAAGAATATTGAAACGATTTAATATGGATAAAGCGAATCCTTTAAGTACTCCAATGGTTAATCGATCGCTTAATATAAACAAGGATCCATTTCGACCTTGTGAAGATAATGAAGACACTTTAGGTCCTGAAGTACCTTATATGAGTGCCATCGGTGGACTTATGTATCTCGCAAATTGCACTCGACCAGATATAGCATTTGCTACAAATTTACTTGCGAGATATAGTTCATCACCTACACGTAGACATTGGAGTGGAATAAAACATATTTTCCGTTATCTTCAAGGTACGATTGATTTGGGATTATTTTATTCTAGAAACCCCGAGTTTGGTTTAGTTGGTTTTGCAGATGCTGGGTATTTATCGGATCCACACAAAGCTCGGTCTCAAACTGGTTATGTTTTCACACTCGGTGGAACTGCGATCTCGTGGCGATCTCAAAAACAAACTCTGGTTGCCACTTCTTCAAACTATGCCGAAATCATTGCCCTTCATGAAGCTTGCAGAGAATGTGTATGGCTCAGATCTATGACTCAACATATAGAAGGAACAAGTGGACTAACCAACAATAAGGAGCCAACAAAATTATTCGAAGATAATACTGCATGTGTCCCCCAAATCAAAGAAGGTTATATCAAGAGTGACCGAACAAAACATATTCCTCCGAGATTTTTCTCCTACATCCAAGAACTTGAGAAAAATCAAGAAGTTGACATCGAGTACATTCGTTCAAGTGATAATGCAGTAGATTTGTTTACAAAGGCACTTCCTACAACAACGTTCAGAAAACATGTTCAGAATATTGGAATGCGTCATCTTCGAGATTTATGAAGGAAAAACACAACTATCTTTTTGAAGGGGAGATTACGTATCTGCACTCTTTTTCCCTTATCATGATTTTTATCCCGTTGGGTTTTTTTTACATGATAAGGTTTTTAACGAGACAGTATGTAATATTTTTATAATAATGGATAATTAAGGGGGAGTATTGTAAAATGGATAATTATCCATCCTTCTCCACCGACTTTACTAAGTCGGTTAAATACCCTATATATATGTGTACTTGATGTTTGCAAAGACATACATTGAAAAAGGTTACTTCTCTCCTCCTTTTCATTTTCTCTCTTGGTGCTCTCGTTGAGAGTAAAATATTTAATTCTTTTGATATTATTTAACAATCCCATTACAATTTTTTTAATGTATTTAATCATAAATTTATGTTTGGGCAATTATATAAAATACCATATTTTTAAGTTTTTTTATTTGAAAATAGCATTATTAATTTAAATTTATTATAATATTATAATATTAAAATTAAAATATATTAAAATATTTTAATAAAAAATTTAAACTCTAAATTAAAAAAATGAATCTAAATATAATATTTTAAGTTTATATATAATTTATTTATAATAAATAAGTATTTTTTACATAATTATTTGTGTTATTTTTGGAAGTTTAATTTTAGAATGCTAAATTTGAAAGAAAAACTTTAAAAAATATTATTTTAGAATTTCTTATTAAATTTAGTTAATGATATTATTTTTGGAACAAACATTTGAAAATGTGTTATATTAAAAAAATGTCCTTAGAAATATTTTGTTTTTTAATTATTTTAATATTAAAAATATGTAAAAGTTATTACATGTTGATATTATTATATTTTTTTAATTTAACTTCTTTTTTTCTACCATTTTTCTTTTCTTGTTGGCATTTTTTCATCACGGCTTTATATTTTTTTCTTCTCATTTTCTTATCTTTATATTTTTGTACAATTGACAAAAATAGCATTTAAAAAATTCTTTTAAATATACCACTATTAAATTAAATTTTCAAAAATAAGAAAAAATTAATATTAAAATATCTTAAAATTTCAGAAAAATTAAATCCTATTAAAAAAAGAACCTAAATATAATATTTTAATTATATTTATGATTTATTTATGGTAAATATGTATTTTCAAAAAAACAATCATGCTATTTTTGAAATTTTAAATTTGTACTGCTAAATTTGGAGTAAAAATTTAAAAAGTACTATTTTATAGTACTGCTTTATATTCTTTGGCCGAATAACCAAAAACAAAAAACTAACAAAAAAGATAATAGTTATATATTATTTTATTATATAATTAACTAACTCAAAACGAACATATTTTAAAATTTTTGTTCTAAATTTAGTATTATAAATTATAAATTCTCAAAACAACACAAATTATTTTTATAAAAATACTTATTTATCATAAAATAAATTATCAATAAACTTAAATATTATATTTGAGTTTTTTTTCAAATTTAAGATTTATTTTTTCTTGAAGAAATTTTAAAGTATTTTATTATTAAATTTGTGATATTTATGGAAATTTAATTTAATAATGATATATTTAGAATAAAAAGTTAAAAAATGCTATTTTTATCCATTGCTTTTATCAATTTACTTGATATTAGTTTTGTATAAATATGTGTATTTGGTCATAATATATATATATATATATCTATATATATATATAATGTATATAATGAAAAGAGAGATGAAAATAAAACTTATTTTCTTCACCTCATTTTTTTTGTGAATAGAACCGAAACATATTTAAGCTTATAACATAATACAAACGCTTTTATACTGAAATCTTGAATTAATGTAATAATCTTTTTTTATAAATTGCATTTAAAATTAAACCCATATACCAAATATTTAGGCATTGCCTCGTAAACTATGAAAAGTTATGCTTTATAAAAATCTATGAAAAGTGTTTGTTTCCTAAAATGTGAAATGCCTAGTGATACAATTTTGTAATTGTCTGAACCTATGGGTCTAGTACGAGAAGGTTTATTAGGCGATATACTCGGTCTACTGGCTTTTTGGATAGTTTAATAAGAAATTTAAAGGCAGTTGGGTGAAATGAAGCACACGGCACATAGAGTTTCATGGTAAATCACAAACTCAAAACTAGCAAGTTCGGATCTGTATTAGACATGTCACATAAAAAATAAGAGAGAGACTTTAGGCAAGCACAACTCTTTATAAGAAAATATGATCTTTATTGATATTAGGTAAAAAAATTCGAACAACAATGTTGAATAACCCTTATTAATATGTTTGGTAACTTTGACTTTCAAGTGTCGAATCAAAAAAAAAATAATAAAAATTGTGCAATATATTAAACTAGATTTAGATTTGCGCTTTGCACAGAAAAAAATATTTATATATTATAATTACTTAATTATTTAATAAATATAAATTAGATATTTATATAATTTATTTTTAAAATATTTTAAATATTATAATACGTAAATATTTTAAATTTCATGTTAATTATCTATTAATACGTAAATCATTTAATTGATTTTGCTATCATTTATTTAAATATATATATATATATATAATATTATTAATTATATATATTATTATATCATTGAATTAAAAAAATATTACTATAATATAAATAAATTACTATAATATATTAATTTTCTAACCAAATTAATGACAATGAGATATATTGTAATTATTCAAATAACTTAAATTAATTTATATATTTATTTGAATTATTTATAAATTATCGTATATGTAAATTAAAAAAAATAATTGTTTTTTATGAAGTTCATTATATATTTTTGATTAGTTTAATGAAATATACTGATTTTCTAACTAAATAAATAACAATGGCATAGTGTAATTATTTTAGTAATTTAAATCTATTTATATATTTATTTTAAACTCATTATGGTGATTACATGTAATCATAGTATTTGTGTTAATAATATGTTAGGATTATTTTTTAAAATTTTTTTGAATAATATATTAGAGATGTAAATACAAAAATGGAAAGTGGAAAAAAGAAAACAACTAATGCCCTAAGGACCTACTAAGCCAAACAAAACCAAGACCAAGTTCATAATGTTAGAACAAATATAAATATATAACTTAGTATTTTTACATTCCATCATACAAAAATGGAAGATTTGGCCGTGCCTTGGTCCTCACGTCTACCTCTTATTCTTGAGCTTCAAGTATGTTGAAAAACTGTTAGGCCTTAACTTCATTTGTGAAACAGAGTCCAAGCTTGAAAGTGTGGCTTGATGAGGTACATGTCCTTTAGAGTGATTAGCGACTATTAGGCCCATGGCCACATTGCTTTAATTACAAGAAAACTGCCAAAATACGACTGTATTTTACGATTACATACGTAGTCGCAAAATTTGCGACCACATTTGCCACGATTTTGCGACCACTTTGACCACTTTGTGACTACGGAGAAGTAGTCGCAAAGTGGTCGCAAAAATGTGACCAAAACCTGTAATCGCATATTGGTCGCAATACGCAACCATTTAGAGACTGAAATGCGAATCTTTTGCGACTGATCTATGTAGTCGCTAATCAGTCGCAAAATAATGACTGATTAGCGACTACATGTGGAAAACCACTTGTTAGTCGCATATTGGTCGCTAAAAATGCGACCAATTTGCGACTACATTATGTAGTGGCTCTTGAGTCATAAAGTGGTGGCAAAGTGCCAACATAAAAAACATGTGCGTGTTAGGTATAACGACATTTAAGCGACTACACTGTTGTAGTCGCAAAGTAGTGGCAAAGGAGTGGCAAAGTACTGGCAAGTAGTGGCAAAATATTGTATATATATGCCCCATCCCATTCTTTCATTTGTAGAATCGAAGAAAAAAAAATCTTAAGACATGTGGAGAAATTATAATAATTCGAGAGATTAGATGTACAAAAGGATTGATAATGAAACAAGAAATATATCGGCAGAATTTGCACAAGGCATGTAGCAGTTCATGAATTTTGCAAGTAGTCAACCAATAGCTTAAAGTAGCGGAAGTAAGTTTTTCTGTCCTTGTATTAATTGCAAAAATGATAAATTTATTCCGGAACGGAAAATATGGAGATATCTATATAGTCGAAGATTTATGCCAAATTATTATATTTGGTATAAACATGGAGAAGAGCTGAATGTTCAGTTAGGGACGAGTACTAGTCGGGGTGATGTCCAAAGAAATCAGGGAGGTACGGGTGGTTGTACTAGTGATGAAACAGTTGGTACATCCGGTAATAAATATGTTGAAATGGTGACGGATGCATTTTGTGAGACAACGACTGATGATCATCAGTACTATAATCAGAACGAAGAACAATATAATTATAATGAAGAAGAACGGCCTAATGAAAAATCACAATTTTTTACAACATGTTAGAAGCTGCGAAAAATCCATTGTATGATGGTTGTCATAAAGGACACTCACAGTTATCTTTAGCTGCTTGGTTCATGAACATCAAGTCTGATTTTAATTTACCAGAAAAATGTATGGATTCTTGGGCGGAACTGTTTACAGAATATTTGCCCGAGGAGAAACAGGCAACGGGTTCATATTATGAAACCGAAAAATTGATGCGAAATTTAGGCCTCCCGTTTTATACAATTGACGTGTGTGTACAAAATTATATGATCTTTTGGAAAGAAGATGAGAAATGGGAAAAAATACAAATTTTGCGATTCCCCCCAGTATAAGCCAAGCGAGGGCAAGACGAGAATACCTTTCAGTCGTATGTGGTATTTACCTATAGGTGATAGACTTAAAAGAATGTATCAAAGCGAGAAAATCACAGAGGCAATGAGGTGGCACGCAGAGCATGAAGCAGAAGATAGAGAAATGAGTCATCCATCTGATGCTGCAGAGTGGAAAAATTTTCAATATCTACATCCTATATTTGCTGCTGAATCTCGAAACGTTTATTTTGGCTTATGTATTGATGGGTTCAATCCATTTGGGATGTCTATTAATTATTCATTATGGCCGGTGATTATCATTCCATATAACTTGCCACCGGACATGTGTATGAAGAAAGAGTATTTGTTTCTAACAATTCTGAATTCAGGGCCAAATCATCCGCGTGCAAGTCTGGATATATTCCTCCGACCTTTGATTGATGAGTTGAAAGAATTATGGTCTACGGGAGTTAATGCATATGATGTATCGTTGAACCAAAATTTCAATGTAAAAGCCGTGTTAATATGGATGATAAGAGATTTTGTCGCTTATGGAATGTTGTCAGGATGGATAACGCATGAAAGACTGGCTTGTCCAATTTGTATGGATGATACGAAGGCATTCAATTACCAAATGGGAGAAAGACGTGTTGGTTTGATTGTCATAGAAGGTTTCTTCCTAATGGTCACCCATTACAGAAAAATAAAACAAATTTTTAAAAAGGGAAACACGCTTTGAATGACTATCATCCATAATCATTGACAGGCGAACAAGTTTTATACGAGCGAATAAAAGCTGTCAATCCTCTAAGAACATCTGACTGCGGAGTAAACGGTCATGAAAGTAAAGAAGAAGGTTACGGCAGCTGGCATAATTGGCACAAAGAAAGTATATTTTGGGAGTTGCCATACTGGACGGATCTTAACCTTCGACATAATCTTGATGTGATGCATATAGAGAAGAATTTCTTCGATAACATCATTAATACTGTTATGAATGTGAAAGAGAAATCAAAAGATACAGTTAAGTCAAGGTTGGATATTGCAAAGTTTTGCTCTCGAAAAGAGTTACACATGGATGGTCGGGGTAATGTTGCATTCACTATATTTCGATTGGCACAAAAAGCGAAAGAACGGTTATTGGAATGTATAAAAAATGATGTAAAATTTCCAGAAAACTATGCGGCAAATTTAGCAAATTGTATGGATATGGATGGACTAAAGTTCTCGGGCATGAAAAGCCATGACTTCCATGTTTTTATGGAAAGACTTCTCCTTTTTATATTTGCAGAACTTTTACCACGGAACATTCATCTAGCATTATCAGGTAAATATAGTAATAAATATATTTTATATTAGGAGTACGTAAATTAATAATAATTGCATGTAATAATTAATTGTCGATGGTAATATATATAGGGATTGGAGGATTTTTCCGTGATTTATGCTCTAGATCATTACAACAAAACCATGTTCGAATTCTGAAGGAAAACTTTGTCATAATTTTGTGCAATTTGGAAAAGATCTTTCCGCCTTCATTTTTTGATGTCATGGAACATTTTCCTTTACATCTACCATACGAAGCTAAACTGGGTAGACCTGTGCAGTATAAGTGAATGAATCCATTTGAAAGGCTTTTTAAAAAAACTGAAAAGCAAGGCGAATAACAAACGATATGATGCAGGGTCGATTGTTGAATCATATGTGAATGATGAGATATCTTAGTTCTCGGAACATTATTTTGCTGCCCACATACGCACGAAAAACGGGTAACATAAATTAATTCTTATGTTTATTAATTAATTATTTTATTATGAATGACAAATTTTTGTGCTGATATATCGTGTAATTAATATAATATATATATAGGTCTACAAGATTCGATGAAGGTGACGTTCATGTATATCCGGATCCCGAAGTATCGGATATATTTACGCACATGAGTCGTCCAAGTGGTAAATGTAAAGAAATTTGGCTCTCCGAAAAAGAATATAAATATGCACGTACATATGTTTTACGGAATTGTGAATATTTTCGGCCACTAGAGAGGTATATAAAAACAATTAATTGTATTTATTACATTCCAGTTTATTGTATCAAGCAATATATATTAATTTTTCATATTTACTTTTGTAGCATGTTTGAAAATCACATTCGATGTACGTATCCATATCTTTCGAAAGACGACATTTCATCGAAAAGAGAGGAAGAGTTCCCCATATGGGTTAGAGATTATTTATGTTTAATTATTTGATATGTATATTATATTTAATTTATTAATTTTAAAATACTAACTTTAATTTTATATATATATGATCATAGGTCAATTCATGCACTTCCACAGATTCACACGTCTTTCCTATATGGCCTCAAGAATTAGTTCAAGTGCTGATGAATAAAGCGTCAACTTGGCCGATGTATTTTACAAGAGGTTATATGTTTCACACGAAGAAATATGGACATAGGAGAAAGACATGTAACTACGGTATTTGTGTGAAGGGAGACAATTACTCAGATGCATCTGATGAAGCTGATTTCTACGAGATTTTAACAGATATCATTCAACTTGAGTATGTCGGCCTCCTAAATTTGAAGATCACGCTTTTTAAATGTGAATGGTACGATTCTACGCTTTCGAAAGATACTTGAAAGTCGGAAAATGGCGTCGTTGATGTCTTACCATCGGGAAAATACTACAAATACGAACCATTTATTCTTGGTACGTATACGTAAATAATTAACTATATAATTAATTTTGTTAAAAATATATAACTAATTTATATTTCATTACTTATGATGTATCAGCCTCTCAAGCAGATCAAGTTTGTTATATTCCCTATCCGCACACTAAATCATCATCAAAACAAACATGGCTCAGTGTTTTGAAAGTTAATCCTAGATCTAATATTTTGGGGAAATACAAAAACAAAGACGAGATGGCCTGTTGCAACAAGAAAATGATGAAGAGGTAATGGTTGTTCAAGAGATAGAAGTAGATCGGTTGGTCGATAGAGTTAATCATATGGAATAAATTGATTTCGATGTCGGAGATGAGGAACTAGAAGATGAATTTCAATATAATATTTCATCTTCAGATGATGACGAGGACGAAAAAATGTAATAAATATAGTTATCGTTTTATGTATTTTTGACATTTGATTCTTATATAATTCAATTTATTCCCAAAAATCATATAATTAAGATTTTATGACACAAATTGTTACTGATTTGCCACCATTTTGCCACTGTATGACAATATGGTAACATTTCAGTCAGAATTATTACACGTGGTTGCAAATCAGTCGCAAATTTGCAACTGATTTGCACCCACAAACTCAAAATTTGATATGCAGCCGCAAATCAATCGCAAAATAGCGACTAATTTGCGACCACATATGGTAAATTACATTTTTTCTAAGTATTTTCCACATTTACAACTTGTATTTCTATTTTTATATGACTACTAACCATTATAAGTGACCACATATATTGAAAACCATATTTGTAATGATTTAAATTTTAGAAAATATTTGAAATGTATATAAGAGTTATAAGGTTAAGTAAATTTGTTAAGTGTTTTAAATAAATGATTTGAAAATTTGGGAAATGTTATTGTTTTCTTAATGATTGAAATTTGTACAACTTATAATCAATTAATCAATCTTATATAATTCAAATTATATACCAAAATAAAATTTTTTAGAGTTTGCCACTGATTTACCAAAATATTGAAATGTATTATTTGTGATTGATTTGCCACCACTTTGCCACTGATTTGCCACTACATTAACAATGTGGTGGCATTTGAGTCACAATTATTACACGTAGTCGCAAATCAGTCGCACATTTGCCACTGATTTGCGACTACATGTAATTTATTCGAATAATTTAATGGTGGTCGCAAATCAGTCGCAATTTGCGACTGATTTGCGACCACATTTTAATTTCTCAAATCATTGGCACTTCCGTGGTCGCAAAATGGATGTTTTCTTGTAGTGTTTGGCCTTCTTGTCTTAGGAGTTATTCGACAAACAAGTTGAATATATGGTCGTGTGCGCGAGCCCTATTCTTTGTCATAGCTCAAAGAGGTATTGTAGGGGTTGTAACCTTCTCATTACCCATGTCTTCGGGCTGGCCAGTCATTTGGGCTGTGTCTTCGGGCCCGCCGTTTGATCGAGTCATACTGTCTATGTCCTCATGACGGCAAGTTTTTTGATCATATTTTTATAGTCGGCTAGTCGATTTGACCATCGGTTTAAAGGCGGTGAGTAACAAAAACTTGGTTTATAACTTTCTCCAAAGAGTTTTAGAAATGGTTTAAAAATTTGGTGTCTCGTTCAGAAACAATGGTCATGGGCATGCCATGTATTCAGACTATCTTCCTAAAGAATTATTATGCCATTTGAGTCGCATCATTCATATTGGTACATAGTATAAAATGGGCTATCTTTGACAACCAGCCCCCTAGAAAAAAATACGTCTTTATGATTGATTTTGGGTAGTCCAAATCTGAAATCCATCCAGATATCTACCTACGGCTGTGTTGGTATGGGAAAAGGAAGGTACAACTCGTGAAGATGCACTATGCTTTCTTGCACGTCAAACATCCTACATTGTGGGTCTTAATTGACTTCTTTATGTGAGGCGAGTTGAAATGTTATTTGATCACGACAAGTGTCTTGTCTACTAAAAAATGGCCCATAAGATCTCCTTTGTGGGTTTCGCGTGATAGATTCTCGTAAAGATCTTGAGGAATGCTTAACCTCCTTTTCCGAAACAGGAATCCTTCATATAAGTAAAATTTGCCATGATTTCATTTGCCACATTCTTTGTAGCTTTTCCGGGTCATTTTTATACAAGTTCTTGATATGCTCGAATCCTAAGATCTTAGCCTTCATGGTTGAGATCAGGGTATATCTTCTTGGCAATGCATCAACCATGATGTTGTTCTTTGCCTTTTTTATACTTAATGATATACGGAAAGGTCTCAATGTACTTCATCCATCTAGCATGTATGTTCTTGAAGTTGGTTTGTCCCCGTAGATGTTTGATGGTCTCGTGGTCGGTATGGATCAAAAACTCATTGGACAAAAAGTAATGCTACCAAGTCTCCAAAGCTCGAACCAAGATACAAATCTGCTTGTCATAAGTCGGAAATTTGAGTGAAGCTCCACCTAGTTTCTAACTGAAATAAGCTACGGGTCGGCCTCCTTGAGTTAGGACTCCGCCTATGCCAATTTCAAAAGCATCACATTCAAACGAAGGTCTTGTTGAAGTCTGTAAGGGTTAAGACTGGTGCATGTGTGAGGTTGTGCTTTAGAGCCTGGAATGCCTTCTCTTGGGGTTCTCTCCAGCTAAATTCCACATTTTTCTTTAGTATTGCCATCTATGGAGAAGATATGCTGCTGAAATTTTGGATGAGCTTCCAATAGAAGGTGGCCAATCCATGGAAGCTCCTTACTTGGCCGATGTTGGTCGGTGTCAGCCATTCTTGAATAGCTTATATCTTTTCTTTATCTTCATGTAGGTCCTGTGAACTTACAACAGAACCTAGGAAAACTACTTTATTAGTACAAAATGTGCATTTCTTGAGATTTGCGTAAAGTTATTCTCGCCGAAGTGTTTTTAGTAATTAATTCAAGATGCAAGATGTAAGATACGATCACTCAAACCATTTACTATAAACAAATATATAATTGAAATAGACCATCACAAATTTATTGATATACGACTTTAGAACATTAGTCAGACTGAAAGGCATAACTGTCCATTTGTACAACTGTTGTTTGGTTTTGAAGGTGGTTTTACACTGGTCTCCTTCTTTCATTTTTAATTGGTGATATCCACTTTTACAATCAATCTTTGAAAAGATAGTGGTCCCATTCAACTCATCCAGCATATCGTCCAACAAGGATATTAAATGCATTTTTTATAGTGATATTGTTTATGGCCCGACAATCTACACACTGCATGATTCGTCTTTCTTGGGTACTAGGATTACCGATACAACACATTGACTTAGGCTCTTCTGTACATATCATTTGTCCAAGATCTCCTTAACTTGCATCTCAATCTTTTTAGACTCCTTTGAGCTTATTTTATAGTATGGAAGATTTGGTAGAGCGGCCCCAAGCATAAAATCAATTTGATGTTCGATACCGCGTAGTGGGGACAACGGGCCAGTACGTCTTCGAAAATCATCTTGGAACCGGCTGAAAAGGTCGACCACCTCTACTGGTAACTAGACATCTTTTTTTCCTACACTCAAACCATCCTTAAATATAAATAGTAGCATTGAGTCCTTCGAAGCCAAAGCCTTTCGAGCATGACTAGGTTGAAGTTGGAAATTAGACTTAATAATATTATTTTCCTTACTCATTTAAACTTGTAATTCATGTACTTGGTCAGGATTATGTAGAGATATATTGACCTTTTTTGTCATGCACAAAAGTATACAGATTGGTACGGTCGCCATGTTTGGTTTCCCGATAGCATTATATCCTTCCTAGTAATAGGTGCCCAACTTGGATTGATACTATGCCTCGCATGACCTGGTCTTGGTAATGGCGCCCACACTAAAAGGTTCCATTACTTGTTCATTGATCTTGAGTTTGATCTTATCATCAAGCCACCTTAGACGGTACGGCCGAGGGTGTTTAGTTCTCTCAAAATTTAACTTTTCGATCATGTATGCACTTGCCATGTTGGTGCAATAGCCACTGCCAATAATGGGGTTAAATACCATTCTTTTAATGGTGCATCAACTCGATCAACCATGACACTTAGGAGGCGGTGTCTCACCAAGATGTTTCCGAGGTCAAGGTGTTCTATGTCTCCATAGTAACCTTGTGGCTCAGCCTCATTTTCATTGGTTTTGGCACTCTTTTCATATATGTTTGCGTCCCTTACATTTAAAATAAGTGATTTCTTTGGAACATTGAGGGTTTAAGGTCTTACCTGTCTCGGTCCTCGGGTCTCGGTCGGCTCATTGGCATTCCCTTTGAATCGAGATTCGATCTCGAATCCTTGCCTATAGTCTTGTTGTCGACATTACTTGGTGCTCTAGGTATTTTGGACCGGTTGCATAAATCATTTGTCTTAGTTTGATATGTTGTTCGGCCTTGCAAAAAAATGGAAGAGATTTTTGAAGTTGCTGTATATTTGTCTCTCCATCTTACGGCTGATCCTTTCTTGTAGGCCATCTAGAAATTAGACCGTTAGGGCCTCTTCATCGTCATTGAGCTCTAGGCGATACCTTAGCTTTTCAAACTCCTCATGATATTCTTTTATAAAACTTGATCCCTGCTTATCATTTCAAATTTAACGTTGTAAGTCCTATGAAAATATGGCAGTACATACCTTTGTCTTAGGATGAGAAGGTTATTGGCGCAAGCCCTGGCCGATGGACCGGCCCAACCGATCCTAGGAGCACAAAGACGGTCGAGCATTAGTAAAAATACACATGGGTGTATTTTCATGAATTCAAGTCTAACCAAAATGCAGTCAGACAAGACTGGACCTAACCTATAATCCTGACTCATAGAGGACATGCTACGATATGGAGCTCACCCCAAAAAAGGTTGTACTAAGTCATTCACTATTCATCAAGTTGGTGTTACCGAAACTTATCATGTTTAGAACTTTCCTTATATGAAAGATACCAAACATTTTTTTGACGACCAGAAGACCTTTTGGTACTTCTAGAATCTCTCCTAAACACTCCTAGAAGCCCAATCAGACTTTGGACCAGGTGGGTCCATCCATGCCTTCAAATGAATCGATTGGAGCTATTTATGCTAAGTGAGATGACCAACTTGTTTAATCACTTGCAAACCAAAACATGATGTTCATGAGAGATTATTAAACCTCTATAGAAGTCCAAAATCAACCTACCATGTACCAGCGACAATAGGATCAAGCCGATCTCTCTTCTCCAATACTTTCCATATTTAAGACCGATAGCATTAAAAAACCATAGTCTCTCTCCTCAAGTCTACTGCATGTTGGGAAGCTTTTTAATACATTTAGACATCCCAATGAGGTACCACTTCCTGTTTAAGTTATTAAGATACAAACTATTTAATATTTTCTATGTTTGTCCGAATATTCAATACTCCAACGCCCATATTATTTAAGTGTGGGCGCCTCTTTTTGTTGTTTCCTTTTGAAAATTTTGTAAAAATATCTCTATATAAAACTCATTAGACCAATATAAAGACACACCATGATATATAAAAGCATTTTATTCAAAAAAAATTGAGTTTTGTTCATCAAAGAGCGAATTCTTTGATTTTCTTTTCATAGTGAGTTTAGTGTGTGAATCACTCTTCTCTTGTGAATCCATGACCAGTTCGATTGAAAGATTCAAACTCACTTAGTTTAATATTTGATAATGTAATTCGGTCAAAAACTCCTCATTTTAGTTTTCATGTCCGTTTAAGCCAAGAGAGATTGTCAGCCTAATGAATCATGATCATATCAGTTATGAGACTGATATTCAATCTTAAACCATTTGGTATCAGAGCTAAAAGCTCATATGCTAGATTGTGTTCATCCAACCTTTTTCTTTCAATTTTATTTTTTGAATTTTCTAACTTATATCTTATCCAAAAAACCCAAATAAAAATATTTGTATCTCTTTCTCATTTGTTTTGCTTTTTATTGTTTTTTGTTGTTTCTTCTCACATAGATCCAAAAACCAAAATAAAATTTTCTTTTTGTTTCTACTTTGCTTAGTCTCATAATAAAAAAACCCCCACAAATAAAAATATCATCATTTTGTCATTTTTATTATCGAATCTATTTACTAGTAAAAAATTAAAGAATATTGTTATTTCTTATTATTTTCGTCCTATTTTAAATTCAAATAAAAATCAAAACTAAATATTGTTTTTTATTATTTATTAAAATTTAGTTGCCAAAATAAAACACAAATCATTAATATTCATTTTTGGGCGATTTCTTTTTACTATTGCTATTTGAACTATTGCCATATTCTCCATTAATTTTAGTTTTCATATTTGTTGATTTGGACTTAATACCTTTTATTCTTGTGGTTCAAGGTACAAATTTTCATGGAGTACTATGATGAACCGATTGTGGTAAATATAATGATTATGATAAAGGTTTAAGCACCAACGAGGCTGGCTATGGAGAAGAGTCATGGCATGAAAAAAATTTGGAGACTGATTTTGAAGAAGAATCAGAAGGAAAATACTTTGAACCAGAACCATCGGACTATGACCAAGACAACATGAGCTATGCAAGTTGGTCCGAAGAAAAAGAAAGTTACCAAAGAAGTGATGAAAAAGAAAACCATAAAACGGAATTATGGCATGAAACGACTAACTGCCAAATTAGTATAGAATAACGAGAACACAAGGAACCTAGAGTAAGCTATGGTGATGAGCCTGAATATGAAAAAGAATGGCATGAGCACCATCCAGCAGAACCATGGAAGCCACAATCGAATGTTGAAAAAAATCATGAGCATAAATACATCTCCCTTCAGGCCAAGAATAAGGACCAAATGTCTATCTAAAGTGAGAACAAGACATGGAAGATTGGTTCCAAACTAAAGACAACCTATGCCGAAGACACCTTAACTGAAGATGCCTTTAGGATTTGAGAGCAAGATGCATATATACGGTTAGAATATGATGAACCAGATGCAACATGGAAAGAAATGAAGCAGCTGATGTATGATGAGTTTGTGAGGGACATAGCAACACATCGAAAATACTATGCAAGATCCATGAAAACCCAAAACCAAGACGATGACTTTTAGCATCAACGCCAAACACAAAAGCCAAGCAAACAAGAGTTTACTATCCAAAATCAAAGAAAATATTTTCAAACAATTTAAGCGGAAACACATGAGTTAAACTAATGGTTCTACCTAAAGATGACCATCAAGCTCCAAAGCTCTAAGTTGAAGCATACAAGCAACCATCCAACCCATTGCGTGAATTAAATGGCAAATAAAAGCTAGGTAAATCCTCTAACAATATGAAATTAAATGAAATTATATGTTATATATGTCAATTAAATGGCAAATAAAAGCTAGGTAAATCCTCTAACAATATGAAATTAAATGAAATTATATGTTATATATGTCAATAAAAAGAATACTTTGCTAATACATGTCGAACCAGGTAAGTAATAACAACATTGGTAATAAAACCCGCAAATGTTAAACTTAAAAGTGTTAAAGCAATAAAGGAGTTTGGATTTAAAACTTCCAGTACTAGCATAATACACTTTCTTTTGCCAAAGGTTATTGAAATAGGTCGACTAGGTACGCAAGGATCCAACAAATACCCAGAAGAGACACCTTCCACACTAAACAGTTGCTCATAACAAAAAGGAGACCATGGAGAATAAAACACCTTGAAGGCCAAGCAAAGCAGTTAGATTACATGTAAAGGAGTAATTGCTTCCATGATAATCAAGAAAAACTCACCAGATGCACAGTGACCACATCCGAACATATAAGGGCCATCAACCGCGATAATGCCCTAAACCATCATGCAAATCAAGCTATTAACTTGAATTCTCTATGTGCAAGCCAAAATATTTTTAGGGAAAACTTTTTTGAAAGGAGACAGTATGATGAGGTCATCGGTTCAGGCCCCGACCTATGTGCTGGTAAGACCAACCCGAGGATCAGAAAGAAGGCCGAGCATGCACAAAAGGTCGCATGGGTGTATTCCCATAAATTTAAACCTAAAAAAGAAGCGGTCAGCCAATACCATACCTCTCCTATAATCCTATATCATAGAAAACATGTGACGGCATGGAGCTCATCCCAGATCAGGTCGTACCAAGTTATGCGCTATTCATCAAGTTGGTGTTGCCGGAACTTACCATATTTGGAACTTTCCTTATATAAAGTCTCCACAAACTTTTTTGGCTACCAGGAGTCCATGTGGTACTTTTGGGAGCTCCCCTAAACATTCTTAGAAGCTCAAACATGCCTTACACCATACAGGTCCATCCATGCTTTCAATTGACTCGATTGGAGCCGTTTATGACAAGTGAGATAATCAACTGGTTTAATCATTTGAAATCCAAAATTTGGCATCTAAGAGAGATTATTAAACCTCTAAGGAATTCTAAAACTAACCTACCATGCACCAGCTACTATAGAATCAAGCGGATCCCTCTTTTCCAAGACTTTCCATCTGTGAAGCCGAGAGTAGATCACCATTGGCTCTCTCCTACATGTTGGGCACTTGTTCAATGCATCTCAACATCCCAATGAGGCGCTACTTCCTATCCAAGTTATCAAAATACAAAATATTTACTACTTTCCATGTTTGGCCGGTCATTCAAAATTCCAACAACCATATTCCTTAAGTGTGGGAGCCTCCCTTTGCTTTACCTTCTTAAAAGTTTTTTAGAGCTCTATATAAAGTTCATTAGAACATTGTAAAGATACACCACAAAATAGAAATCATTTTATTCATAAACTTTTGAGTTTTGTTCATCAAACAACGAGTTTTTTTATTTCCTTTTCATAATAAGTTTAGTGTGTGAATCACTCTTCTCTTGTGAAGTCATGACCAGTTAGTTTGAGAAATTCAAACTCATTTGGTTCACCTTTTGATCGTGTGAGCTGGTCAAAATTTTCTTTATTTAGTTTCGTTGTCCGCTTAAGGCAAGAGAGATTTTCGACTTTGCAAGATTTATATAGTAGCTGGTGCATGGTAGGTTGAGATTCAATCTTACATCACATGAAGTCCTGTCCATGAAACTATGGCCCTCAATATCTTTATCCTTCGGTCAGAAACTTGTATGTCTCACCGGACTAGGGCATTGTCTATTAGTTGTGCTATGATCATTGAAACTCTCGTTGGCTAGAATAGTTGTAGTGATCAAAGAATTGTTCCATCCTTCGATCCCAATCTAATTAGAACTCTGGGTCAACTTTTTCTACAAAATTGGGGGATTAAGTTTAACCTCTCCGTGATGTGACCTATTGGCCATGACCATCTCTTCTTCATCCTCGTCGTGTCAAGGTGGTGCTCTCGGCCTTGTATTTCGACTGTACTATCTGTGGTCGGCTTCTTCCTCCATATGGAAGACCTCCTTATTTGGTTGTGGGTGAGTGTTATTAAACGCATCGGCGTGTCTTTATCTAGTGTTGTCTACATCGAACCGAACATTCTTTATAGTTTGGAATTTTTCCGGTTGCTCCTCTCTTTTTAATTTTTTTTCAATGGAAGCAAGTTGGGTATGGAGTATTGTTAGCATAGCTATCATAGTCTTGGTGTGGTCTTCGCTGCTGATTCGACCATAATTCATACAGAAAGAACTTAGTAATTTGTTTATTTTATTAGTAGTTTTATAAAACTTAAAAGAAATAAATGATATTAATTTTTTATAAATAAAGTTGTGAAATTTAAAGAAAATCGAGTGAAAGGGAAAAGCCCAAGACAAAAGGACATGTAACGTAGGTAAGAGATGCGATTTGAGTTATAAATAAACAGGTAACTTTCGAAACAAGAAAATTCTAAGAAAATGAACAATTGGCGATATGAAAAAAAGAAAAGTTTCAAAGCAAAGGAAAATCCGAGAGAAAAGAGAAGATGCAATAAAGGTTTGATTTTTTTGTTTGTTTAAAGTTATGATGAAATAACAAAAGCTATGATATGGTTAAAGAGAATTCTTCTAAAAAGGAAGAAATGAGACGATATGGAAGAGTTTAGGAAAAGCAAAACTTAAAAACGGAATATGCGATATTGGATATGCAAAAAGGAAAACTTTCCAACATAACGCAACGAGTATATATATTAAATTAAAGAAAAAACAATAGAAAAAAGAAGAAAGATAGAGGTAACTATTAAAAATGACCTAAAATTTATCTCAAAATGTAAGTTTAAATTCCCTGAAATTTTTTTTTGTAAAACTAATCATAATCATTAGGGTAAAAAAATTACAAAACACTCTTTTTAATTAAAAATAATATAGAAATATTAATTATATTTTAATTCCTGCGAACTCTATGTGCTTTATTGGGATCAAGTAATCAAAAACAAAACATACTTCTCAAAACGTCTCTTTTGTAAAGAAAAACCTTCAGACTTCTCAATAAGTCTGTTTTGTCAGTCAAATACAAAACATAGTTTTCGGGAGGTCTCCTTTGTTTCTGCTTACCAAAGCAAACTTATTGAAAACTCCGCTTTGTTAATAAGTTAACTAAATCAAATAAAATTTGTAAAATATGTAATTTTAAAAAAATTGTTATTAACACAATTTATATACATATCAAAAGCAAATAAAAGTCATAATGAATTCAAATATAAGGAGATTGCATTCGATCTAATGGTATCAAATATTTGCTAGTTTTTGTTGTTATGTGTTGTGGGTTAATAGTTGATGTTTGTGTAGAGAATTAATGTTAGAATTTGAAATATCATGTGATAAGTTTGAAAATTTAGATTTATAAATTTTTAAGGAAAAATTGTTTGAGTTTTACATTTACTTACATATCTTTAACATCTTCATCCATTTTTAACAAAAGTTTTGCATATTTAGTAAGAATTATTATTTAGGGTTTAGGGTTACGTATAATTCTCGAGATGTCTACCATAGATTTGACAAAGCAGACTTTCCGAGAAGTTTGCATAAACCGGAAATTAAATTCAACTAAATCGGTTTAATTCAATTTAGAGTTTAGGATAGTGCAAGCTTCTCGAGAAGTCTGCACAATCCAAAATTTAACCAATCGGTATCGTATTGAATCTTCAAAGCAGAATTCATCAGAAATTTCCGCAAATTGGGAATTTCATCAAACCAGAATTTCAATTTAACCTTATCAAAATTTAGGAACCAAACTTCTCGGGAATCTGCTTTGGAACGATAATACAAAGCTCACTTCTCGCGAATGTGCTTTGGAAATTCGCTTCGGTTAAACTAAAAATCTTACCAAACCATAATTTCAATTTAACCTTACCGACATGTACAAAGCAGACTTTTCGGAAAGTCTGCTTTGTATTTTCGTTCCAAAGCAGAATTTCCGAGAAGTATGCTTTGTATTTTATATGCAAAACATACTTCCCGGAAAGTCTGTATAAACCGGAAATTGAAAAAATTGTAACTTAAATTTAATATAACCAAATTCACAATTTTTAGCCTAACCAAATTTTACTCTTCGTATATAAAGAAGATAACCATAAAATTTTATCATAATTTTATTTCCAAAAAAAAGTGAGAGCCTCCATCCTTCAAAAAATAACTACAAGTTAAATCTTCTTTTGTTCTCTCTATACCTCCCCTCTTTTCTCTTCTTATTTTCTTTTCATGTTCTTTATAATCTTGTTATTTTGTGATCTGGAAAAAAATTGTTAGATATGAAAAAGTAAGTTTTTTGTTTATATGGTTTTGTCTTTGTGGTTTTGGAATATTTTTATTGTTTAGATCTTTTGTTATTTTTCTAATATTCTTTCTTATCTTCTATTGTTGTAGATTTTGAAACCGATGTTAAGAGATCTAAAAACGTAAGTTTGTTGTTTTTAGTAGTTTTTAAGTTTTTCGTGGTTTTGGAGATTTTTTGTTGTTTTTGTTATTTTTCTAATATTTTTTCCTATATTTTTTTATCTTATTTCTCATTTTCTTTTGTTGTACATCTAGAAAAGAAAGTTATGAGATTTACAAAAAGTAAGTTTGTTTTTATAGTGGGTTTTTGGGTGATTTTTAATGGTTTTTAAAAATTTAGATGGTTTTAAGATTTTTAATAGATGTTTGAGATTTATGCTGGTGTTAATTTTTTGAGTTTTTCTTTGCAAGTTTTGAGTTTGATATTGGTTTTTGAATCGATGGTTTTTCGTGTTGCAAACTTCATTAAAAGCTGCAAAATTCAGTTCAAGACTTCATAACAGTTTTTAAAGTTTTAGATGGTGGTTTTTCAATGGTTTTTTTTAAAGATTGTTAACTGTTTTTTTTTAGATTTATAGTTGTTGTTTTTGAGTTTTTAGCAGTTTTACATTATTTTTGAATTGATGGTTTTGCGAGATCTAAATGATCAGACTTTATTAAAAGTTGTAGATTTCAGATGCATACTTCATTACAAGTTAACGATTTTACTTGCAGACTTCATTTGTGTTTTTGTCATATTTAAATTAGCTTTTGTAGACTTTATTATATCTATCACTACCTCTCATCAATCCATCTTATTAGTCAATTTCAATCAACTTTGTAGACTTACAATAAGATTTTAGTTGTATGTCAATCACCTTTCAGTCAGTTCAGATCAAATTATGTGGAACTTCAGTCAGTTATTGCAGACTTCAAGCAGCATTGTGCATACTTCAATAAATTATTTTGTACTTTAAGTAATTTTTGAGAATTGAAAACGATACAAATATTGTTGTATTTTCTGTATTTTATTATCTATTTTGATGTTTTTCTAATCAGTATTTGGTATACTTATAAAATTACAAAATGATAATTATTAAAAACACAAATATTACTATAAAAATTCATAGTTACTTTTATACACACTTAAGAACTTAATGGATACTTCCTAATAACAAGAGAGAGCAAGAGCACTGAATGAAAAATAATAAATCTATGATCTACAAAATCTAAAGATATATCTTAACAATTCCATCAAAAGACTAAGTTAACTACAAACATTTTTCTTCTCTTTGATTATCCACATCAAAAATTCATGTCTCTATCATATTCCACTCTCTATAGACAACAAAGATTTGGACCATTATGTGCAATATAATTAATGAGTTTTGTTAGATCATCGTATACATATTACCTACTTTGAATTTAATTGACAAAGGAGACTTCTCGAAAAGTCTGCTTTATCGAGAAAAAACCGCTTTGATGACAAAAAAGGAAAAAATTACAATTGATAAAGTGTTTTTCCAAAGTAAACTTCTCGATAAGTTTTTTTTGTCAAGAAAAAATCTGCTTTGATGACAAAAAAGAAATATTTGTAATTGACCAAGTGTTTTTCCAAAACAAACTTCTTGAGAAGTCAGATTCATCGGGAAACAAAACTGCTTTGATAACAAAAAAAGGAAAATTTTGTAATCGCCCAAGTATTTTTTCCAAAGCAAACTTCTCGAAAAGTTTGATTTATCGGGAAAAACACCGCTTTAGTGACAAAAAAGGAAAATTTTGTAATTTCCCAAGTGTTTTTTCTAAATCAGACTTCTCGAAAAGTCTGTTTTTTCGGGAAAAACCGCTTTAATGATAAAAAAGGTTAGTTTTCTGCAATTGACCATAATTTTTTTTTAAAACATACTTCTCGAGAAGTCTGCTTGTCCGAAATAAATCTCGCATACTTCTCGAGAAATCTGCTTTGGTGACAAAAAAAATTAGTTTTCTGTAATTGGCCATGAATTTTTCCAAAGCAAACTTCTCGAGAAGTCTACTTTGGTGACAAAAGGTTAGTTTTCTGCAATTGATCATGAATTTTTTCCAAAGCAGACTTCTCGAGATATTTGCTTTGACTGGAATAAATCTCGCAGACTTCTCGAGAAGTCTGTTTTGATGACAAAAAGGTTAGTTTTCTGCAATTGGCCATGAATTTTTTCCAAAGCAGAATTCGTGAGAAGTCTGCTTTAGCTTCTCGGAAAGTCTGCTTTGATCGGAATAAATCTTGCATACTTCTCGAGAAATCTGTTTTGGTGACAAGAAAGTTAGTTTTCTACAATTGACCATAAATTTTTTCCAAAGCAGACTTCTCGCAGACTTCTTGAAAATTCTGCTTTGGTGACAAAAAAGGTTTATTCCGGCTAAAGCAGATTTCTCGAGAAGCAGACGTCTCAAGAAGTCTATGATCTGGAACAAGAAAATCATAGCCAAAACACGAAAACAAACCTTAGATCTTGATTTTTAAGATGAACGACTTCAAGGATGACCGATATAGACTTCTAGAAGCTTGTGTTTAACGGATAGTGATGATCTTTTGCAAAGTTGGAAGCTGTTGAAGATAGTGTGAGGAGAGAATCTGAAAGAAAATGTAAGAAAAAATGAAAAAGGTTGAGATGAATAAGATTTGTTGAAGGAATAGAGGTAAATACTGGGTGTGTCGATGGCATTAAAAACTCCTAAAAGCCACGACAATGGTGGTTATGTACAATGAAACAGATGATATTTTCGTAATATTTTTGAAAAGTTTATTAATAATGGTCATTTTGTATTTTTTTTATAAAAATTAATTATAAGATAATGGCAAAAGTTGTATATAGAATCATTGTTGAAAGATAAAAAATAGATAAAATATTAATTTTGCAAAAATAAGTTTAAGGGAATTAAACTTGCATTTGGACAAATGTTTTAAATTATTTTTGCAAATCGCACAGAAAGATATAGATGTTTCATTTTTATGAGTCAAAAATCGAAACTGTGCAAGGGGTTAAATCTAATACTAGAAAACATAATGTATGGTTGGAATTAAGAGATACAACATGTTTGATGAGAGGTTTAAAGGAAAACGGAGTGAATTGAACCATACAAGGGATGAAGAGTCTCATGATAAATTACAAAATCAAGGTTAGAAGGTTTGAGTCTCGACTATATATTTAGAGAAGAAAATAGAGATTTTATGCAAACACAACTTTTTATAAAAAAATACGATCTTTATTGATATTAGGTAAAAAATTATCAAAATACAATGTAGAAAGAACCTTACTAATATGTTCGGTAACCTTAATCTTTAAGGGTCGAATCAAAATAAAAAAGAAAATTATACAATGCATTAAATGTTAAATACAAAACTGGAAAAAACTAGAAAAATGAAAAGAACTAATATTGCATAAAGACTTCTTAAACCAAAACAAAAACAACAGCAAGTTCATAATGTTATAATAAATGTAAATATATCTCTTACCTCTTTTACTTCGCAAAAATGAAGATTTGGTCGCGTTTTACTCTTACATGCCTAGTTTTTATTCTTGAAGTTCAAATATGTTGATAAACTGTTGGGTTTGGACTTCATTTGAGTATAGAGCATAATCTTCAAGTGTGACTTGATGAGGTATAGGTTCCTTGGAGTGATTGGTGACTATCGAGCCTGTGGCCACCTTAGGAATTCTTCTACAAACAAGATGAATTTTTGGTAGAGTATGCAGTCCTATTACTTGTCATAGTTGCATGAGGTATTATAGGGGTTGTAAACTCCTTATTTCATGTCTCTAGGCTAGCTAGTCATTTGGACCGTGTTTTCGGGGCCGCCGCTTGATTTGGTCGTGTTGCCAGTTTATTCGACCGTATCGCTCACGTCATCTAGGCGACCAATTTGTTGGTCAGATTCTTCTAGTCGGCCCGTCGATTTGGTGCCTTCATCATCCTTCCTCCTATAAATCTATGAAATTTTCTATCTTCTCAACTATATGGAATGCTATATTTCGTAAAAAATTTTAATTTATCTAAAGATTTTCCAAAATTTTATCACCAATATTTAAAATAAAAATAATATAGTAAAATAATTTTTTACAAAACTTATAATTAACCTATTGTTTTATTATATGTATAGTTATTATGTCAAATTTGGCAAAGTTCGATATATCAAAAAAATTACATGACATGTACAATAACTGTAAAAATGCATTTAAATAAAAAAAACTTCTTAATTTTATCGATAAGCAAACAATATCCTATGGGAAAAACACAAAATTCATGATATTTTTATGCCAACAGATGGCTTAGAAGAAGAATATGCAACAAAAGAAAATCACATAGATCTTTGGCAATCATTTAAAAATAGTTTTACACCAAAAATATGTGATCTTACTAAAAAAACACAAGTGGTTAAATATCGTGTTTCAAGATTACAAAAGTTAGAGAATACAATTCCGCGTTATCGGAAACACTTCCAAGATGAAATTATATGAATAAAAAGTAAGTCATTATGATATGATCGAAAAAACTCTCTAAACAATTCATCTTGAAAATATAATCATATAACAACAATAACGAGCAAAGAGATACACTCGTTACTCAGAGTTAATGCACGTTCTCCTTGTTGCTGAACAAAATAAATGAGTTTATGATGATAAACCATCAATTTCGTCTTACTAGATCAGCTCCACTCATGAAAGTGAATAATTGAATCATACAATTATAATAATTGGCAAGAACGTGGATATGGTCGAGGTCATGCTCTTGGTCGGGGATGAGGGGGTGGACATTGAGAAAGAAATAGAAGAGGATTTTGTCTCAATGAGTTCAAATTTGGAAAAAAATTTTTTAAGAAAATGAAGTTGCTTGCGTACTAATCGTATGCCACAACATGCAATATAAAAATGTTTGCTACATATGTGACATGAAAATAAATTGGTCTCATACATGTATACACCAAAACATTTGGTCGTTCTATATCAAAAATCACAAAAAAGAAAAGAAAATAAAACCAATTTTTCAACTCATATGAATTCGAACCTTCTTTCGATGGCAATCCATATCACGACACTGTTGATCTTCTATGAGTAAGCATTATGAGCATTTGAGATTTGAAATAAATGATATATTATGCTTTCGAGTCTCAGGAAAATTTGTTAAGTTTCAAAGACATCCATAGAAATAGAGAACATATAAAAACTATGAGTAAGCATTATGAGTAAACATAGCATCAAATACATTTTCATTATCGGAGGCTAAACATTCATTGGAAGAATTACCAATGATGTCCCCTAAATTATATTGTACAAAAATAAATATGATTGTATTGTATGTTAAGATACGAGAAGTTTACTAGTACACTTAAAGTGTGACATGAAATATTAGGATATCTTGGATCAGTCATGATGAAGAAAATTATGTAAAATTCTAGTAGCCACCCATTGAAAAACTAGAAGATTTTGCGATCAAGTGAGTTTTCATATAAAACATGTTCTCATGGAAAACTCGGCCATCACTAGCCAGCATTGAGAATGAATCTCCAATATTTTTAGAGAGAATACATAGTGCTATATGTGGACACCTATCAATCCACCATATGAGCCATTTCGATACTTTATGGTTTTAGTTGACGTATCTAGTAGATGGTCACATATGTGTCTATTGACCATACAAAATATGGTTTTCTCAAGATTCATTGCCCAAATAATCAAGTTGAAAGTAGAACTATTTGATTCTGCTATAAATAAAGTAAGCCTTCATAGAGCTGATGAATTCACTTCACAAGATTTTAGTGATTATTTTATGCTTCTATCAATGTTGACCATCTGGATATCCATGGTCACACACAAAAGGGTATCACTTAATATTTGATCAAACATAGAATAGCTCCACTGCAATTGATATCTGGCTATAAGCTCAATGTATCCTATCTATATGTTTTTGGGTGTGCGGTTTATGCTCTCATACACCATAGAGAACGAAAATGGAGCCACAACAAATTGAGAATATATATCGGGTATATGTCACTGAGTATTATTCGGTATCTTGAACCATGAACTAGTGACCTACTTACGGAATAGTTTGCTGATTGCCATTTTAGTGAAGACGAATTTCAAACATTGGGTGTGAATTAAACAAGTGTTGGAGGATATTAAATGGTGTATGCCATTATTGTTATATCTTGATCTCCCTACCCCCATCACAAAACAATGCGAATTGGAAATTCAGAGAATTGTACACCTACAAAATGTGGCAAACACTACAAGAAAACAAAGATTTTGCGACCACGTATGTGGTCGCAAAACTGGATTGTACGACCACTTTGCGACCACAGAAGATAGTCACAAAATCTTCGTCGCAAAATTTATTAGTCGCACTTTAGCTACTGATTTGCGACCACTGTAATAGTGGTACAATTTGCGACTGATTTGCCACCAAACATTGGTAACTTTATTTGCGACAACTTTGCGACTGGATTTTACTAACAAATTTTGCCACCACTTTGCAACAACATATGTGGTTGCGACTAAATATAACATAGTCCCAAATTTGTGACTGATTTGCGACCACAGTGAAAGACGTGGTCGCAAATCAGTCACAAGATTTTGCGACTATGTTATATATTCAGTCGCAAATCAGTTACAACTAATTGCGAATGATTTGCCACTGATGATGAATTTCTCGAAAAAAATACCTATAGTTACAAATCAGTCACAAATATTTGTGACTGATTTGTGACTGAATATATAACGTAGTTGTCACAAAGTTGTGATTGATTTGCGACATTGTGGCTGAATATTTGTCATAAATATTTGTGACTGATTTGCGACTACAAATAATTTTTTTTAAAAAAATAGATGTAGTCGCAAATTGGTTAGAAAAAAATGAGAGTGATTTGTGACTAATTTGCGATTATAACCGAATTAGGTTTAAAAAAAATACTAATTAAAATATTTTGAAAATAAAATTAAAATTACTTTTAAAAAATATTTTAATTTTCATTTCAAAATAGTTTAATTAATTATTATTCTTTAAAAAGTTAATTATTATTATTATTATTTAATTAATAATGAATATAATTTTTAATATTAGTTTTAAAATATTTTGCTTAAATAATTTTTTTGTAATTATAAATATTATTATAATTAAATAATAAATAAACTGTATTAATTTATTTTATAAAATAAAAAGAAATAAAAAAATATAGAAATTTTATTTAATAAAATTCAATTTTAAAAAAAGAAATCTAATTCTCCGGCGGTGGAAATGGAAAATTCGATGGCGAAAATGTTGGTGAAGTGGTCGACGGTTCACCTCGGCAAATTTATGACTTATTTGCGAGCACCAATTAATTTGGTGGAAATCGAAAAATGCGAAAACTTTCAAACTCCCACCAAATTAATTGGTGTTCGCAAATTAGTCGCAAATTTGAAAAATCCGAAAAATTTCGTAGTTACATGTCTTTCTCATGTGTCCATGTTTCTTTGTGTGGAACATATAACCTCATATAAAATAGATAGAACAAGTTGACGATTTATTCATCGGTACTTAAACTAATTCTTGAGCCCATATCGGAAAGGCGCGTGAATCTGTTAAAATGCATGCATTCGCCTATGATCATATATATATATATAAAAAGTAATTAGTATTTCAAAATTAAAAAAATTAATATAATATACATGTCTATTAATTAAACATACATAATCTTGGACCCATATGTGGAACTCTTCCTCTTTTTTCGATGAAATGTCATCTTCCGAAAGATATGGATACGTACAACGAATGTGATCTTCAAACATGCTACAAAATTAAATAAGAAAAACTAATATATATATATATATATATATATATTGTTTGATTACAATAAAATTGTAATGTAATAAATGCAATTGTTTTCATAGTATTTACCTCTCTAGTGGCCACAAATATTCATAATTCCGCAAAACTATATATGTGCATATTTGTATTCTTTTTCGGAGAGCCATATTTCTTTATATTTACCAGTTGGATGACCCATGTGAGTAAATATATCCGGCACTACGGGATTCGAATATACAGGAATGTCACCTTCATCAAATCTTGTACACCTTTATTTATATATATATTATACACGATATTCAACACGAAAATTTAATTAATTACCCTTCATATTAAAATGGTACCTATTTTTTGATTGGTGCTCTCCTAGGTCCTGGTTGGTTGTAATGATCAAATATATGATACCTATTAATTAAAATAATTTATGGTACCTAATTTTTTGGTAAACAAAAGAATTTATGGTACCAATTCTCAGATTTTTTCCTTTTTTGCAAATTTTTCGAATCCTTATAAAAAGAAAACCCTCCTAATAATTTAGGAGCATCCTAACTTGTCTTCTTTCTTTGTAGCACACAATGGCAGAAGAAAATAGAGAAGCAACCGAAGCCATGATGGCCATGTTCACCACACTCCAAACACAACTCGCATCCATAGGTGAGAGGTTGGAGAGCGTGGAAAGACCGGTGAGATTCCAGGCCATAAGGCACGTGAGAGCTGAGCAAGACCATCATGAGGGTCCTGAGCACCCTAGGACACCGCACGAACAGGAGGAACCCCAGCCAGATGGAGATGAGGACACACAACCTAATAACTATCACCATAGGCCGAGAGGACCTCCACGGCAACCAGAGGCAGAAGATGATGGCATTGAGCCATATGGTCTTCACCAGAGACAAAGAATGCCTCCTAGACATCATGAGGATGGAGATGAACACGCCTATAACCGGGTAACTCATCCTGATGTTAAGCTAATTCCTCCAAGTTTTGCAGGAAAAGTAGACCCCGAGGCTTACCTAGATTGGGAGAGAAGAATGGATCATATCTTTGATCATTACAACCAACCAGGACCTAGGAGAGTCTCAATGGCAAAAGAATTTATGGTACCTATTTTTGTGCGTATGTGGGCAGCAAAGTAATGCTCCGAGAAGTAAGATATCTCATCATTCACATATGATTCAACAATCGTCCCTACATCATATCGTTTGTTCTTCGTCTTGGTTTTCAGTTTTTTAAAAAACCTTTCAAATGGATACATCCACCTATATTGCACAGGTCCACCCATTTCAGCTTCGTATGGCAGATATATAGGTAGATGATACATGACGTCGAAAAATGCAGGTGGAAAGATCTTCTCCAAATTGCACAAAATTATAACTATGTTTTCCTTTATAATTCGGACACGGCTTTGTTGTAATGATCTGGAGCATAGATCACGGAAAAATCCTCCAATCCCTATATTACCATCTAGTATTAATTAGTACATGTAATTATTATTAATTTGCGTACTTATAATATAAAATATATTTATTAGTATCTACCTTATAGTGCTAGATGAACGTTTCGTGGTAAACGTTCTGCAAATATAAAAGGGAGAAACCTTTACATAAAAACATGAGTCATGGTTTTTCATGCCCGGGAACTTCAGTCCATCCATATCCATACAATTTGCTAAATCTGCCATGTAGCCGTCCGGAAATTTGACATCATTTTTGATGTATTCCAATAAGCATTCTTTGGCCTTTTGTGTTAATCGAAATATACAGAGTGGAGCATTACCCCGACCATCCACGTGCAACTCTTTTCGAGAGCAAAACTTTGCAATATCCAACCTTGACTTAACTGTATCTTTTGATTTCTCCTTCACATTCATAACAGTATTAATGATGTTATCGAAGAAATTCTTCTCTATATGCATCACATCAAGATTATGTCGAAGGTTAGATCCGTCCAGTATAGCAACTCCCAAAATATGTTTTTTGTGTGCCAATTATGCCAGCTGCCATAACCTTCTTCTTTACTTCCATGACCATTTCTTCCACAGTTAGATGTTCTTAGAGGATTGACAATTTTTATTCGTTCGTATAAAACTTGTTCGTTTGTCAATTATTATGGAGGATAGTCATTCAAAGCGTGTTTCCCCTTTAAAAATTTTGTTTTATTTTTTCGTAATGGGTGACCCTTAGAAGAAATCTTCTGTGACAATCAAACCAACACGTCTTTCTACCATTTGGTAAATGAAATGCCTTAGTATCATCCACACAAATTGGACAAGACAGTCTACCATGTGTTGTACATCCTGAAAATATTCCATAAGCGGGAAAATCGCTTATCGTCCACAGTAACATGGCTTTTAGATTAAAATTTTGATTCAATGATACATCGTCTGCATTAACTCACGTAGACCATAATTCTTTCAACTCATCAATCAAAGGTCGGATAAATATATCTAGACTACTACGCGGATGATTTGGCCCCGAATTCAGAATTGTTAGAAACAAGTACTCTTTCTTCATAGCATATCCAGTGGCAAGTTATATGGAGTGATAATCACCGGCCATAATGAATGATTACAAGACATCCCAAATGGATTGAACCCATCAGTACATAAGCCAAGATAAACGTTTCGAGATTCAGCAGCAAATCTAGGATGTAGATATCTAAAACTTTTCCACTGCGCAACATCAGATGGATGACTCATTTCTCTGTCTTCTGCTTCATGCTTTGCATGCCACCTCATTGCCTTTGCGTTTTTTTCGCTTTGATACATTCTCTTAAATATGTTGCCTATAGGTAAATAGCACATACAACTCAAAGGTATTCTCGTTCAGCTCTCGCTTGGCTTATATCGGGGGGAATTGCAAAATTTGCATTTTTTCCTATTTCTCATCTTCTTTCCAAAAGATCATACAATTGTGAACACACACGTCAATTTTTATAAAACGGGAGCCCTAAATTTCGCATCAATTTTTCGGTTTCATAATATGAATCCATTGCTTGATTCTCCTCAGGAAAATATTCTGTAAACAGCTACGTCCAAGAATCCATTCATTCTAGTAGATTAAAATAAGACTTAATGTTCATGAACCGAGCAGCTAAAGATAACTATGAGTGTCCTTCATGACAACCATCATACAATGGATTTTTCGCAGCTTCTAACATGTTGTAAAATTTTTGTGCTTTTACTTTAGGTTCTTCTACATTATTATATTTTTCCTCGTTCTGATTATAGTACTCATCAGTCGTAGTCTCACGAAATGCATCCGTCACCATTTCAACATATATATTACCGGATATACCAACTGTTTCTTCACTAGTACCACACGTACCTCTCTGATTTCTTTGGACATCACTCCGACTACTCGTCCCTAACTGAACATTCAGCTTTTCTCCATGTTTATACCAAATATAATAATTTGGCATAAATCCTCGACTATATAGATTACTCCATATTTTTCGTCCTGGAATAAATTTATCGTTTTTGCAATTAATACAAGGACAAAAAAACTTACCTCCGCTACATTGAGCTATTGGTTGACTACTTGCAAAATTCATGAACTACTTCATACCTTGTGCAAATTCCGCCGATATATTTTTTGTTTGATTATCAATCCTTTTGTACATCAAATCTCTCGAATTATTATAATTTCTCCACATGTTAGAAGTTTTTTTCCTTTCGATTCTACAAATGAGAGAATGGGATGGGGCATATATACACAAGATTTTGCCACTATTTTGCGACCACAACAGTGTAGTCGCTTAAAAGTTGGTATACCTACCATACATATATTTTTTATGTTGTCATTTTGTCACCACTTTGTGACTGAAGAGCCACTCCTACTGTAGTCACAAATTGGTCGCATATTTCGCGACCAATATGCGACTAACATGTGGTTCTTCCACATGCAGCTGCTAATTGGTCGAAAAGTAGCGACTGATTAGCGATTCCCACCATTAGTTGCCAATTAGTCGCATTTTAGTCGCATAATGGTTGCGTATTACGACCAATATGCGACTACACATTTTAGTCATACTTTTGTGATTACATCTCCGTAGTCGCAAATTGGTCGCAAAACCATTGCAAATATAGTCACAAAATTTGCGACCACACATGTAGTCGCAAAATACAGTAGCATTTTGGCAGTTTTCTTATACTGAAATCAATTACTGGATGTGATCCATTTATTCAAAAATTTATGTATACCCATTGTGACTGTTTTGTCAAGAATTAATGTATCTGAAGAACAAGTTGATGGTATTACAAAATTGAATCCAAGGTTCAGTTAAAGGAGAAGACCGATAGGATCAAAAGATAAAATGAAAAATGAGAAAAAAAATTTCCTCGCAAGAGAAAAAAAATGAGAGTACAAAATGAAAAATTTCTTGAAAAACTCCATAATTAAAAACGTCTTAAAGACATTTGTGAAAAAGTTCTAGTGGAACCATAGAAAAAGGGATGTGCATAACACAGATACCAAAGAGTTCTAGAACGAGATAAAGATATTCGTCTATTAGATGAACTCGATACAGATAAATTTAAATTTCCATAAACTATACCCAAAACAAAAAAATTATGGTTTAAGAACAAAATATAAGATATTGATAGAATATTTTCTTTTTCTGTATTCAAAAAATAAAAAATTAACATGATTATCCAAAGCCAAGGTCTATATGAGAGTGCCAAAAAATGTTTGATTGGAATAAATGTCAAGTACCCATAAGAAATAAATACTCTCTCTACAAAAAAAAGAAATGTTTTTAGAATTGTTGTCATTACAGTTGAAGAGGTAATGCAGTCGGATGCAGTGAGTTTTTATAAGAAAAAATGAGAAAAATTGAGAAAAACGAGATCACAAAATATAAAACTCGCCATATGGTACAATGTTTTTCTCAAAACCATAGATATATTATAAAAAAGATATTCTTCGGTTATAAATGTAATTACATTTAAATATTTAGTGAATCTATTATCATCCAAAAAGTTAGAAATGTATCTTATGAATGACTATATATCTATATGGAACAATTGACAGTGATATATGTATGAAAATCCATAAATGATTCTAAGATCTCATAAAGATTAAAGATCTATAAAGAATCCAAACAAATTTAGTCGGTTAAGTTGGTTCAAAGCCATAAGAAAAATCTATAAAGAATCCAAAAAAATTTAGTCGGTTAAGTTGGTTCAAAGCCATAAGAAAGATTAGTTATTTCACATGATTCAAAAGATTTTTTATTGGACAAACATGAGAGATGGTGCAAAAATATGTGGCAGAAAGTGAAATATGTCAAATACAATAGTATTGAACATTGTTTCCTATTTGTTTATTGCAGTGTTTACCAATTCCTAGTAAAATTTGCCAAGACATAAGAATGGATTTTGTTGAATGTTTACCAACTTTAGGGTGTGTGAATAAACTAAACAAATATGACGATTTCAAACATCTTTACTATGCTTCGTGTTTTTGTGAAAGTAGTGAATTTGCATGGATTTCTAGCATATATAGTTTTTAATAGAGATAAAATATTCTTAAGTAACTTTTGGAAGGAGGGATTTTGTTTGGCTGACACAAAACTAAAATATAACTCATCATTTCATACTCAAACAGACGGTCAAAGAGAGGTTTTGAAATGTTTTTTGAGGTGTTTTTGCTTCATCACAGCCTTAGAGACATTGTCCAGCAAAAATGGTCTCAAACTCATGGCCACATCAATACTTTCTCTTACTTGTACAACCAAAAATGAGACAATTTTCTCATAACCAAATGGTGTCCTCAAAACGAAAACCAAACTTTCTCTTATTGATACAATCACAAATAGACACAAGACGTACTGTACTATTTACTGAACAAAAAGAATATTTCTAGCTACAATCACCTCACAACATATGTATGCACTTATATTTATAATGTATACAACAGAGTCTAGATTGAATATGAAACTTATCCTGCTTTCTAGCTGCGAAAGCATCACACACCATACCTTTACATGAGGCTAGAATATGGATTGTAACTTTGGACCGATCCATGCGGTTGGTGGGGATTACCATTCAACACAAATGGGTTGCTAAAGGGATTCATGTTCTGTTGCTGTTGATGCTGCTGCTGCTGTTGCTGATAAGGTTGTACAGGTCCCATCATCATTCCTGCTGTCTGATGTTGGTACGCATACGGTTGATGATTTTGATTCGCCATTTGGACAGCATGTGGAGCTGCAACTGCATTAGATACAAAGAAAGGTTGGTGCATTGTGGGACCGTTATGAACTGGATTTTGTTCCCACGGATTGTAGCTCCTGTTTTGCTGTTGATTCACTCTTATTGCATCATCATATAGGCTATCAAGTGTGAGCTTGTCCAGTCCACCCGCCTTCTCGGTCAAATTTTACAAAGAAGAAATCTTATTTCATAAACCACAACTTTTGCAGTTGGAACAAAAAGAGGTAAAGAGAGCGAGAAAAGGCCTCAGATTTACCAATTTGCTATTTGCAGCAGCACCTTCATTTGAGCTTGGCGCATTCACAAGTGCCAATTCCCAGCCAGTTGAATTTCCATTGGTAAGATCAGTTGTAGAAGCTGCCGGTTCAACTGGAGGAAAAAACCATTATATGGATTTGAAACCGGAAAACTGAATCTTTGTAAATAATGCAATGTGATAATAAAACCTGATACCATTAACAGGGACAATAGCCAAAGCCAAAGCATTTTTCTCTTCAAGTTCAGAGACCACTGGAACTGAATCATCCATAGACTAGTGGGAGAGAGTCAAATGAGTCAGCCAAAGCTCCAAGCCGAAAAACGAAAAACTGGAGGTCGGGAATAGAAACACATACCAGCAAATCAGGTTGTTTCTCTACTTCTGGTTTAACTGGTTCAGGTGATGCCGGTTTCTCTTCAGTAACCTTTGGAGTTTTTTCGTATTCTATGGTCAAAATCTCTTTGGGAGCAGTAAGTTTCTCTGCTGCCTGCCATTATCGTTGAAGTACATGTAAATGGACATCAGTTTGTTCGTGCAGTTAGACCAAGAATATTTGGATTCGGGAAAAAGTATACAAACGAAGATAGCCTTACGAGATACTCTCATACCTGCTCCTTCTTGACCCCTGGTGCTAATGGTGCTTCTTTCACATACTCCTCCATTGATTGTAGAAAAGAAGTGGGAAGCTTCAAACAACGAAAAAATACACGGTGAAGAAAAAAGCTTGCAGAGATAACTGAACTATAGTATTCTTCACACTTGTATGAAAATCCAACCTGCTCAATCTTAATAAACCTATCTCCATGTCCAACATAAACACTTTTGCAAACTTCGAAAAATTCAGAAAGCCTCCCTGCCTGGGAGATACCAATCAAAACAATCAAAAAGTGGTTCTTATGCCAAAAGAACATAAAAGAAGAAACCACCACATCAATTAGAGGTCGTATGTACCAGTTTTACTGCTCTTCTGTACATATCCAAAGCCTTATAAGCATCGTTCCGTTGCATCTCAAAGAACTTTCATCATGGAAAATTTATGTCGAATAACTCAGGAACTGCGAAAATATAGATGCAGGAAAAACAAAATGAAGCTTTTGCCTACCTTATCAACCAAATTGTCTATGCCATCTCTCAGTGCTTGGTAGATTTTAGTGCTCTCAGATACAACCTAGTTGGTGAGCAGCAGATTAAAAACCATTTATGCTTTAACTAAATTTAGTCAAGATGTAACGAATATGCCGCTTGTTAATTTTATCTCATACCATTGAGAGTGCCAATTGTATAATTTGGTTTTGAAATGCTGCTCCTTCAGGCTGCAAGATGCACCAATGTTCATTTCTAGTTAAGAGTGTGAAAGAGACAAATCTTATCCATAATCGAAGCTTGGTGTTTAACTCAAAACACAACTAGTCTAGTAGAAGGATCCGATTTATCACCTGACAATCAAGAACACGGAAAAGAAGTTCTTGCAGAGCTGGAAGTTGTTTGAGCAAATCAGGAGTGTCCAAATCTTTGGTTTTCTGTATTTATAGATTGTGCTTTTGGTTCTATATCATGAAAGAAAACTCTGAGAAGAAATTTGAAAACAGAAACTTACTGGGGGATCAGCCTCAACATCATATTTTAAAACACGGAAACACTCTAATCGCTCCTCTAAGAATAGAGCATAGAAACGGACCCAAGCAGAGTAATTCCATGCTGAAAATGAGGATAAAAGAAAGATAAGTGATCCAAAGGATTCAGTGAGAATAAAAGCAAAGTTACTACCATTTGGACTGGAATCATCTTTAAAATGCGACATGTTAAGCATATGACTCCTGCTTCTACTATAATTAATAACTTCTTCATGAAACGTCTGGTCCACTTCCCTCAAGGCACGGTGAATAACAATAAGAGTTTTCAGCGCAACCTGAAAAACAAGAAATAATAAGAAGAATCCAATCAACAGCAAGTAGAGTATTAACAAATTGCAGTTGTTTTTGTGAAGGTCCATATACAAAGTACAAGCAAACAAAGAAGTATATAAAACCAATACCGCCCAATTATGTGTTCTTGATAACCGCCTAGCAAGAGCATGGATGCAATATGCTACATCTGCACGAGGCCTTGTTGCTGAAATAGCCATGAAAATAGCTGCATAGGGATACAAACTTGTTATATATGCCTTTGTTGTCGTGCAAAATCCAAAAAAGAAACAACATATTGCCAAACCAAGGCACTAACCATCTATGAGCACCCACCTCTGATGTATCTTTCTTTTGAAGGACGCTCTACATGATTTGTAGCCTTCACAATAGCAATGTCCAATTCCTGAAAAGAAGAAAAAACCCATCACAGCACACCATTATTAGCTTAACCCAAAAATTCAACAAAAAATTGATTTTGAAATTGAAGAGAGGTTTTACCTTGTAATCACTATTGACCTTTGCTAATGAAACTGTTGTTGTATCTTTGATAGCTCCAAGATACCTTCTTAAACTGCTCTGTGATCCTCCTCCACTTGACATTTCGTCGTTCTTTCAAAGAAACCTGAAATCTTAACCTTGTAAATACAGATTCCATGATTGATTTACAAACTTAAAACCATAAAAATTTCAAATTTTTATCTTAACAATCTCTCTTTTATCACAAAACCCTCATTTCAGCTAAGGACAGAAACATCGAACCTACCCACTAAAAAGAAAGAAACTCTTTTCGTTGTGTATGTATAACCATTTTGGAATGCTAATGAAACCCAATCTTGAATACAAATAAACAACGACCAAACCCATGAGACAACAATGAATCGAGATCCGTGTGAAGACTTAAAAAAATCAAAAGAAGCCATACCTGAACAAGGTTTCTCGAACGAAATCCCAGGAAGAAAGAACAGCAGAAAAAACGAAAATTCAAGAAATTCAACCGCTTCTTTAATTAAAAAGAGGTTTGGGAAATGGACAAGACAAATATAAGAATATAATTAGAAACCGATCTATGAAGAGAGAGAGAGAGAGAAGAAGAAGAGATGAGAGGTACAGAGTCAGAGTCTCTGTTTGTACGTTGGATAACAAAAGATTTTAGCGAAAATGAGTTAAGAGCTAACGTGGCTTGGTTTGGCCGCCGACGAAAAATATTTTATTTTACTTTATGCTCTATTTTAATAATATTATAAAGATTAATACGTAAAATAGTATTTTTAAATTTTTATATTTAATATTTTAAATAATAAATTTCAAATTTTATAAATTATTTTTTTAAAACATATATTTACCATAGATAAATTATAAATATAATTAAATATTATATTAAAACTTTTTAATTTACGATTTAATTTTTTTATTATAAATAAGTTTAAAATATTTTAATATTAAATTTTTATTTTTTAATTTTAAATTAATGATATTATATTTAGAAAAAAATTTTAAAAATATAATTTTGTCCATTACCTTATTATAAAACCCCATCACTTTATTATTTTATATTTTTTTATTATTTTATGTTTGAAAATCAAATAGCAACTGTTCCACATTGACATTGTCTCCTAGAAGTCACTCATGTTGCATTTTACAAAAAAGTTAAAGCATTTTGTTTATTTTGTTTAATTCGATGCCTCATAAATTTTTATGCAAAATTTATAAATATTTTTTTATTTTTTATTAGTTAAATCTTCTAAAACTAAAATGTTAATATTTTTATGAAGAAAAAGAATATTTTTTTATATGCACGTTTTAGTCAAAAAATTTTTCATAAAACAAAGCAAAAAACTACATATTTAAAAATGTTGGGAAATTTTAACTAAACTGTGGAAACGCCACAATGAAATTTTCCTATTTACGACACAATATCATATTTAGTATATTGTTAAATATATATCATACAAAATGACTTTGTCGAAGATGGCATAACTAAAAGCACCTTATGGAATTATTAGTAAAATGTTTTATCCGCCCTAATTCATCTCTTTGGGGTGCACACCGGTGTTATTTCTAGAAAAGATGAAAAATAAGAGGTTTTGCATTTCACACGTGACTATAAAAACAAATATCTCTTACCTAGAATTGATGATTTATTGAATTAATTTAGAGAAATTTGTCTACATGGTTTTATGTCAGTTATTCGATGAGGATTTTAGGTAAACTTAATAAGATTATTAGTTGGAAAGCCCAAAATTTAATATCTCCCTTCCTTCCTTAGATTGAGCCACAAAAGGACCCAGAGTTGTATAACCCTAGTTGCTCTCTTCTATAAATTGTCTTCATGTTGTAGCCGGCCAAGTAACCTGAAAAAGGAGAGAATCATCCAGCACAAAAAAAAGAGAAAAGCTGCCGTGAGAGTTTTCCTAGAGAGAGAGAAACGCCTAGAGAGAGAAAGAGGGGGGAGAGAGAGAGAGAAAAATAAAGGTTAGTGTATTTTTCTTTCTAAGTCCATTTTCTCTAAAGTTGCTTCATTGTAAGGGTTTATCAGATTTATAGTGAAGTTTGTAGGAGACAGATCCTACCCGAGAGGTACCTTAAGTGGGAACTCGGTAATCAAATCTTGTGTCTTTATTTTAAGCAATCCAAAACCAACACCAAAGGCAATCAGAAAGGATCCTAAAATCCTAACAAGTGGTATCAGAGCTTCCAGGTTTATTGCAAGGGGTGTGTTGGGAAACAGGGATTTTGGAGTTGCTGGGAAATTCAGAAGCACAACAGATTTGAAGACATAATGATGAGTTCAAGGATTGAGGTTGACAGGTTTGATGGGTCAGGAGACTTTTCCCTGTGGAAAGTGAGAATGATGGCTCACTTTGGGGTTTTAGGGTTGAAAGATATCCTAACAGATGAAAAGCTACTCAAGGATCCAGTTGTCACAAAAGGTAAATCTGGTGAAGAGGCAAAAGGAAGCATAGAAGGCAGCTCACAGATTGATCCGGTAAAGTTTGAAAAATCAGAAAAGGCTAAGGATCTGATTGTTTTGAACGTGGGGAATCAGGTGCTCAGGAAAATCTCTAAGTGTGAGACAGTGGCAGCCATGTGGTCTACCCTAAACAAGTTATACATGGAAACATCTCTGCCAAATCGGATCTACCTACAGTTGAGGTTCTACACTTTCAAGATGGATGACTCCAAAAACATTGATACCAATGTAGATGACTTTCTAAGGCTGGTGACAGATCTCAACAACATAGGAGTTGAAATTTCAGAAGAGGTACAAGCAATTCTACTTCTAAGTTCTTTGTCTAACAGGTATGATCAACTCAAGGAAATCTTAAAGTATGGGAGAGATACTTTAAAGTTGAACGAGGTCACAGCAGCAGCTAAGTCTAAGGAAAGGGAGCTAATCGAAAGTGGAAAGGTAACAAGTTCTCAGGATGTAGGTTTGTATGTGGAATCAAGGGGTAGGTCGAACAACAAGTTCGATAATGATAACACATGGGGAGGCCGATCGAAGAGCAGAGGCAAGTCAAAGCAACAATCTGATAACAACAAAGGATGTTTCATTTGTGGGGATGAAGGGCATTGGAAAAGGGATTGTCCTCAGAGAAAGAAACGTGCAGAATCTGCTAACATAGCAGAACCTATTCAGCCAGTGGTCTTAACAGCCAGTACTGAAGACACAAGGGAATGGGTAATGGATTCAGGGAGTTCCTACCACATCACACAGAACAAAGATGTTTTGTTTGATTTCAAGGAAATCAATGGAGGTAAAGTTCTGATGGCAAATAATACTCATAACAGCATCAAAGGAACAGGGAGTATTAGAATTCAGAACTCAGATGGTTCTATGGTGATACTCAAGGATGTGAAATACATGCCAGAGGTAAGTAGGAACTTGATTTCATTTGGGCTGTTGGAAAAGGCAGGTTGTTGTTATCAAGGAGGTGATTTGGAAGTGCAGTTTTATAAAGACGGTAAGAAGGTAATATCTGGAAAACTCAACAACGGGTTGTATTATCTTCAAGGTAGAGTGTGCAAAGCAGGGATCAGGTCAGGAACAAAGAAGCTGAGTAAGAAGATAGCTACAAGCAAGGTCAAATTAGTGGACAGACAGTCAAAGAGAGTGACTTTCAGTGAGAATCTAATTCAAGGACCTACACCGAATGGTTTTAAAGCAAGTTCAACCGTTCAAGGTGGAGACTTTTCTGATGAAATCTCCAGAGAAATTGTAGCAGGACAAGATATGGTAGATATTGATGCTAAAACTCACAGGGAAAGTGTTTCACAAGGATTACAGAAATTCAGGAGTGGAAAAAGGAGTTTGAGCATGGAAACTAAGGTAAGGTTTTTGTATAAAGCTTTGCAGATATTAGGAACTGACAGGTTCTACAGTATTTCTGCTAAAGGCGGTGTGATTCTACCTATGATTCAGCTAAGCAAAGTTTCAGAAATCCTAGCTACCAAGGACATACCTGATTTGAATTCGCAGCTCTACTGTGAACTTCTCAAGAGTCTATAGAGAAGAAGAGGGCCTTCCAGGTAACATCACTGCAAGTGTCTCGTTCTCGCAGAGACATAAAAGGAAACAGGTCAGTTTCGGAAAAGGAATTTAAGCAGTGAGGGATGAAATGGAAAGAAAATGTTACTTGGAAGATGGATGCGAGAGGAAGGTGTAGCAGTAAGGTGTCTCTCCAGGTGGAGCTTTCAGCAGCAAAGAGCACCAGCAGGGAAGCAATCTGAAACAGTAAGAAAAAGCGGTTAAAACGGGCTGGAGCAGGCGGTTGTGCGTGAAGACCACGCGCGGTGGCGCGTGAAGACCACGCGCGCTGGCGTGTGAAGACCACGCGCGGTGGTGCGTGAAGACCATGCGCGGTGGCGCATGAAGACCACGCGCAGGCGCGTTTGGCGGCGCGTGGAATCGCCGGAACGGCACTTCTCGGCGAGTTTACGGCAGCGACTGGATCTGAAAAAAAAAAAGGAGAAGCTTCGACGAGAAGCTTCGGGAAGAAGCTTCGGGGAGAAGCTTCGGTGAGGGAGAGGTCGCGACGGGACGCGACAGTGCACGGAAATGGAACTCGTCGGCGTAGATCCGGAGCAGATCCGGAGCAGATCGAGGTAGAAAGCTTCGGGAGAGGAAGCTTTTGCGAGGTAGGAAGCTTCGGCAGAACCTTCTTCGAAGGTCCTTCAATGGCGGCTGGAGAAGAAAGATCTCGCAGAGGAGAAGCTTCAAAGCGAAGCTTCAAGGGAGGAGCCGCGTGTAGGGAAGAACCCGAGGAAGATTTCTTGGGTAGATCTGGGCCGATAACACCGCCGACTGGGAAGATGAGGCCGTGAAGCCTCGGGATGAAGCTGTCGGCTGTGTGGCCCATGGGAAATCGCGGCAGTGGGAAGCTTCGACAGAAGCTTCGAGATGAGGCGGCAAAACCCAGGCGAAATTCAGGAGAAGGCAACGAAATCCAAGCGAAACAGATGGTGGCGCCAAAGGGAGAAGGAGACAAAATGGCATTAGGGTTTCGGGCCGGGAGGATTTAAAGTTGGGCCAAATTTAAATCCATGAGCCTAATAAGGAAGAAGGAAGAAGGTGGAGTTTATTAGTTGGAAAGCCCAAAATTTAATATCTCCCTTCCTTCCTTAGATTGGGCCACAAAAGGACCCAAATAGAGTTGTATAACCCTAGTTGCTCTCTTCTATAAATTGTCTTCATGTTGTCGCCGGCCAAGTAACCTGAAAAAGGAGAGAATCATCCAGCACAAAAAAAAAAGAAAAGCTGCCGTGAGAGTTTTCCTAGAGAGAGAGAAATGCCTAGAGAGAGAAAGAGGGGGGAGAGAGAGAGAAAAATAAAGGTTATTGTATTTTTCTTTCTAAGTCCATTTTCTCTAAAGTTGCTTCATTGTAAAGGTTTATCAGATTTATAGTGAAGTTTGTAGGAGACAGATCCTACCCGAGAGGTACCTTAAGTGGGAACTCGGTAATCAAATCTTGTGTCTTTATTTTAAGTAATCCAAAACCAACACCAAAGGCAATCAGAAAGGATCCTAAAATCCTAACAAAGATAGAGAAAATATTTTTATTATCAGTTTGGTTATACAAAAGAGTGATGAATTTCAGAGTTTAAACACTTTTAAACTAATTAATTATGTTATTATTTATGGCATCATCTTGTTTTTTTTATACTATCTTGCCTAATGTTAAACGTTTTAATCATTACCATCATTAATGTTTATAAATACTACTCCTTGGGAAACTCACGGTCGTACTCGAGTGTTGGTGAAATCGTACACTTCATTGAGCTTATCGGCGGCTCCTCGAAAATGATGCAGCAACTCTCAGCGTTGGGCTCTTAAGGTAATGGGATGATTTCTTTTGGATTGAGCTCCGGTTTTGGGAGAGGATGAAGCCCACCTCCAATAGTAGACCCCCCTTAGTTCGGCGAGTCGATTAGCATCTTGGACGTCGTCGAACCTTCTGAGCGAGCTCGGCCATTATCGAGACTTCTAGGAGGATCTCGGTCTTCTTTTTGGGTTTCTCTGAAACTTCCGATCCTGGGCCTCTTCACGATTTATGCCGACCTCGATAGCTCTGGGCCCCTTTCTTGAATATGCACGCCATGCAACTTCTTCGGAGTGATCCAAAATCATGGGGAGTCGTGCTGAGAGAGTAACTGAACCGACGTAGTGGTAATGATGGTATTTCCTTATGAACCGTCATCTTTGCATCTATAAAAACTCGCTATATTCCCTCATTGTCTCATTATTCAGTTCGAATGGTATTTTCTTCCTCTATGATCTTTCTTGTTTATTTAGCTCTCCCTTCCTCTGTAGTTCGTTGATATCTGATGTAAGTTCTAGATCATCGTCCGGTTCTGAGACGAGTATATCGGATAGCGATAGCTTGTCTGTTCCCTACAGACATATCTCGACATGCGCTTCGGATCTATTGATCTCCAGCCCTTTAGAAAGGAGCAAATAGGGGACGAGTAGCTCGACTGCGGCTCAATCGAGCGGTATCGTTGGTTCGTCCTCTCAGCCATCGACCTTGGGAACCTGGGGGGGAATCTCCCCGATTCAACTTCTATAGTCGGGACGACCCAGTCCTTGGCGAACGTTTGCCGGATGCTTGGAAGGGTTGAGGCTCAAGTCCTAGGCCCAGGTGAGCATCCGTGAGCGCCACTTGAGGGGTTCATATGTCTGTATGAATCCTTCATTAGCCACAACCGTCTTTGGTTTGTGTTCTCCTGACTGCTTTTAGAGTATTGTACCCAAAGGAGGATGACGTTTACCCAGTTGTCCCCCGTGGCGATTAGAAACATGGTCGCGCTCCTTGTTCTCGGATCCGAGAGTGGTGTGCTTGTGAATTGCAATATGTTCGAGGAACTAGCCTCGATCAAGGAGATGAAGACGAACCCCAATGTCTTCTATATCTCGATAAAGCCACGATTTCAGATCATTTCGGGCATGCCAAGCAAGATCTACACTTGGCAGGCGAAGTACTTCTTCGTCCGTGTTTCTCCCGAGTCGATTGGAGATTTCAACAGGGAGATCTTCTCCTCCTGGAATTGTTCTATCGGTAGATGTCAGCCAGATCGGAGTTCGGACTTGGGGTTATTTTTGGTTGTTCTGACCTCTTTCTTTTTCCTTTGTAGCGCGCCATCCGATAGGTCGTCCATTCCTATGAATTTCTTTTTGGAGGTTGAGAAGATCAGCTTGTTGGGCAAACGGAAGTGGCATGATATCAACAAGGAATCATCCTCTTCAGTAAGTCTTTGACGCACTGTCCTAAAGAGAATGCTATTCTCCGCGCTAGAGAAGAAGCTTTTGGCGAATGCCACTTCGGAGGAGCTCTGGGAGTCGTTGCGGGAGCGTATGGGGAAGATGCCCTACTACGAGCCTCCGCCGAGGGGGGAGCTCGTAGAGCATGAGGCGGTGGAGGTAATGCTCCGATGATACATCCTAAGTGTTGTTACGCCGATCTCCTTTCGTAATGTACTATAGGTTGATTCGCTGCATGTTTTCAAGAAACTCGGCCTCGGTACATGATGTCGGACCCTTTGGAGGAGTTCTTGAACAAGAACCCCTACTTCGGAGTGTACTTCAATCCCACGGAGTTTGGTGAGCAGGTGAACGAGGTGGGAAAGAGGATAGCTGAGCTCCAGGTGGAGGAGCGGGTTGTGCGGGCCACAGTAAGGGCGAAGCTTATTCGTAAAGAGGCCATAGCCAGCGGGTCGAGCCAAACCAATGAGGCTGCAAAGGACAAGGGCAAAGGGAAGATGCCATGAAGCCGTGCTCCTCCTGTTTCTTATATTTCTCTCTCTTTTTTTTGTTGTTGTTGGCCGGGAGCGTTTAGCTCTCGGTTTTGATTGTATAAAAATTTTGTGCCTGGATGGCTTTATCCACTTATTAATATGATACTTTTGTTTTGCTGCTATTCGTCTTTCCCCTTATTATTACATCTTGATGGTAAGTGAGTGGAAAAAAGTCATTCTGGGAGCTCGTCTATTAACATGGGATTGTGGTCTCTTGTTTTTTTGTTACAACCGAGCGAGGTAGGGAGTACAACGAAAAAGGCAGAAATGAACAGTTACGACGAGTTAGTAGTAAAAGCATTTGAGGTTGGCCGAGTTCCACGAACGAGGAACTTGGTTTCCCTCCATGGTGAGAAGTTTGTATACACCGGGTTTTGACTATTTTGGAGACCTAATAAGGGCCCTCCTAGGTGGCGTCGACCTTTCCAGCGTTGAACTCGGTAGTATTCTCGAAGACCTTTTTGAGGACGAGATCGTCGTCTTTGAAGTGACGTCCTTTGGTCTTTATGTTGTAGTAACGAGCTGCTTGTTGTTGATAATTTTGCACCCAGAGTAAGGTGCGGTCGCGCTCTTCCTTGAATCCTTCGATAGCATGGCATAGCAGGGCGTTATTGATTTGAGGTTGATTCGGTAGCTCGGATCGTTGGAACGTTGGTATTGCAACTTTGACAGGGGCCAAAGCTTTGACTCCGTGAGATAAGGAGAACGGAATTACGCCTAATGCTTGGTGCGGGTGGTTCTATGGGACCAGAAGATGCCGCCGTGCTCGTCTTCCCAAAGCCCCTTCTTCTCATCCACCTGCTTTTTGAGTCCCGCTAGTAAGACTTTGTTTGTTGCTTCGGCTTGCCCTTTGCCTTGAGGATAGCGAGGCGTGGACTTGCTGATTCGGATTTTCCATCATTCGTAGAAACCCTCGAAATGCTGAGATATGAATTGGGAGTTGTTGTCAGTCAAGATCTCATACGGCAACCCGTGCCGACAGATGATGTTCTTCCAAACAAACTTTTGAACGTCTTTGTCCTTGATCGAAGCGTAGGACTCCGCTTCGACCCATTTGGTGAAGTAGTTTGTCATGACGAGTAGGAAGCGTTTTTGTCTCGAGCAGGCAGAGCCCACGATATCTATTCTATCTCATGAAGGGATAGGGCAGCATCGGTGGGTGAATGGATCAACGGACCATGGCACTGGCCCTTCTCGCACTTCTTAGCAAATTTCTCACACACCGCCGTCATGATGGGCCAATAGAAATTCGCATTCTGATTTTGATGGCTAAAGCTCGTCCATTGGAGTGGTTGGTGCCAGCACCTTTGTAAGTCTAGGCCATGACTTTGTGTGCTTCGGGTTTATCGATGCAATGCAGGACTCCAGACGTACTCTGTAAAAAAAAAATTCCTATCGATCAAAGAGTACGTGTTGCCCATCTGTCCTCAGGGACTTCCCCTTCAGCAAGGTATAGTTTGATTGGTGCCTACTGACTGTTTGTTGGTTCGTGAGGATCGACGTCCATGGTATTGACGGGCTCATCGACCTCGTCGATAACATTGATAGTGCTGGGTTGGTTGGCATTTTTTGGAAGGGCGATGCTTCGTGCGCTTATGGCCTCAACGGGTATGATTCACCAGAGAGTTGGGTCGGAGCATGATGTGAGGGTGGCCAAGAAATCTGTAGTGGCGTTCTCCTCTCTTGGAATTTTTGTCAGCTAGAAGGAGTCAAAATGTGCGGCCATAGTTTGGACGAGCTTTAAATAGGCATCCATCCTCTCGTTCTTTGTTTCGTATTCCCCAGCGAATTAGTTTGCGACAAGTTGTGAGTCACAATGTGCATAAATTTCCTTTGCACCAGTTTTTATGGCTAACCACAATCTAACGAGGAGGGTTTCGTATTCGACTTTGTTGTCCGGTGCAGGGAAACCGAGGCAGAAGGATTACTCCAATACCTCTCCTACCGGTGATTTTAGTGAAACGCCAACCCCCGAGCCGTGGCACAATGATGATCCATCGACGTAAAACTCCCATGGACTCGCACCGAGGGTTGTCACTATGAGTTCAGGGGTAAGTTCCACCAAAAAGTTGGCAAGTACCCGAGACTTATCGCTGGTTCGGTTTCTAAAGTCAACGTTGTACTTATTGAGCTCAACAGCTCACTTCACTATCCAGCCTGACTGCGTCGGACTATGCAGGATCATTCTTAGTAGCTAATTTATCATCACGACGATGGCATGGGACTGGAAGTACGGCTGGAGCTTTCTCGCTAAGGTGATAAGAGCGAAGGCCAGTTTTTCTAAGGTCGAATATCTGGCCTTTTCGCCCTCTTGTGACTTGTTGATGTAGAAGATTGGTTGTTGGTCGTTGCGGTCCTCACGCACTAGGTCCTCACTTACAGCCAAACTATAGACAGAGATGTACATATATATGGTCTCTCCTTCTTTGGGCTTGGCGAGCACGGGCGGCGTAGTCAAGTAGGCCTTGAGCTTGCAAAAAGCATGCTTGCACTTCTCACTCGAATTTTTTGTTTCCACGCAGCAATTGATAGAACGGGAGGCAGCGATCGGTCGACCGTGATATGAAACGGTTGAGCATAGCTATTTGGCCGGTCAACCTTTGGACTTCCCTCGTATTTTTGGGAGATGGGAGCTCGGTAATGGCCCTAATCTGCTTTGGAGTTTGCTTTGATGTCGTGCCGAGATCATTTCCTTGTAGATGTTCAAAAACATCGAAACAAGACCGTAGATGATCGATGTGATCATTTCCTTGGAAAGATTTGACCAACATGTCGTCAATATACACCTCTATTGTTCTTCCGAACTGATGGGCAAACATTTTGTTGACCAAGCGCTGGTACGCGGCCCTGGCGTTTTTCAGCCTGAAGGGCATGACTTAGTAGCAGTATGTTCCCCGGTTTGTTATAAAGGCTGTCTTTTCTGTATCATCAAGATACATGATGATCTGATTGTACCCGGAGAAGGTGTCCATGAAGGACATGAGTTTGTTCCCTACGGTTGCCTCGACTAATCGTTCGATGTGTGGTAGTGGGAAGCTATCCTTTGGGAAAGCTTTATTGAGATTGGTGAAATTGATGCATACTCTCCACTTTCCGTTTTTTTTCTTGACGGCCACTGGGTTTGCCAGGCATTCAGGATATTTAACCCCGGTGATCGATCCGGCTGCTAGGAATCGATCTACTTCATCATTGATGGTCTGGGCTCTTTCGGGACCGAGCTTTCAAAGCTTCTGCTTGACGGGTCTGAACGTGGGGTCGACGTTGAGCTCGTGCATTGTGACACTCAGATCAATCCCCTTCATATCTTTCATTGACCAAGTAAAGGTGGAAATGTTGAGGAAGTGGATGAGAGCGTTCTTGGTTTCTACGGGCACTTCGGTCCCGATGCACATGCACTTGGTCGGGTTGGCGTCATCGAGGCATACTTGTTCGACGATCTCCTTAGACGACTTCAAGATTTCCCATGCTGAGCTGATTTTAGCACCAATGAAGCAGGATTGGGGCTGAAGGTGCAGCTAGCGTTCCATGATGAAACATGCTCGTGAAATGCTCTGGTCGCCCTGGATTGTTCGCATTCCACCCGCGCTGGAAAACTTGATGCATTGGTAGTATGTCGACACGACGGCCCTCATCGTGTGGATCCACGAGGTTCACAAGATGAAGTTATAGATTGCTGGTTTATTGACGACAATGAATTTGATGATCCGGGTGACGTCGCCAAGATAGACCAGTAATTTGATTGTTCCCGTGGTCATCATCGATTTTCCTAAAAACCTGTTAGTGGTATCGTCGCCGGTTTGATCTCTTCATCTTTAACGTCCATCTTGCGCAAGGTTTCTTTGAAGATGAGATCGACCAAACTTCTAGTATCAACGAGTACCCTGGAAACTTCGCAGTCTCCAACCTGGAGCCTGATGACGAGGGGATCGTTGTATGGATAATCGATGCTGAGAGTGTCATCCTTTGTGAACGAGATGCTTGGTCCTTTCTCGTTATGAGGGGGCCATTTAAGCGAGGTGGTTGTGCGGCGCTTGTGTTCCTGGATAGAGCGTACCGAGTCATTGTGCGCTATAAGACTGCCAATGATCATGTTAATCCGTCGCCTCGACGCGGAGAGCAGATCGTCGGGTTGGTCTTTGATTGCTCGTTTTGCTTGTGCGTTTCGCTGCGCATCCCTTGGAGGGAGCTCTCTATTCTGTAGGAATTCCAATAGTCCCCTGCATTCAACCATGGAGTGTCTAGAGCATTTGTGGAATTTCGGAGTATGCCTTGGGGTTTGGAGTGCGGCCTCGGTTGCTTGGTCGGGCCTCGTTCGATGTGTGAGTAGGACGTACGTACTTGTTCCAAGGGAGTTTGTTGTCATGAGGACCAATGATGTACGTACTGGACTTATATTTGTCATCCCTCTGGTACCCTTTGTCGTAATGTTGCTGCGGCTTGGAGGTGTCCTCCTTTTGGCAATCTTTCCTCGGCGGGGCTTTCAGCGCGGCATACTTCTTTTCCAGTGCGGCGTGTTCGTCTTCGACCTCAATGAATACGCTGGCCAGATGTAACGCGTCCTCCACGGCCATTGGGCGAGTTAGCATCAGATCGTCTCAAAACCATGAGTCGAACCATAATCTATTGCAAAGGGCTGCAATCACAGCGTCGTCACTCACCGTGATCTTGGAGACTACGAGTTTGAACTTGGTGATGTACTCTCGTAGTGTTCCTTCACTCCTTGAGTCAGGTTCCAAAGGTTGGCATTCGAGACTCTTTTTTTGAAAATGATGGAGTAATGCTTAAAAAAGGCCGTCGACAGTTGTCGAAAACTATCGATCGAATTGGCTTCGAGTTTGAAAAACCAGCTCAGCGCGGCGCTTTCCTGGTTTTCGACGAAGAGCTGACAGTAATCTGCGTCCTTTTCATCTGGCGCGAAGTGCGCTCAGCACATTGCAATAGTGAACGTAGTCATAAATTCTCTTGGATCTGAGGTGCCTCCGTACGGTGACCATCAGATCTGTAGATGTTCTGTAGATGTCGGGAAGTGATTCGAGCTGTGAACGGTGTTCTCTGCATCTTTGCGAGGACGCGCTCAATTTCAGGTGCCGAGCTTACTACGCGGTGGACATTGGATCCAATATCTTGTAACTGTAATCTGATGACCTCGAGTTCTAACTGTTGGCATAGATTCCGTGAGGGGCATCCAATGGCTCTATCTCGGCTCACGCGGTTGGGCGAGGTTCGACCTGGATATCCTTACTACCGAAAAGATTCCGGCAGAGGGATTGTATTCCGCTTAGCCGGGCTTGATGGATCGCCTGTGCGGAGGAGATCTCTTCCAGGCGTTAGTTGGTTCTGATCATCACTGCGTCCTGGCGGTCGAGCCGGTCGATTATGGATCAAAGGAGTGATTCGATGCTTTCGAGTTCCCCGACAGGTGGTGATGGCTCGGTATGGGAGGTTTGTCTCTACTTCAGGGGTCGAGGGGATGTTGTTTCTTCCATTTTTTAGCAGAGTACGTGAATTTGTTTGCAACTTTTTCCCCATAGACGGCGCCAATTGTTGTACCTCAGTTCTTCGATCTAGACTTTAGGTAAACTTAACAAGAGATTTAAGCAATGATGGGAAAATATTCAGATGATTTTTATTAATCAATTCGGTTGTACAAAGGAGTGATGAACTCTCTAGAGTTTAAGCACTTCCGAACTAATTAATTTTGTCCTTATTTATGCCATCATCCTCCTCTTTTTATACTTTCACCTCGTCTAATCTTTAACGATTTAATCATTACTAGTTATTAATGTTCATAGACGCTCATTCTTGGGAAGCTCACTACCGTCCTCAAGAGTTGGTGAAATCGGACGTTTTATTGAGCTTCCCTAAGAATCCTCGAGAATGATGCAGCAACTTCAGCATTGGACCCTTAGGGTAATATGCTGACTTCTTTTGGGCGGAGCTTCAGTTTTGGGAGAGGGTGAACCCCACCTCCAACATAGATGACACAACTTTGCAATTAAGTAAATAGTAATTCACGGTTCAAAACATTGTTTCAAAAATTTTCATACAGTTTTAACTCTTTATGAGTCTAAGACATGCAGTATGAGGTACATTAACGACATATCTTTTATTGTCAACATGCATATATACATAAAATTAATTGCAAAAAGAAAAACCGCCGGGTTTTTTCTTTCTCATGCGATTTTTTACGCATTTTCCGGTTTCTTCTTCGCTGACAGTTTTCTTTCGTCGATTCTCGATGGTTATTCAGTTTCACTTTTCAAATTTGACACAATATTCAATTTTCTAACTATTTAATCACTCATCCGAATCGGTTTTCCCTTCTTCTTCGTACAAATTTTTGCAAATTTCTAATTCTGCTATGTATGATTTTCTCTCTAAGAGAATGCAAGAAATTAACTTAGGTATTACAAAACCGGTGATTACTCTGCCTTCCGATTTGTGTATAAACGTCAAACAAAACCCGATTTTCCCTCATCGGAAAACTGGTAAATCCAAGGAAGCAAAACCTCTGCGTTCTGATGACAACATTATCGTACCTCTGGAGTGTTGGCGAGGTTATATTTTCACGAATTATCGAAGGAAATCAAGTCCAATTCCTTTTTCAGTTTGAGGAAAGCCTCATCTCGATCCTCCGGCGAAGTCTGTGGTTGTTTAACACTGGATGCTGATTATGCACAAATGGTCACCGGTGATAAGAGAGATGGAATTGAAGAATATACCGTTCCGGGTTCGAATTAGGGGAATTCCAATTCAATTTCTCACCTAACAAATGGTGATGTTCATCGGAGGCACCCTCGGAGTTTTTCTCGAATCTGATTTCAACGCGGACGGTGCTCATTGTGTTGAATTCGTCCGGGTTCGAATTCAACCGATATCGATTCCCTTCTCTGATTTCAAAGAATTTTCAAATTCAGAGATGCCGAAGTGATTTTGCGATTTAGATATGAGAAATTACGTAACTTTTGTACAAAGTGTGGACTGATAACCCATGATGTTTCGGAATGTTCTCTAGCCGATGTTCCTCCTCCTCCGGCAGATGATATTGATTTTGATGTTGATTCCGACGATGGAGACAATGAAGACGACAATCCTCCTCTTGGATATTCGAAACCCCGGCCTTTGGAAAATTCAACATCCGCTATTTTTCCGATTGAATATGGAAAGTCTCCCGATGCAAAACACCATAAAAGAAATCCACCAAATCTTTCATGTTTGTCGGAAAAACTTTCGCATACCGTAATACATAGGAAGATTATCTATATTGGTGGAATCAACGGCAATAGAAATATTACATTTGATTATTGACTAATATTCAACATGACAATAGGAAATGGAATATTATTGGCTAATATTCATAGAATTATTTTGGATCGATTTATTTCCGATTACATTGTCTTCAAGAAAATCCTATATAAGGTTGAGTTTGATATTGGTGAAAATTCTTAAGTTTAAGTGAAGGTTTGGTGGGTCTTATTTCACTGGAAAAAGAATAAATATTACGCTTTGGAACTGTTGGGATTTGGGAGGATTTCTGGTAGTTCGACGCGTAAAACGAATAAAGAGAGATTATACCCCGTACATACTTTTCTTGGTCAAAACAAAGAATAATAATAATAATATAATTCACGATTTAGCTGCTAATAGATATGTTAAAATAGAGTTATAATCAATGGTTTTTTAGACCCATTTATTAGAATTGAGATTAATGGGTTAAAATAGATATTTATTTAAAACTCCTTTGTTAAAGGGTAATTGACTAAAATAGAATTATTTAAAGTTTTTGTTGCAAATATAACACTAATCATCTAAATTTCTAAAAATAGCACAAATTTAATACTAAAATAATTAAAAAATTCTTTCTAATAAAAAAAAATTTATACCGTAAATTGGAAAAAGTGAACTCAAATATTATGTTTTAAATTTATATATAGTTTTTTAAGATAAATAATTATTTTCACATAATAATGTGCTATTTTTAGAATTTTAGTTTTAATGTGCTAAATTTGGAAAATAAAATTAAAATATGGGCAAATGTCTAAAATAGCACCTTTTTAAGTTTTTGTTCCAAAAATAGCATCATTAGTTTAAATTTCCAATAATAGCACAAATTTATCATTAAAATGCATTAAAACTATATTTTAATAGAAAAAATTAAACCCTAAATTGGAAATAATGAACCCAAATACAATACTTTAAGTTTACGTATAATTTATTTAGAATAAATAAGTATTTTCACATAAATATTTATGTTATTTTTGGGAATTTAATTTTATTATGCTAGATTCGGAAGAAAAATTTTAAAAGTTGCTATTTTAGGGTATTATTGATATTCTTTATTGAAAAGGTTTTTGCTTTAAAAATACGGATATTCTGTTAAATCCATTTACATTTTATTTTTGTTTAATCAACAATGATTCAAAAAAATATTTTTATAATAAGTAATTAATAAATTTTTGTAGAAAATAAAGAATAAAAATCACTTTTATAAAAAAAAATATAAAATTATATTTTTAACATGAAAATGCAGAATTGCGTTTTGGCGGAAAAATGAGGAATTATATTTTTTGCAAAAATAATGAATTATATTTTTGCCAAAAAATTGCGAAATCACATTTTGGACAAGAAAATGTAAAACTATATTTTTGGCGGGAAAATACAAAATTAGACAGAAAATACGAAATCACGTTTTTAGCGGTAAAATATGAAATCACGGTTTTAGCGGAAACATGTTGAATTATGTTTTTGGTAAAAAAATACAGAATTATGTTTTTGACGGAAAATTTCTAAATTATATTTTTGGCAGAAAAATGTTAAATTATATTTTTTACGAAAAAATATGGAATCATGTTTTGGATGAAAAATGCTTAATTTTTGACAAAAATATAGAATACATTTTAACAGAAAATGAATTTAAACGGGATGAATTCTAAATGATATAAATTTATCTATTTTAACATTTAAAAATGTAAAGACTCAAATTTCCTATGAAACTTATGACCAAAATTTTAATATTTTATTTTATTAAATATATTAATATTTTTAACAAATACATAAAGTTATTACCTATTTTTTAAATAAAATTTACAATATTATTTTATTTAAAATATAATGTTTATAAATAAATATAAATAAGGAAAAAAATACAACCTAAAATAGATTAAATGGGTTAAATGGGTTTGAATAAGTTTAAATGGGTAAGTATAACTTTAAATGGGTATAAATTGGTACAATATTAGACCTTTATGACAAATAGGTTTTATAGAGTTTGAGATTTAAATGGGGTGAGTTTTATATGGGGTGGGTGTAATGAGATGGGTTACCGATTTCAACATCTCTAGCTGCTAATTTAAACTATGAATGTGTAAAATGAGATGGGTTACCCATTTTAACATCTCTACCTGCTAATTTAAACTATGAATGGTCATGTTTGTTTGGCAGCCGTAGCCAAGGCAGCCGCAGCCGCAGCCGCAGCGACCAAACGAACAACACTAATGTGTATTGTGTGTCCCTCCGAAAAGTATTGGAAGTGGTTTAGCTTTACTATGGAAAATCTGTTGATGTTTCAATTGTAAGTGCTGATGAAATACTTATGGATTGTAAAATCAAAAGTAATGGATTTGATTTCTACTTGTCATGTGTATATGGGGATCTAATCTGTAAATTTAAACATAACTTTTGGGAAATATTGCAAAGAATAGCAATTTCACATAAATATCCAAGGTTGATGTGTGGTGATTTTAATGAAATCATACACCCCCAATGACAAAAAGGTGGTCCCTTGAGAGAACCATGGAATCTGATTGATTTTCAATAAATGGTATCCATATATATGATGTCAGATTTGAAGTTCATCGGACATAATATGACATGGATAGGAAAAAGGAATAGTCATATGATACAAAGTTGGTTAAATAGAGCCATGAGTAATGAAAAATGAAAATATCTTTATCGTGCCTCTTTTATTGAATATTTAGATTTGATAGACTATGACCATAGATCCGGGATAATAAAAATTAGAAAAAATTCAGAATATAAGAGAAAGATGTTCCGCTCTGATCCCCGGTGGATAAAATATGAAAATTTCTCAAATGTTATGAGGAACATGAGGAAGAAGATGACAAAGAGGAGTCTTGATTTGATTATTATGATGATTCTGGTGGAGTAACTCTAACGATGGGGACTTTAGTGTTTAGGACAAGCTTTCACTAAAAGAAGAAGTTTATATGCCACAAGCATCACTTAAGAAAATAGGCACCAAAAAAGAAATTAAATAAGCAAAAGGACGGTGATACACGTTCTATGTTTGAGTTGACTTCATTAGATCTTGTTGAAAAAAAATATATGAGACAAAAGTTATATTAGATACTAGATTGAAGTATTATATGTTATAGATCAATTCAATTTTGATGAAGATAGATCAACGCCAACGATTTTAATTGTCAAGTGTTGTGTGAAAGTATGTAGTTGGAAAGAATGGGATACACCAGTTGGAGAGGCATTGCAAATTACTATTCGACAGTTTGTAGCACATTATACATTTCTATTACAGAGCATTCAGAACGTATACAATAAGTAATTATAGAAATATTTGATACTTTATAAGTGGTATTGGTTCTCAAGTTTTTTCATATCATGTTGTTGAAACGTTGAACATTTTTATGGGCAACATAGAACGGAAGAATTCTTATCGCAACTTCACATGACATAAATATTCAATTACTTCCTATAGCTTTTGCAATCGCAATACTCAATACTAAAAATAATGAATCTTGGGAATGATTTTTTTAACCACATTAGTTGTGCGATCTCACATGAGAAAAGATTTTCAGTTATATTTGATAGGCATATATCAATCATTTATGTAGTCAAAAATTGTTATCCGATGGCTAGTCATATGCACATATCATCTTCACAAGAATATAATACAATGATTGGTTTAGTGAAAATGGTGGAAAATACTTTTAGAATCTCTGATTTTGAGACCAAAATTTTACGAAATACAAGTCTAAAATCCACTATTATATAACTATTTGGAAAGAATTGATGTGAAGATATGGTCGTGTGTTCATTTTCCCGGTGATCGGTACAACATCACTATATCGAACATAGAAAATTGTAGTGAAGTGCTTTTGATATCTGTAATATCCATTTTTTTTTATTTCAACTTATCCAATTTAACTCACAATAACTGCATTGTTCCACAAGACTCACGAGAAACATTTCATCATTCCACAACAACTTACTAGTACTTTCATTAATTGTTTTTTGAAAAAAATATTATTCTGTTTCTAGCTAAAGAGAATGAGAACAAGAATAGAAAACCTTTGAAGCTTCATTATCTTAAAATATTTGATTTCCTACTTTTTTGCAGATTTCTGAGTGTACCATGTTCAAAACATTTTTTCTCCACAGTAATTTTTCTTTTGTTGATTTTGCTAACTAGTTGTTTCAGTTGCATCCAAGTGATCATGTTATCATTGATCAAGTTATCCAATTTTGTGTTTACTTCTTCGTAGTAAAATAAATCTATCATCATAGTCAAACAAATTTGCACCACGATTCATAAAATATGCCATAACCAATTGTTACAATCTCCATTACATCTATCATTTTGCACACATAAAATATGTCATCGAATTGCATGCTCTCAATTAAATCTACTATTACGTACTATAACATCAACCACTATAACAATTTATCCAAATAAATATGTATGTAAGAATATTGTCAACACATATATGAGCCAAATTCAAATTATTTTAACTAATTTATGACACAAAACTTATCGGATTTCATCTCAAAATCTTTACTTATCATGAAATTGACAAAAAAGTGAGGGTTTTAAGTCACTTACTGTAGGAAAATCGACTGCTTTGTCGGCTCCCCCGCCGTGGAAGGCGGCGATATCAACCTTGCATGAGGGAAATCACAAAAGGAAAAGTAAACCCTTGGCGGAAAAGGCTTGCCATTAAAAGAGACGACGAAGGGAGAAAGGTTGTTGAGGATTCTTGAAGAGATGACAATTCTTCTCGTTAGTTATTCTCAACGCTGATGCTTCTCCATGCAAATTGTTGAGATTTTGTCTTGGTTGATAATTGATTTGTTTGGACTGTTTGTGCAGAAAAATAAACAAGAACAGGGTATTTACGAGTTCCCAAGATGAACTTGATCTTGGTATATCTCGGCAAACTTTAACCAGTTTGTAAATATATATCCTTCAGTGTCGACAAGATGTGATCTCACACTCAATCTCTCAAGATACAGATTCAAGCAGCTTTCTGAAAAACAAGAAGATAAGTGTTTCTCTCTTATCTAACTCTCTCTCTGCTCTCTGTATTTTCACCTCAAGAAATATGATTTTGATTCTCCCAAAATCAGTTGACCTTCTTCGCACACCTTCACTTGATATATATGCTGAATGTTGCTGCTCTTTGGTACAACTTGTCTTCCTGAAAGAGTTTTAAAGAAAGGGAGTTTGTGTTCTGGAGAAAAACGTTTTCATCTCTCTGTTTTCGTTTTCATTTTACACACACAGAAAAATTCAAAGAACATTACATTCCCTTTTCTTTAAACACAACTTAGCTACCCCTTGGTTCTTGACAGATGGCTTCATCTTGGGTCATTCACGAGATCAAGGGCTGTGAATTTGTTGTGCAGGTCGATGTTGCAGGCCGTATGTGTGTACCTTGTTTTGTGGTTGCATGTTTTGTTGTCGTCTTGTTCCTCACGAGCTGTCGTTGGTCGGGAGGTGAGAGAGTGGCCCACTGCTTCTATTTTGGTTGAAGGAGTGATGCTGTTTCGATCGTTGCCGTTGGTGATCCTCAAAGACTCTGTATCACACAGAGGCTTTTCCACAATTCTTCTAATAGGCTTGAGCTGTTGCAGGCTGTTTGATGTTGTTGGAGGCTGCTCTGTTCCAAAGTCGGCAGACAGAGCATTGCTCTTGATAGTCCCCCTCAAACTTGGTGTGGGTGGAAGAGCGACACCGAGTTTGAATCTTAAGGAGCAGAAGGAACTTTGCGGTAGTGATTTTGTAAATATATCCGCTAACTGATGTTGAGATGATATATGCTTAACAACCAAAGACCCGAGAGCAACTTTTTCCCGAACGTAGTGATAGTCGGTGTCAATGTGTTTTGTGCGAGCATGAAGAATAGGGTTTGCTGTGAGGTATACTGAAGACAGATTGTCGCAGAACAACTCAGGGATTTCTGATTGAGGTATACCAAGATCTTTTAAAATTGAGTTGAGCCAAGTGATCTCCGAGGCTGTATCTGAGAGGGCTCTATATTCAGCTTCGGTGGAGCTTCTAGATACAGTAGGCTGTTTCTTGGATGACCATGAGATAATGTTGGTACCCAAAAATGTACAAAAGCCACCCGTAGATCGTCGTGTGATTTTACACCCTGCCCAATCGCTATCGCAATAAGCTCGTAGTGTGAAATCAGTCGACTTGTTGAAAGCAATTCCCATGGATAGTGTCCCTTTGATGTAACGCAAGACACGTTTGAGAAGAGCAAAATCTGAGATGGTTGGGGCATGCATCTTCTGACATACATAATTCACTGCGAATTGAATGTCTGGTCTCGTTAAAGTAAGATATTGTAGCTTGCCCGCTAAACTTCTGAAATAAGTAGGGTCTGAAAAAGGTGTATTTTGATCGGGAACTCTATCCAATTGCAAAGGCAATGGCGTGGGCATTTGGGAGCAGTCTTGCATAGCAGCAGCAATTAAGAGATCCTCGGCATACCGATGCTGTGAAAGGAAGAGACCATTGGAATGGTGTTGAACTTGTACCCCCAAAAAATAATGTAATGGCCCTAGATCCTTCATTTGAAATTGAGTGTTCATGTCTTGAATGAGATGCGAAAGCAGCGAGCTACTATTGCCTGTGAGGATCATGTCGTCTACATACAACAGCAACATAACAATGTCAGTATTTTTCCGATAGACGAATAGAGAAGGATCAAGTTTACTGCAGAAGAAACCAAACTCTAGTAAATAGGTGCTAAATTTGTCAAACCATGCACGAGGAGACTGCTTGAGACCGTAGATGGATTTATGTAGTTTGCACACATGAGTCGGTTTGTTTTTATCCACAAAACCGGCAGGCTGTCTCATGAACACTGTCTCAGTGAGATCTCCATGAAGAAATGCATTTTTAACGTCTAGTTGTTTTAATTCCCACTGCATAATTGTGGCTGTGTGCAACACAATGCGAATTGTAGAGGTGCGAACCACTGGACTAAAGGTTTCGAGATAATCAACTCCTTCTTCTTGATGGAAGCCTTTTGCAACAAGTCTTGCTTTGAGCTTGTTAAGTGTGCCATCTGCATTTAGTTTGGTTCTAAAAACCCACTTACAGCCGAGCACATTCAACAACATCAAACAGCCTGCAACAGCTCAAGCCTATTAGAAGAATTGTGGAAAAGCCTCTGTGTGATACAGAGTCTTTGAGGATCACCAACGGCAACGATCGAAACAGCATCACTCCTTCAACCAAAATAGAAGCAGTGGGCCACTCTCTCACCTCCCGACCAACGACAGCTCGTGAGGAACAAGACGACAACAAAACATGCAACCACAAAACAAGGTACACACATACGGCCTGCAACATCGACCTGCACAACAAATTCACAGCCCTTGATCTCGTGAATGACCCAAGATGAAGCCATCTGTCAAGAACCAAGGGGTAGCTAAGTTGTGTTTAAAGAAAAGGGAATGTAATGTTCTTTGAATTTTTCTGTGTGTGTAAAATGAAAACGAAAACAGAGAGATGAAAACGTTTTTCTCCAGAACACAAACTCCCTTTCTTTTAAACTCTTTCATGGTATCAGAGCTCCATGGCTAATACATCCATGGACCTCCTTTCTATTCCCTCCTTAAATATCACAAATTGTGTAACGATCGTTCTTACCGAACGAAACTACATTTTGTGGAAAACCCAATTTGAATCCTTCTTGTCCGGGCAAGGTTTATTGGGGTTTGTTAATGGCACCTTTCCTCCACCTGAAACCACCATATCTGTGCCAAATATTCATGGAACAACAGTGGAAACCTCAAATCCAGAATATCAAACCTGGTTCAAGGTAGATAGAGTGGTAAAATCGTGGCTGCTGGGGTCATTCTCGGAAGACATTCTAAGCGTTGTTGTAGGCTGCAACACGTCTCAAGATGTATGGGCTTCATTGGCAAACCACTTCAATCGAGTCTCCTCGTCAAGACTTTTCGAACTCCAAAGACGGTTGCAGACAATATCTAAAGGAGACAAAACTATGAGTGACTATCTAAAATCCATTAAAAGTGTGTGTGATCAATTGTCTTCTGTTGGCAGCCCTGTCACTGAAAAGATGAAGATATTTGCTGCTTTACATGGCTTAGGGCGAGAATATGAGCCGATAAAGACTAGCATCGAAGGATCGATGGACACGCATCCATCTCCCACCTTTGAAGATGTTGTTCCTCGCCTAACCAGCTATGAAGACAGGCTGTTGGGATACTCTGCAGATTCATCTATTACACCACACATGGCGTTCAATGTCACTCAAACCAACCAGCAAGCAGGATACTCTGGATACTACCAACCTCGTGGGAGAGGAAACCATCCTTTCAGAGGAGGAATGTCTAGAGGAAGAGGTTTCTTCTCCACCCGAGGACGTGGCTTCCATCAGCAAATTTCTCCTTCACGAGCTTCAGAAAACACTTATTCAAATGAGACCAAACAGGTATGTCAAATATGTGGAAAACCAGGACATGTTGCTCTAAAATGTTGGCACAGGTTTAACAATACATACCAACACGATGAGACTCCTCAAGCCCTGGCCGCTCTTCGAATAACCGGCGTTAGCGACCAGTCCGGGCAGGAGTGGTATCCGGATACCGGTGCAACCTCGCATATCACCAACTCCCCACATAGCCTTCAATATGTTCAACCATACAAAGGAATGGATTCGGTGATGGTGGGAAATGGTGACTTTCTGCCCATAACGCACACGGGCTCAGCATCACTGCCCTCTTCTTCAGGTATATTACCTTTAAGAGATGTGTTAGTATGCCCTGCGATTTCTAAATCATTACTCTCAGTATCTCAGCTCACTAAGGACTATCCATGTACTCTTGAGTTTGATTGTGATGGTGTACGTGTTAAGGACAAGGAAACGCAGATGTTGCTGACCTCGGGAAGAAATCATGAGGGTCTTTACATCCTGGAGAATCATCCTGTTCAAGCTCTTCTCACGCTAAGAAAACATTCAGCAAGTCATGGGGTATGGCATAGAAGACTTGGACATGCGAATGATCAACTCCTTCAACATCTATCATCTAAGAAACTTATTTCAATAATCAAGTCTGATAAAACTATTTGTGAGGCATGTAAGATGGGAAAAAGCTGTAAGTTACCTTTCACAGCTTCTGAATTTGTAGCTACTCGACCACTAGAAAGGGTCCATTGCGATCTTTGGGGGCCATCACCCGTTATATCTATTCAAGGTTTCAGATATTATGTGATATTTGTTGATCATTGGTCACGTTTTTGTTGGTTTTATCCGTTGAAGCTTAAGTCGGATTTCTTCTCAACATTTTGTGCCTTTCAATCTTTAGCCGAGAACCAATTAAAGTGCAAAATTGGCACATTTCAGTGTGATGGTGGAGGCGAGTTCATTAGTACTCAGTTTTTAACTCACCTAAAAGATTGTGGAATTCAGCAGCACATATCATGCCCACACACACCCGAGCAGAATGGTCTCGCAGAACGAAAGCATCGGCATCTTACCGAGCTCGGAATGTCAATGTTATTTCATAGCAAGACTCCCCAAAAGTTCTGGGTTGAAGCATTTTTTACAGCAAGTTTTCTTAGTAACTTGTTGCCTTCATCGGTTCTTAATGACAACTTAAGTCCATACGAGAAGTTGTATAACAAAGTTCCGGATTACTCAGCTCTTAAAACCTTTGGGTGTGCGTGCTATCCAACACTCAGAGATTATGCATCAAACAAATTTGATCCCAAGTCTCTGAAGTGTGTATTTCTTGGATATAATGAGCGATACAAAGGTTACCGTTGTTTCTTCCCGCCAAATGGAAGAGTGTACATCAGCCGGCATGTTCAGTTTGATGAGTCCTCCTTCCCATTTTCAGATCGGTATCTTTCTCTTTACAAGCTTGAATCAACCCCATTAATGAATGCGTGGCATAGCAGCTTCAAATCACAGCCACAAACTGCAACAAGCAGCCTCGAACCTACTCGTTCATCAAGACCAGTCTCAGAAGCTCCACCAGCTGAACCTTTGGTTGATCTACAAGGTGTTCCTGCTATATATTCAGAACAAGTCCCTTCTTCAGACAGAGCATTGCTCTTGATACTTCCCAATGTTGTCTAACGTTCTTCTGCATTCCTTGTTGCAGATTCAGACAACATCCCTGACAACGTAGCAGAACAGTACTCTTCCTTCTACAGTTTTTACCCATGTCGTGTGACTGGGCTATTTATTCTACTAACCTGAACTAGACCTCTTTAAACTACAACCAATCTTAGCCCACTTCAAAAATAGAATAAGCCCACATCTGAGGCCCAAATCATTAACCCGACACAAATGCTTAACCGTTTCCATGATTTTCAAAGAGATGACGATGATACGGTTGGGGATTTTCCACGTTGGTATTTCTCCACGCCGGTGCTTCATCGCTTCGACAATTCTAGAAGAGGCGAAGATGAGATGGTGGAGGCTTCTTCACTTCGATGCCAGCAAAATATATGAGCGTCTTTGATGAAACAGTGAAATCAGTTTCTAGGTTTTACTTTTATGCAACCGATTTTTGGGGAATTTTTTTGAAAGAATAGTTTGAAAGAGAAAAACAGATTTAAGTTAGATAGGAAACAAAAAATTTGTAAACTGTTTTTGGATAATTTCGTTTAAAATAAAATAAAAATGACATACCTTTTATAGTAATACTTTAAAATATTAATTTTTAAAATTTTTGTTCCAAATATAACATTGTAAAATTGAAATTACAAAAATAACATAAATAATTATGTAAAAATATTTATATCTAAATAAATTATACATAAATTTAAAACAGTATATTTGGGTTTTTTTTCAGTTTATGATTTAATTTTTCTATTAAAATAAAGTTTTAATGTATTTTAATTTTAATTTTGTGCTATTATTAAAATTTTTAAGTAATGATGTTATTTTAAAACAAAAACTTAAAAAAGATGTTATTTTATACAATTGCCCTATTTATAACTAACTTATCTTTATTTGATATACATGATTTCTCAGAAAAAATGTTAGTTATTCTAGTAAGAGGTACTATTCTAGCCATTAGAAAATAAATATAAGTTATTGTAGGTAATTTTAGTTTATACGATTGATATTTGTTTCCAGTACGATACAAATTTCGATTTTAAAGATCTTCTGGATCGCCAAAGAATATTGTTATATATACACACATATTAAAATCTATTTGATTTAAATAAATTGACTTATGTAGTTGATTTGAAAAGAAAAAATCGTACTATTATTATATAGCTGTGTAAACATTTTCCACAAATGTTTTCATAACCCAATTACAAGATATCATTACATGATGACTAATGGTAAAAAAAAATTAGTCCCAATCTTCCACTACTCATGTCAAAACATATTTATTTGAAAATTGTTATCTAGTTGTTTAGCCAAAGTAAAAAGTTTTGTTTACAATTGAAAGACTAAACAAGCGTTTTTGTACAATTGAATAAAATAACATTTTTTAAATTTTTATTTTAAATATATTAATAATCATTTAAATTTTTAAATATAATATAAATTTAATATTAAAATAATTAAAATTTTATTTCTAATAAAAAAAATTAAATTTTGAATTAGAAAAAATGAACCCAAACATTATATTTTAATTTTATATATAGTTTATTTGAGGTAAATGATTATTTTTACATAATAATTTGTGTTATTTTAGAAATTTTATTTTTAATGCGATAAATTTGAAAAATAAACTTAAAAAAAAATTATTTTAAGATATTATTTTTTTTTAATTTCTAGTTAATTGTAATATTGATTATTATTATTGCTTTGAAATCGTAGAAGGATGCTTTCTTGATTTGAGGTTTTATTTAGCTTCGTATTCAGATGTTCAATTATTACAGACACATGTATGAACTCTTAAATGTCTATCCAAATATGAAACATTTAATTTGGCAAATGTTATCAAGATGTTTACCCGGTAACTACAAATTTACGCAAAAATATTGCGGAATTCCTTTTGAAAATGGTCTCGGCGCAGTGTGGGGCTTTCGGCGCAGGTTGTGTGAAGTGTGGGGCTTTCGATGAGCAGATGAATTTAGCCCTGTCTGGAGTCTCTTCAGTAAGTCAATACAAGACCCCTCAAGGTCAGTGACGAGTGAAGAAGCTTTGAAGATATTGGAGGCGACAGTTGTTGCCAGGTTTTTTAGCCTGAAAACTCCTTCGTAGGAGCTACATGAGATGTATTCCAGTGGATAAAACCGCCCCTATGCATGATGTGTCATGTGTGGGACTTAAGAAAAATATGAAGTGCACTAATAACTAAAGAAAAAAAAACAAAACCCCTTAACAAATATGTAAATTTGTATAATGTTAGTCCATTATAGTCTGACAAATCTTGTATCGATGAATATCAAAATTGTATTTCTCAAAATCAAAGATCAAGTATTTATACAAGTGAATGTTGATCAACTTGATAAAGAGATAAACTTGATAAAGAGATAAACTTGATAAAGAGATACAACTTTCTAAAGAGATAAACTTGATAAAGAGATACAACTTTCTAAAGAGATAAACTTGATAAAGAGATACAACTTTCTAAAGAGATAAACTTGATAAAGAGATACAACTTTCTAAAGAGATATACATGAGATAGTATTTATCTAAATATGAGAGATATTAACATAATCCAATACCCCCTTCAAGTTGGAGTATGTAAGTTAAGAATGCCAACTTGACAAGAAATGCATCAAATTCTTTTCGTCCTAATGCTTTGGTGAGTATGTCGACCAACTTCTTGTGTAGACACGTGTGATGGTTTAATAATGCTTTTGAATATCTCATCACGAACGAAATGACAGTCTACATCAGTGTGCTTAGTCCGTTCATGAAAGATTAGCACTGATATGTATCACCTGTTTACTATCACATAAGATCGTCACTGGAATCATATGTTCGGCACCAAGCTCGAAAAGAAGAGTTCTCAGCCCCTTAGTAACGTCCGACATTGCTCGATACTATACTTCTGCGGATAAGCACAAAAATGTCTCATGTTTCTTTGTTTTCCAAGAGATTGAAGAACCATCCAGCTGTACAATCCAACCGGTCAATGAGTGACGTGTCAAAGGACAGGCATGCCAGCCACTGTCACACCAACCACTTAACTGAAACGAGGATTCATACCTTAAAAGAATGTCCTGACCAAGAGTTCCTTTAAGATACCGAGTCACTTTCAAAGCGGCCAGCCAATGCTCGCTTTGTGGTTCATGCATGAATTGAGATAAAATGTGAATTGCGTATGTAAGATATGTTCGTGTGGCTTCCAGATAAATAAGATGCCCTAGTAAACGTCGATACTGTTTTGGATCCGAGAGTAAAGGGCCATTAGCAGATTCAGTTTGTGGTTCTTGTCTATTGGAGACCCTACGGGTTTGCAGCCTAGGAGACCCACCTCCGACACAATATATGTTGTATATTTGCGTTGGCAAACATAAATACCAGTTGGAGAATGAGAAAATTCCAATCCAAGAAAGTATTTGAGAAAACCAAGATCTTTCATCTTGAAACAAGTTGATAAGTAGTTTTTGAATTTGGTAATATCATGAGGTGAGTTACGAGAGAATATCAAATCATCAACATAAACTAGAATACGTAATGAGACACCATCTTTTAGGTACAAAAAAAGAGTATTCTGATTTCATCTGCTGAAAACCGTATTTGAGGAGAGCAGCAACAAGCTTTGCAAACCAACACCAAAAGGCTTGTTTTAAACCATACAAAAACTTATTGAGTCGAAAAACACGGGTTTCAGAAGTAGAAGAAAAACCTTGTGACAGTGTCATGTAAACTTCTTCATGAAGATCACCATGTGAAAATACATTGTACATGTTCATTTGATGCAGTTCATGATTCATTTTGGCAGCAAAGTCGAGAAACACAAGGACCATGATCATCTTGGCTACCGGTGAGAATTTATCGGTGTAGTCAATTCCCTCTATCTGATTATTGCCAAGGACCACTAAACGAGCTTTGTGATGCTCAATAGTACCATCACTACGGTATTTATTTGTAAATACGAATTTGTTGCCAAGAGCTTTCTTTTTTGGTGGTAACGCTACCAGATCCCATGTATAGTTTCGTTCAAGAGCACCAACTTCCGAGCCCATGGCTAAACGCCACACCTCATCTTGCATTGCTTCTTTGAATGAACGTGGTTCATACACTCGAAAATGCCATCCCAAAGTTTTGTTAACCGATCAAAATAATCATCAATTGAAATATACATGAGATAGTACTCTAAATATGAGAGATATTAATATAATCCAATATAGTCTTAGACGTCGTATTTTGACTTGTCACTTCTCACATGACAAAAGTCATAAAACGACAATATTTTGAATTAGATTGAGCAACTATTTTGTGGATGCGGACCTACTAAAGCTAGTTGATTGGAGAGCCCACTAGTAAGATCCAAGGGCTGCTGCTCTTCCAGACACATCACCGTTTCCGTGAAATCAACCCACAAATCCTTTCTTCTCTAGTGTGAGAAATTCGCCATTAATCTCTATCCAAAAAAAAAATTCCGGCGACGATGATGCCTCCAGAGCTACAACCTTGGCTGTTCCACCCTGCATATTGTTGAACTTTAATTTTACTAATTTTCAAATATGTAGTTTTACATTATGACAACACTTGTTTATATAGACAACATCAGATAAGAATGTCAAAAATTGTGACCAAAAATGGAGAGTTGTAACTCTTCCTTTTAGTGACTATCAAATAAAACACATAACCTAATCTAAAAGATATGACTTGTGATTCCCAAAAAAAACAATGCTATCTAATATAAAAGATACGAGAGGAGTAAGTGGAATAGTGGTTGCACCACCTCTACATCCATCTTAAAAATATAGAGTTAAATTCCATCTTCCTTGTATGAGAATGTAAAATATTCGTATAAAAATGTTGGATTATTAGACCGATTTTGGTGTGCTCCAGAAACAAAAAAAAATAAAAAGACACAACTCTTCACGTAAATAATCTTAACATACAAAACTCAATTATCGACTAACTCATATTTTCTCTAGTTCTTGTGAATCTACTTTGTCTTTTCCCAAATACTCCCCTCCCATGAGTCCTGCCTCCTCCAGGGACTTCATCAATAGAAATACTGTTATTTCAGGATCCAACAACACTCGGTTTTCTCCCTCTTTCTTCACATACAACGGATGGATCCCCGTTGCTCTTGTCCCTTGTGTCCTCTTCTTACTCGATCTCAGGGGTGCTTTAGTGGTCGCTACCCTCACCATCGGCCTCATCATATCCTATATATTTGATGCTTTTAACTTCAAATTTGGAGCTTTCCTAAGAATATGGATGTCGCTGATCGCCGCTTAGTTTTCTTTGTTCTTTTCCTCTTCTCTAATTTCCTTCTTTAATTTCATCCATCTCGGCTTGCTCGCAGCTTTTCTCATCGGATGTTATCAGGGGAGACCTGCATTTCTCCAGATATAAAGCAGATGAAGAATCAATTAACCACACGTTTTTAATGTCACCTTATCAGAGATGCCAACTACACTGTTACTATTTCCAAAAACTTTGTTTTCACAAATTTGGATTCTTGTTTTGGAGGATTTCCCACGATTAATATAATAAAAAAATTTCATAGATTATTTGGTATACTTGGAAAGTAGTATACCATTTGTTTCTCACAAGAAGCATGTGATATACTATCTAGGCAAATATTGAAAGGATTCTGACATCTTATTATGCAAGAACAACATAACAAAGAATCTAATAAGCCTTACTAATCCTTTCTTCTATCCCTGAGTACTCCCTTATCTCGAATTTGATAATTCTTGTGACGAATTCTTGATTTCTGATATATCAGAATTCTCAATCTCTTTTTAACCCTCTGTGTGTTTTTGTTTCTCTGTTCTGTTTCAAGTGAAGACGACAACAAAGCTTTTATATTAGGCGATTTGGACTTAAACATCTTTTACTTAAGCCCAATAGTTATTTTCTCCATTTCAAAAACTGAGCCCAATATTTGAGCCCACTCGCTTGTCGACTGAAGCTTATACTAACAATATTCCACATTAGGCTTCAGACAACGATACAGGTTTTTCGCTTTAAACTCTAGTTTGACGACTGAAGAAAAACAACCCTTCTCTCCGACTTGACATGACCGGCGTAGGTCTTCTCTTGTCTCGTCCACCTTCTCCAGTAATCCTTCTTATGCTACCAGATCTAAAAAGATCTCCTGAATTTTTTTTACGATTTCCTGTTTCTGGAGTCACTTTCAACTTGTAGATCAATTCAAAAACTTAAATCAAAATTCTTAAAACTTGATACTCAGTTCTTTAAAAACTCCACCTTAAAACGAGACTCTCCTTATCGGTTTCCTTAGCTCCATAGATAACCCTTACACTTTATGACTTAATCCGTGACTTAATCCATGTTTTATTTTTCTTAAGCGATGCCATTTCTTCTTCTGTAGTCACATACCAGTATTTTCTTTTGTTACTTTTCATTGCTTCTGCATATGATTTTGGTTCGTCTATCTCTAGATCTTCAGCTGTGGATAGAGCATATGCGACCAAATCTGAATTTTTCAATCTGGAAGGAGATCTTATATTTTCCCTTCTAGCTCTCTCCCTAGCTAGTAGATATCCATCAGTTTGATGTTGACTTTGAGGTCTCTCATCATCTTCCTTTTCTTATGAATTGTCTGTATCATCTTCAGTATCATGTGATGACCTTGGTCCTGTTCACCTCCTGATGGATATGGACCTCTTATAAGTTCTGGGCTGAAATTTATCCTTTTCTGCTTTCGGGTTCTATTTTGTGGTTTCCAGTGTTGTTTTTTTGATCCCTCATATCCTTATACACAACATCCTCGTTGAACACTACTTTTTTGCTTGTCACGCATTCTAGCTCTTCCTCTAACCACACTCTATATCCTTTGGTTCCAAAAGGATATCTTAGAAATATGTCTTTTCTCGCCCTTGGATAGTCTTTCCTTGGATGACACGAACATAGGCAGTACATCCAAAACGTCTTAGGTGAGTTAGGTTAGTTTTCCTTCTTAACCAAACTTCCTCTGCTAGTTTGAATTCTATAGACCGATTAGGGGATCCATTTATCAAGTAGACTAAGGTAGAAGTAGTTTCTGTCCAGAATTGATCTCCTAATCTGTCTCAACTGGCATGCTTCTTACTCTGTCCATTATTGTCATATTCATCCTCTCGGATACCCCATTTTGTTGAGGGTATATGTGCACGTTTTATATCTAACTATTCCAACTTCTCTGCATATTGAGTCAAATTGGTTGTTGTAAAACTTTAAGCCATTGTCTGTCCTTAGATACTTAATCCTCCTCCCTGTTTGGTTTTCAACACTTGCTTCCCTTCTGAGAATTTAGTTCATGCCTCATCTTTAGTTCTCAGAAAAAATATCCATACATTTTTGGAGTAATCATCAATGAAACTTACAAAGTATTTTGCACCTGCTATACTTTTCGGGTTTGAAGAACCCCATATATCGGAATGAATATAGTCTAGTATCCATTTTGTATTTGCTTTGCTGGTTGAAAACTCTGTTTGTGTGATTTCCCAAGGACACAATTTTCACAGAATCCTATATCGCCAATGTCCTTTGTCAAGTATCCATCGTTTATCAGAATTTGCATATGTTTTACACTCATGTGGCCCAACCTTGAGTGCCATAAGTTCGTGCATTTCTTTCCTCATATGATCATGTTGTCCTCTCCCTTGTGATTTTCCCTTTGTTATAGGTCATTTTCATACTTCCCAGATATGACTAGCTTTCCATCCTTATAGAAATGCACCTCGTAGTTTTGTCCTTCGTATTTGCATCCTGATTTTTCAAACATACCATATAATATAAGATTTCTACTCATATTGGGCATATATCTTACCTTAGTCAGGACCACGACTGAGCCGTCCAGGTTGATTATTCTAATCTTTCCAATCCTTTTCACCTCACTATGAGTGTTTTGCCATCAACACTTTGCCACCATTTATTTCTTGAAAATCAAATAAAACATTCTTGTTAGGAGTGGTATGGAAAGTGCAGCTGGAATCCATTACTCAATCATCCTTTGAGTCTTGAGTGCTAGCTGTTAGGATTATGGGTTAGCACTCATGGCAGAGAGATCAAATAAATTATGTTGGGTAGAAACTTGGTTTGATAATCACTTTCAAAAGCCTTCCACATGCATATGGTAGTTTTCTCATTCATAACTTTTCTCATGTCGCTCAAACATGGTCCAATATAGTTCCTTACTCTTCTTGGGTCAATAGCTTTTTTCTGGTTCTTCCTCCTTCATCCCCGTGTTTGGAGATTCTTGCAGGAAAGAAAGGAGGCCTTGTATTTCCAGTTGACCCAAGGGTTTGAATTTCCATAAACTGAAATCACCCTTAGCGTCGAACTTTTCCATCTCAAATCTTCCAAGAGTGGGTTCCATTCTTTCTCAAGTTTGATCCTTCAAATTTAGATTTTATGATCCTTTTGGTGGGATCAAATATTCCCAGGTATGACCTAGTCTCTGATTTTGATTGAGATGAATCGACTGATGCCAGGTACGATGATCTTCCACCTTTCTTGATTCTTTATATTGTAGAATCTTCTCTTTGGTTAAGCACAACCCATGAGTGTTCTGATACCGCTTGTTGAGTTTTTAACTATGATTAATGTCACCGATGATTGTTTTATTGATTTTTACTAAATGCTGAACAAGACATAACACGTTTAATGAGTTTCCCTTAGCCAAAGGTACATCTCGGGAGAGCCGGTGATCTCTCCAATCCACTACATCAAACAATCGTTACAGAGAAATACAGGAGTATTGAACTGTTAAAGGCAGAATGTGGGACTTTAAAAAACTGAATTATTGATAATACTCGACAACTTCAGCTGAAGTTATTACAAGACTTATATAGAAGGAGACACAAGCTACAACTAGGTTTAATTGAACGTTGATTTAGAGGTGGTCTTCATTTTGAACAGAGAGAGAGACAAATCGGTTTGAGCAGGGTACGATCTCCTTCTCCATGCCTCTGACTTCTGAACCTGTTGTTTTTGTCTTTGTTGCAGGTTGCAGTGGTGTGGGCTCCTGAGGTGAATTCAGAGGCTTCAGAGTGTTGCAGTTGTCCGTTGTACGTACGCCTGTAGGTTGTGTTGACCTGTTCTGTTTTGCGAGCTTGGGCTCTTGAGGTGGGCTTGAGTGTTGAAGACTAACTGGGCTGTTGATGTTGCTCACATCCCCCCGCAAACTCGAGGTGGGTTCCCCAACTCCGAGATTGTACATTAGAGTTGCAAACTGGCGACGAGGTAGAGGCTTTGTGAATATGTCCGCGAGCTGTTGATGAGCTGGTATGTGGTTTGTTTCGATGAGGCCAAGGGCAACTTGTTCTCTGATGTAATGGTAGTCGGTATCAAAGTGTTTTGAATGACTGTGCAGAGCAGGATTGGCGCTAAGGTAGACTGCGGAGAGGTTGTCGCACCGAAGCTTAGTTGGTTGATGTTGTTTGATTCCGAGATCACGTAATAAAAAGGAAAGCCAGGTGATCTCTTGAGCTGTTGCAGCCAAGGCGCGGTATTCAGCTTCAGTGGAAGACCGGGAAATTGTTGGTTGGCGTTTTGCTGACCAAGAGATGATGTTTGAGCCAAGAAGAGTGCAGAAGCCGGTTGTAGAACGTCGTGTTTCTTTGCATCCTGCCCAGTCGCTATCACTGTATGCCGACAATGTCATGGAAGAGCATTTCCGAATGTGAAGACCCATGTTTAGAGTGCCTTTAACATATCGTAACACTCTCTTTAGAAGGGTAAAATCAGTCGTTGTGGGAGAGTGCATACGTTGACACACGAAATTCACTGCGAATTGGATATCTGGCCGGGAAATGGTAAGATACTGTAATTTACCTGCCAAGCTCCGAAAATAAGTGGATTCCGAAAATAGTTCAGAGGATGGTTCAGGAAGGATTTGCGGTAGTGGTGTTGAAACCGAATTGCACTCAGACATTGCTGCTTGGTGTAAGATGTCAGTGGCATAGGCTCGTTGGTGTAGAAATAAACCATCACCCTCTGTTGACACTTCAATCCCTAAGAAGTAATGGGGAGCTCCAAGGTTTTTCATTGAGAACCGTGTACTTAGAGAGACTTGTAGTCTGTGAAGCAGAGCAGGATCACTTCCAGTAAGTAGAATGTCGTCTACATATAGGAGAAGTACAAGACTTCGACCATTCTTGTGATACACGAACAGTGAGGGATCCGATTTACTGCAGCAGAAGCCAAATTCCAATAGATAATTGCTGAATGTGTCAAACCAAGCTCGTGGAGCTTGCTTTAGACCGTATAAGGCTTTTGTTAAACGGCAGACATGTGATGGTTTTTGCTCGTCAATGAATCCCGGAGGCTGTTGCATGTAGACAGGTTCCTTTAATTCACCGTGGAGGAAGGCATTTGTGACATCAAGCTGCTTTATCGGCCAACCTTTTGCCACAGCAACATGAAGAACAATTCTGATCGTGGCTGTTCTAACTACAGGACTGAAGGTCTCTAAATAATCTACCCCTTCTGCTTGATCAAAGCCTTTAGCTACTAGTCGTGCTTTGAGTTTATCCACTGTTCCATCTGGTTTGAGTTTTGTCTTGAACACCCATTTGGAGCCTAAAACATTCATACCTTCTTCGAAAGGAACTAGAGACCAAGTATTCAACATGTGAATTGTGGTGAGTTCTTCTAGGACAGCAGCCTGCCATCCTGGGTGTTTCATGGCTGTTGCAATAGTTTTAGGCTCAACAGTTTGAAATTTAGACGTAAGCAAAGCATACCGTGGGTTTGGTCGTCTTATTCCAGCCTTAGACCGTGTTTGCATAGGATGTTGAGAGAGAGCAGACTGAATAAGTTGAGGTTCTTCAGGTGAAGCCGACTGACCAGTTGAGGGACCTTCAGAAGAACTGTTATATGAGCTATTACCACTGTTTGCAGAGTCATTAGTGGGAGGGATTACAGTCTGATGAACCACATTATCAAGACTGTCCAGATTTGAGGTGTTAGCTGGGAGAGGAGAAGCCGGTTGTTGAAACATATGAGGAGGTAGACTTGATGAAATGCTTGGTAAGTCTGGAGTTGGTGTTGCAGATTGCCATGCCTTGAGTAATGGAGTGGTATACTGCGGCACTAGTGACTTATATTCCTTTTTGAATGGAAATTCTGCTTCTTCAAAGACAACATGGCGACATATAAAAACCTTACTGGTTGGGGGATAAAAACAGCGATATCCTTTAAACTGTGAAGTTTAGCCCAGGAAGACACATAGGAGAGATCGTGGTTCAAGCTTGTGATGAGCCAGAGGTCGAAGACAAGGATAACATGCTGACCCAAACACTCGTAGCATAGTGTAATCCGGTTTTTGATGAAAAAGAATCTCATGAGGACTGCAGTTCTTTAGCAGACTGGATGGTAACCGATTGATAACAAAGACAGCTGTAGAGAAGGATTCAACCCATAGATGTAGAGGTGTGTGGCTGTGAAATAGCATAGAAAGACCAAGCTCCACAATGTGTCTATGTTTCCTTTCCGAAATACCATTTTGTTGAGGTGTATACGGACAACAAATTTGGTGTTTAATCCCATGTTCTTCGAAATGTTTCTTTAGCCGACTGTTAACAAATTCTCCCCCACCATCACTTTGAAAGATTTTCATTTTTGAGTTGAGTTGAGTTTCGACCATCTTATGAAAGGCTTTAAATATCGCAAAAAAATCTGATTTTGCTTGAAGAGGATAGAGCCATGTAAACCGAGAAAATTCATCAATGATTACCACATAATATTTGAAACCCTGTTTTGATACAACCGGTGAGGGTCCCCATAAATCACAGTGTATTCGATCTAGGGGTTGCAAAACATGAGATTCTGAAGCTACAAACTGCAATCTAGTACTTTTCCCCATCTGGCAAGGCTCACATACAAGGGAAGTGCTGCTCTTATTTGTTGTAATTTCCTTGCTGTTCTTTAACTGCTGGAGAATCTTAAAGTTAGCATGTCCCAATCTGTGATGCCATGTATCCAAGGAAGCTACACGATGTCGATTTGAGAACATGGCTGTGAAACCGGGATTCTCCAGTACATAGAGGCCATTACGTCGATGCCCCTTGGATACTACTTTCTGAGTTTGAATATCAATAATGCACACTTTGTTAAAGTATATGCCACAGGGATAGTCATCACAAATTTTTGAAACAGAGAGCAGGGATTTCTGAATACTAGGACACACCAGGACATCATTTAGAGGGATAATACCTTTTGTAGAGGATATTGAGGAAGACCCAACGTGAGTTATGGGAAGATATGCACCATCTGCCATAAGAACCGCATCATTACCCTCATAGTTGTTGGCCTTTTGAAGATGATCTGCCGAGGCTGTAATGTGCGCAGAGGCTCCCGAGTCAGGATACCAGTCCTTGACCGAGTTTTCAGATACACATACAGAAGCAAAAGCTCGAGGATCCCCATTGTTTTGTGTCTCATAGTTATTGTCGAAGCGGTTGTAACACTTGAGGGCAGTGTGGCCTACACGACCACAAATTTGGCAAGTTGGACGTTCCCCGGTGTAAGGTAGACTGGTTTGGTGTTGTGAGAAACCTCTTCCACGAGTCGAGTATCCTCCTCTTCCTCTGTTTTGATTGAATCTGCCACGACCTCTATAGCCAGCAAAGTTAGGAGCTTCAGTTCTGTTGTTGTTGTTATAATTAGCCCTTTGCGTTTGAAATGCTAAATGAGGGTCTACTGTTGGAGTTTCTTCATAAGTTTGTAGTTTGGAGTCGAAGTTTTCTACCTCAGAGACCACATCGTTGAAGGTGGGAACCGGATGCCGTGTAAGAGAACTCTGAATCACGGTGGAGATGGGATCATACTCTCGCCCAAGGCCATTAAGGAATCCGAATATCTTCATGGATTCATCTATCGGTTTTCCGATAGAGCTGAGAGAGTCGCAAATAGCTTTGAAGTCTCTGTAGTAGACGTGAAAGGTTTTCCCTTTCTTTGACACGAGCTGTAGACTACGTCTAAGAGAAAACTCTCTGGCCACCGAACTTTTGTTAAAGTTTTCAGCAAGAGATACCCAAATATCTCTTGAAGTTGGAAGATTGTGAACGTAACCTAGCACTTCTTCTGACAATGTGCCAAAGAGCCAGGAGCGCACCAACTGGTCTGTGCAGAACCACGATTCGAACATGGGGTTGTTGATAACTTCACCATTTATGATTTGAGTTAGACTTGGAGGTAATATTCCGCCATTAACGAAGCCAATAAGTTTCTGATAGGAAAGAAGGGACTCGAACTGGGTTTTTCAGAGCAAATAGTTCGTGTCATTCAACTTGAGTGTCACTGAACTTTGCACATGGATGTTATTTGGGAAGGGAAAAGGATTTAGTTGGTCCGCCATTAAAGAACCTGTTAAGGTTTATGCAAGCTCTGATACCATGTTAAAGGCAGAATGTGGGACTTTAAAAAACTGAATTTTATTGATAATACTCGACAACTTCAGCTGAAGTTATTACAAGACTTATATAGAAGGAGACACAAGCTACAACTAGGTTTAATTGAACGTTGATTTAGAGGTGGTCTTCATTTTGAACAGAGAGAGAGACAAATCGGTTTGAGCAGGGTACGATCTCCTTCTCCATGCCTCTGACTTCTGAACCTGTTGTTTTTGTCTTTGTTGCAGGTTGCAGTGGTGTGGGCTCCTGAGGTGAATTCAGAGGCTTCAGAGTGTTGCAGTTGTCCGTTGTACGTACGCCTGCAGGTTGTGTTGACCTGCTCTGTTTTGCGAGCTTGGGCTCTTGAGGTGGGCTTGAATGTTGAAGATTAACTGGGCTGTTGATGTTGCTCACACAAACACCATAAAAGACAACATAATTCAAGAGCAAAAAAAACTCAGAACAAAGAATCTAGTAAGTCTTACTAATCCTTTCTATCCCGAATACTCCCTTATCTCGACTTTGATACTTCTTGTGACGAATTCTTGATTTTCGATAAATCAGAATTCTCGATCTCTTCTCAATCCTCTGTGTGTTTTCGTTGCTCTATTCTGTTTTAGTTGAAGACTACAACGAAACTTATATATCAGGCTAGTTGTTTTCTCCATTTCGAACAACTGAGCCCAATATTTGAACCCACTCGCTTGTGGACTGAAGCCTATACCAACATGCACGTCACAATAACTCAGATTTTATGCCTTCTATAAAATTTGTACTTATATCCAAATCCTTTTAAAAAACAACTAGCAGAAAAAAACTGTAGATGAAATCAATTTTATATATGCACAGTAAAATATTGTATGTCCCAAAAATACTATTTCACTGAATTCGAACATTCATCGTACTCAGATATAGTTCAAGAAGCATTGTCGTGTCAAATACATTCCCAGTGAGTTATATGTGACAAATAGTAGAATATAGACACTAATCCAATATATATGCCCACAACTAATTTAGTAAACCAAATAGTGGTTGGTTAAGTGGTAAAAAGTTCACCAACGTGATGTAAACTCGTTCTTCTTATGGTTTTATTAGCACTATATGTCTAGTTTTCCAGCTGGACTGCGGAAGCAAGTTGGATTTTCAAAGAGGAGTTCCTTGTCTTCGATCTTATTCATCTTTATAGGAAGAGAAGTTGGCATAGAAGTAGAGTTTCTCATGCCAGCTATCGTAAGGAGTTCTTCTACATATTTGTCTTGTGAGAGGAATAACCCCATTCTCATGGAAGAAAGGTTGTATCCCAAGAAAATAATGCATTTGTACAGATCTTTCATTCAGAATTGTCTGTTAAGATCTTCCAAAAGTACATGGACATTGATTCAGATATGTTTCGTGTGAGAATCATATCATCTACATATAGGAGAAATAGTGATGGGTCCTTGAATACTACATATGAAACCAAACTCGAGCAAGTAATTGTTGAATCGGTTGAACCATGCTATAGGCGATTGTTTTAGCCCATAAAGAGATCTTTGTAGATGACAGATATGATCCGGTTTATTTTCATCCACAAAGCTAACTAGTTGTGTCATACAAACCATTTCAGATAGGTCTCTGTGAAGAAATACGTTCTTCATGTCCATTTGTTTGATATACCATTTTCTTACTGTTGCCACGTGGAGTATAATGTGAATTGTTGTCGTCCTAACTATCGGGCTGAAGTTTCTAAGTATTCAATCCCTTCTTCTTGGTGGTAGCCTTTTGCGACGAGGCGTGCTTTCAGTTTTTCCGAGGTTTCATATGCCTTAAGCTTGGTTCAAAAGACCCAATTACTTCCGAATACATTCATATCAGGAGTACGAGGTACCAAGGTCCAAGTGTTTGTCTCTTTGCAATTTTCAAGTTCTTCTTTCATTGCTTGAGTCCAGCTTGGATGCCGTAGAGCCTGTGTGACAGTTGTAGGTTCATAACTCAAAGCTTTTTTGTGTGAGAAGTGCATACCAGAGATTTGGTTTCGTAATGGCGGACTTCAGTCTTGTGTTCACTCAATGTTGTGACTGAGTTGTCAGGACAGAAGGTGGAGGCGATGCTTCTCGCTCGGCTTCTGGTTGAGCAGGAGGGATAGGGGTTGACGAGTGTAGTTCGGTTGCATTTGTTATGTCATCTTGAGGTAAAAAGGCATATATAACGGGTGTGAGATCAAAGTCTGCTCTCGACTGAGAATTTTCTCTTGCAGAAGCTTTTTATGATCCGGATAGTTGGACAAAACCTGATCAAACGAAGTTTGAGACTACACTTGGACTGAAACATTCAATGGACTAAGCGGCTATTATTTCCGATCGGGCTGATTGGTCTCGTTATTGTGTTGGCTGGAACCTCAGGGCTATAGGTTGGCCATTTTGAGGAGTGTATAGGATTCTTTTCACTGGTTATTGAGTGGTTAAGTCGTGTGTGCCGGTTGTTGAATGTTGTTGTGTATTTCTATTTCTCTGTGGATATTACTCTCAGTGCCTAGATCTTCTTCTATATTTTACCTGTTTGAATTTTTGGTATTTAAAGGTAGATCATGTTCGTTTGTTAGTCGTAGGAAACGGTGGTTACGACTGTGACAAATTGTTGTTCGTTTATTTGCCGCAGCGGTCAAACGCTGCGTCCTGCATTGCAATTTTTTGACCGATGATTAAAACATTGGTGTAACTAAAAATCTGCGATCAACCATAATTGCAACCGCCGATAGTAGACAAACAAACAACATATGCCGCTGCCGCAGTCGCAACCACCTACGGTGACCAAACAAACAAAACTGCAGTCTATGTATCGTTTTTGAATGTTGTAGTTTGGATGACATCTTGTTGCATTTGTTAATCATTTCAATGATTTTGATTTTAAAATCTAAATTAAAAAAACATTTAGATTTGATTTAATTCAATATAATATTTTTTTTGTAAAAATAGAGATATACTAATCCGGATCTATGCTTTGAATAAGTTTAGAATGAAATCAATTTATCACTTAGTATGATAATTGATCTTGTCCTTCCTTCCTTTATTTTTTTTTCATGATTATGAATAAATAATTGGTGAATTATTATTATTATTATTTTCTTTAGTTTTCTTTTATTTCTCTTTATAGAGTATAACTCTCTTAAAGAAATACATGTACGCCTATCTTATTGTTGTGATGGTTAATCACCATTGTAAATATCTATTTTAGTAGCTTTTGTATTTTCGTTCGGTAGCAGAGCGGACACGTTTCATGTTATATACAAATGTGATTGTGGAGAAAAGATGGAAAGCTATCAAGACCTAGTTAAGAACTTAAGGATGATACTGGAAGTCCTTGATTCGAGGGATAGATGTGTTAGCATGGGAGGTTGTTCTTGTTCAATGGAAATAACATACGATCAAGAACAAAGGAGCAGTAAGTGTGAAATCTGAGGAACACTACAAGAAAACTCCTAATTTGCGACTGCAATTTGCGACTACATACGTGGTCACAATTTTTGCGACCACATTTGCCTTGGTTTAGCGACTAATTTGCGACTACGGAATAGTAATCGCAAATTGATCGCAAATATGTGACCAATAAGTGTGGTCGCAAATCAGTCGCAATACGCAACCAATTAGCGACTGAGATGCAACTGTCTTGAGACTGACCCTGGTAGTCGCTAATCAATCGCTATGACACTAGTTAGACTTGGAAGAGAAAATTTAGTCTTAACTAAAGAGAAAAACGACTTGAAGCATGGGTTGAGCCACTTCAAAGTGATCTTGCGGCTGAAAGAAAGATAAGTCGGGAAAGTCTATCAATAACAAAAAAAAGCTGAGACTGACTTTCAACACTGAGAAACTGGAAAAAGAGCTTTAGTCTAAATGAGAATTATCAGCTCGACTCCAATCAGAACTCAACAATCAACACAAAAAGATTCACATATTCGTTGGTACTAAGAAGCTGGATCAAATTTTGAGTTATGGAAGAACTCACAAAGAGGGTTGGGTTATAATGGAAGAGAAAGGAATGAGCCTAAAAAAACTTGGTTTGTCTCAAGCCGTCGTTTTAGAAAAACAGCTGATACACCTGAAAGAGGCTCAGCACACATAATTTACTATTACTTATGTGACAAAGCAGGGCATATCAAAGACTATTGCTACATATACTTGGACATAAATTAAGAGAATCATAATCAAGGAAGGTTCACACCGAATGGTGTGCATAATCAAATTCTCGTAAGGAAGTCTGACCTTCATCCAAAAATAAACAGAAGTGCAGCAGAGAATACATTAGAGAGTATGTCACAGGAAAATTATTACTCTGGTTGCAAACAAATATGATGAAGCTGATCTTTGGTACTTCGATAGTGAATGTTTTCGTCACATGAAAGGGTTTCGGTGAGGTGTTCCATGATTGTGTGTAATCTTGTAAACGTGTGAGGCTAGTGTAACAAGTCAAGGTCATCTTGAACTTGTTCAAGGTTGTTCTAGGTGAGACTTGAGAATGCATCTAAAAGATCTTCTAGTAAAGACACGTATTGTAGTAGTCGTTGTATCAATGTTTGACGCAGTTATCTATTTTAGTATCTTTTATATTTTCAGAAGGTTATCAATACATTCAAATTGTAATATCGTTTACCGAAACCGATTCATCACGGTATCGTCTTTTATATTAAAATTATGAACATTAATATGAACTTGATCTTTATAATTAAACCGAAAATCACATAGAACACATATACAACATTGGCACATATTATTTTAACTTATATCCCGTTCAAAACAATCCACTGGATTCGATCTACCGAAGAGGTAGCTAGTTTCACGTCTATAGGTGAGTGACGTTGGGATGGGAGTGTAAGCGTGCACGCGCTGATGGTCTTCGTGAAGTTTTTCTCAATCGGAAAGCAAGACTTGTTCCTTTAGCTTAGGGATTCTCAAGTGTTTCATCTATTTGGAATGGCTTAGTGGATTTAGTTTATGTGCTCTTTTCTTGTGTGGCTATAAGTAAACCCATGATGAAGAGAATTCGGTAAAGTCTAAACTAAATAATATTCTTGTGGTAAGCCTATTGTGACAATGATTTGGTTATTTGAATATACATATTATATATAAAGATTACAATAAATTATGAGAAATCTATATCATGTGCAGATAATATCACACTAATGTTTAATACTAGGAACAAAGTTTTCCCAATATTATTTATTTCTTTTGACATATCGGAATAATCGATTATGGGATAGACAACTCTGAATTCAGTATGTTATTCTTGTAATCTAATTTCTAAAAAATCATTACAAAAACATAAATAAGCAAACAGGGTTAACAGGGCAGAGCACTATGATAGTGAAGACGAGAACGCAGACTTCATTAAGGGTTACAAAACTAGACAACCTTTTGATTTGTAAGAGTAACATTTTGGGGATTTATTAAAAATGTTCTTAGGTTTTAGATAAGATTTTATTTCTTTTATGGTGGAGAAGTTTAGTTATTGTTCTACTATTAAGGGGAAGTTGTTATGGAAACGTTTATGTTTTAAAGTCATTTTTAGTTTATGTACTAAATGAGACAAGATGAATTATTTACAGACTTACAGTTAAGTCTAGGGAAAGCTAATTTCCTTTATCAATACAAGAAATTGAAATTTCAACTCTATTTTCAATGTTAAAATGTATACATGGAAAATTGTGTTGACCAATTTGTTTATTTTCAATCGTTATCCACAACAAAAATGTGCATTCTATGATTACAAATATTTGCTTTATATGTGTATATAGAATAATACCAAATAACATTTTTTAAAGTTTTTGTTTGAAATCTAGTATTTTAAAATTAAAATTTCAAAAATAACACAAATAATTATGTAAAAATATTTATTTATTTTGAATAAATTATACATAAATTTAAAACATCATATTTGGATTTTTTTTCTAATTTATGGTTTAAGTTTTTTTCTATTTAATATTAAATTTGTAATATTATTGAAAATTTAAACTATAATGTTATTTTTAAAACAATTTTTTTCTTATAAAAATATTATTTTAAAAAAGTACTCATATATATATATATATATATCTTACGTACCAATTATTGTGATCAAAATCTAATTATAAAAAACGGATGAAATCTAAACTGAATAATATGCTTGTAAAAGTTTTTGCGATAAAAATTTGTTTTGGATATATATATATACAAAGATTATAAGAACTTTCAATAAGTTTGAAGAGAAAATCACTAATTTATATAAATACTTTTGTATCATCTTTTTCATATTCTTTTAATACAAATCCAGGTAAAAACATGGTTTTATAAGTACAGGCAGGTAAAATCCAGGTATAACTCGACTGACAGAGTAAAATGGATTAAGGAAAAAGACCTAAGATTTTGAAGTCAACTAAAAGTGTGACATTTGAAGAATTCACTCTTCATATAATTACATATATAAACAATCTCTAAATAATGTCAACAAAAACAAAATTGCTTCTGATAGACCCTAACTACAACATCAGGTTACAGAAACAAAAGACATATAACATCAAAATGTGGTTACAAGCCCTATGCCTACCTCTTCTGCGAGTTCATCCCATACAGGAAGAAGCGTTAAAATCACCATTATAATTGCAATCCCAACAAGGACCTTCCTCCATGTTCCAACCTCTGTCACGTCGTTCAGACATGGTTTTTCAGGTGTTCTCTGTTCGAAACATTTTACAAATTAGAAACGGCTTTCTTGTAAAGGCTGGATAGTATTATTGATGGATGCTGCCATAAAACCGAATCAAACCGAATAAAAAAACATTAACCCAAACCAAATTTTATAATAATATATACCATATTACCAGAACCAAACCGAATCGAACTAACTCAATCTCTAAGCCTAAGCATTCGGATATTTCGGTTTACTAGAACCAAACTAAATCGAACCAAACCGAACCAAAATAATCGAAATAATCAAAATAACTCAAAAATAACCAAAAAATAAGTAAAATAATCGAAAAATAAAAAAAATAACCAAAAATAACTAAAAAATAACCGAAAATAACCGAAATATCCGAAATATTTTTGGATAACCGAAAATAACCAAAAATAATTATATTTTTCGGATATTATTTCGGTTTTCGGTTCGGTTTTGGTTACTAACCAATAACCATGGTTTTCCAAAATAATATGCATTCGGTTATTTTTTTATAACCGAATACCAACAAAATCATTTTTTCGATTCGGTTCGATTCAGTTTATTCGGTTCGGATTATTTGCCTAAACCTATCAATCTCATTAACGATGAACAATTTATAATATATGTAAGATATATGTAAGATATATGTATATTATTCTTTTAAATTAATATATAATAAATGTTAAAAAAAACATTTTTAAAATCTCTTTTTTCTTAGCAATTCTTTGTTTTAGAATTTGTTATCTTTCCATTTTTTCATTAAATAATTTTTTTATTTTAAAATATTATGATATAAAAATGCATTCAGTTCCACTAAAACTATATTGTAATTATTTTTAACCAGAGTTATATTTTTTTGTCAAAAACAGAACCGAGTCTGAACCAAAGCGTAAATATTTAAACCGAGCTGAATCACATATAACTTGGTTTCTATTTTCTCAGAAACTCGAAAAAACCGAATGCCTAGACCAAGTTAATGTTGCAGAGTTCAGATATTCTGGTACCTGACAGATTAGTACGTAGAGTCCCCAAGGAAGTGCCAAAGGGCCACCGAGCTGAAGAGTAAGTTCAAGGGCACAAGTTAAAGGCGAATGTATATATCTCAACACAAGACCATGGCTCAGAACAATTGAACATACCACTCTGAGTCCAAGCATTACATACGTTGACAAACCAAATGTAACCAGTGCATTTTTGCCGAATGCGCCCTGCACAAGAGCCACACTCAATGATTTAGACAATTTGATCTCTTGTATGATATGAATACTCAGAGTCAAGACCCTTTTCAGTTCCTATTTTACATTGTTTAGTGTGCCACAATATTTCACAGGATATAAAACTGCAGCATGGTCTAATGATAAGACACATTCGGAAGAAGGGGCCATTGCTTTCAGATTTGGTAACCAAAATTTTTACTAGGTAACATTAGGCTTAGAGATTTTCAATAGAATATCCACTGTTCCATAAATAAGAGTAGTACCTGTACCGCTCTTCCTCCATCTAAACATCCCACAGGAAGCATATTAAAAGCTGTTGTTGTTAAACCGCACCTAACAATTAAATTTTAAAGTAAGTGAAACTTGTCACTATTTTGATGAATAAGAGGGCATAAGCCGCCGAGGCGTTAGACGTTACCATCCAGCAATAACAAGCGGGTGGATTGAAACTGTTGCAGCATGCATAGCTCTGCAATCAATAGAGAAAATAGAAACAGATGTCAGAGTTAGATTTCTACGTCTAGGTTGAACAGTCCCTAGCTTTGGAGAGCTTACGCGTATCCTAGAGTTGCCCTGCTGATGAGTCCAAGAAGTAATGAACCTTGAAATAACATGCTGGGAACCTGCACCAGATCGCTAGCTGCATCCGGGTTAGTAGATAGGAGGAGACCAACAGCAAACATGGAAACTGAGAGTGCAGCTCCAGCAAATGGACCAGCTAGCGAAATGTCAACTTTTGTACTTCGGTCAGGAAGAATCGATTTGAACTGTACAAGCCAAGTAAAAGAATTACTAACAATAATACATTAGCAGATTGATTTGTCTCTGTAAAATCTTTTCCAAATATTCAGCTGTCATCAGATGAAAAGTAGATGCATGCATTTAAGAAGAGAAGTACACGGATGCATCTTCTAACACAGTAACTTCCTTGTTTCTTCAAAAAAAAACTTTGAAATTTGTATTTTAGATGTGAATTGCATAGACTTCAAGAGGAGATAAGTCCCCTGAACTTCAAGAGTTGCAACAAACATGATATAAGGAATACCACCTGTGTGATTGCACCAAAGCTGCCAAGTGTAATGTTTGGAATAAAGTAAGGAATGCTAAGCTTCACTTTCTTTGGAACTGCAGCAAGAAAATGCCCTAATTCCTGCAAATAAACATAACTCTCTTAACCAAGTACTGAGGGACTAATAAGAAAACCAGATATCACCAATCTATGAAAGTTTAACATTCCGACAAGGAAGGATGCCTGCTTGATATGAATTTGAAAGCAACATAACCGAACGTTCATAAAAGAGAAAAGCATTATGATAGAAACTTACATGAAACAAAAGAATTCCTAATACACCATATGCCAAAGGCAATGCAGAGTCTACAAATGGATACAGCAGCTCCATATCAGGTGGTTCAACAGCATTTGGATCGGTAAAATATTTAATCACTTCAGGAGGTAAACGGTTAATCTGTTAAATCAAGTAATTTCCATTATTGCATTCAAAAATATAGCCCGGTGACATAATGATGTTGTAATTCTGGGAAAAAGGGTACCTGAGAAGCAATTCCTAGCTCCACAGAGGAACCAATTGTCAAAAGAAATAATATTAATGCAATCACATATTGCCAGAGTGTGGTTGGTCCTGGCTCCGAGACTTCTTTACGAAGCAAACCAAAGCTAACACGAGCACCGCCACGTGGATCTGGTCCTTCTGAGTTAGGCTCCTCAATCATGAATAAATTATATTTATCGCCAACCAACTCAGATAGTTTTCTCTGAAGTTTTGCAAAAACATCCTCCTTTTTTCCTCTCAAGTTCCCAAGAAAGAGAATACCCTCGCCAAAGTCCCCAAATGGCTCTTCTTTGGTCACCCAGAATGTCGAATAGCCAAAACATTTGTCCTTCATTATCTTGACATCGGCAGGATCAACTTTCTCAGGTCCAAGAAGCTCCATCAGCTTAAACGAGTCTATTTGGAAGCTGCTGTATGTCGGATCAACACGCGATACATTTGATGGCTGAGAAAAAGACATAAACTTCCACTCTTAGTAACACTGGTTTAAGAGATTGATTTAAACAACCAACATACAACCTACAAAATCAAGTAAGATTATTTTAGTCTTAAAAGCAATCGTTTTTCTTCTTCTGTGAATTGCATACTAATATAGATTGGCTTCACATTCTAGTTTTCGATCTTTAATTGGTACTTATTACTGAAATGGTATTCTAAAAAATTAGTGAATCTTTCACATTTCTCTACGAAATGCATAACAGAACTGTAATCGAATCCGAAATTTTCAAGTTTGCACTAAACAAATTGTAAAAACCTCAACCAAGCAGAGAAGCTATAACCAATTTACAGATGAAAACTCAAGTGATGCCCTGAACAAAATGAAATCAAGTAATATAGACTCATTCTTACACTTGATGAAACAGAAGGAGTTTTATCGGAACCGAACTCATTGCTGCTGGTGCTGGTGTTCGCGCTAGTGTTACTTCTCTCGTCATCATCTTCTTCACGCGATGCAGTTTTAACAACGGAAGAAAGGGTTTCTCCGTTTTCTCCGAAATTGTCGTCTCTGTTACCGTTTTCTTCATTGCCTAAACATTTTACAACCCTAAATCTATTACAATCCTTTCTGCAAGAGAAACAGTATCTCCGTCTCAAAGATGGAACTTTGGGCATTGTTGTCTTAGTTTTCTCCCGCTCCCGGAGATTGCTATGAAACGATCGGACTCTGATGTTAACCGCAGCTGCGAAAGCGACGCTGGTGAGAGTCCCCATCGAGTGGCGATAGAGAAAAAGAGATCAAATTTTGAAAGATAAAAGAGAAATGTGAGAACGCTTTAAAAGATAGATTAGCTCATCTCTTCTCTGGTGTGGACACAGGTGGTATCCTCTACCGGTTTCCTACCGGTTTATCACTAATACCATTTTTATCCATGGTTTTATATGAATATTGCATTTTTGGTTGAAAAATAGTAGTAATATTATTGTAGAATTATAGATAAACATAGATTTTTCTAAATTTTTATTTTAAATATAGTATTATTAATTAAATTTTAAAAAAACACAAATTTAATATTAAATATTTTTTTAAAGAATTTTAATAAAAAATTATAAATTAGAAAAAATAACCTAAATCTAATATTTTAAATTTATTTATAATTTATTTATATTAAATATATATTTTTTTTAAAAAATTTGTATTATTTTTGTAATTAAATTTAGAGTATTAAATTTAAAATAAATATTTAGAAAATATTATTTTATGGTATTACTCATTATTATATGGAGTAAATAACTCAAATAATTGTAATTTTTTAGATCGATGGAGTTTTTAATTATTTGAGATATCTATCTAATATAAAATAATATTTGTTTTTCAAATTTGTACTATTTATGTGAAAAGCCAGGGATAGGGTGTTCTTAGAATTTAGAAAAATGAAAAGTATTTGAATAATACAAATTATTAACTTTATCATAATAAGTTTTTAAAAAAATCAAAATATATTAATATTAATTTTTGTTGAAAAAATTATTTTATTTTGTAAATATTTGAGAGTAAAAAAATTTAATATGTAAAAGTATAAAAATAAAAAACATTTAATATCTCTAATATATTAATTGAAAAATATTTTAACAAAAAAATCTTGCATTGACGTATGATTTACAAGTATGTAATATTGATGTGTCACATCATCAAAGCATGTTAACACAAATATTGCATAAAACATAATTTACTATATTATTTACGAAATAACACTATAAAAGTATTTAACATTATACTATATGTAAATCCAAATTATTTCGATATAAAATACAAACACAATATATAAAAAATATTATAAATTTAAAAAAGTTAGTCAAACAAAATATAAAATAAAAATTTTGATTAGTTGAATATTTCTCACATCTATAATTTCTTATATATTTAATATATTGTATATCGAAGATATAAATAATTTAAATTCTTTTGTGTAATCTTTGTATATTTCACTTGTATAATGAATATTAAAAATTTCAAAAAAATTATTTTAAATAAAAGATAAAATATGTATGTATCTAATTTGTATTTACTAAATAAACAATTAATTATAATATTTGAAAAAATTTCTCCATATAGGGTGGTGCGAATCTAAATCTAGTTATATTTTTATTTGGTTAAAAAATAAACACCTCTTAGTTTCAGTTTAATATCAATGGGTGATGTATAAAAACAACTACTATCTTTTTGCAAAAATATTATTTAATATGTGTTAAATATTTAGTAGATATAAGAGAAATGTCGAGGCACGATTATTGAAGCTGAATTTATTGAAGCTGAATTTACAGTACTTATTTGGACAATTCAAGATAGATGGACGTTAAGTTACGGAAAGATAATTTTTCTAGGTGACCATTTGCAGCTAAATAATTTCATCAACAAAAAAGGGATACCATTTGCAACTTCAACATTACATTCAGACGATTTTTCTTTGGATATCTAAATTTAAAACAATCAAATTTCAATATCAACCAAGATCGTGCAACAAAATGGCGGATAAGTTGGCATGGACATCTATAGATTCCTATGTGGATTAAGATTTATTTGCTTTATGCCTTCTTTTTATACCATCTATTGTAATCAATGATTCTGTTAATTAATAAAATTATGTTGGCAAAAAAAAATGAGAAACTTGCGACACAAATTTTGCCCCAAATTTGCAAATTGACAAAACCTATTCATTACACTATTTTTAATACTTTTTAATAATATGAACAACCTCAGATTTTGTACTATGAAATGTTTTTTCGTTGTTAAACATTATAACTACATGTATATATATACTTTTTAATATATTATTCTTAATATATTATTTGTAAAATATTTTAAGAAAATATGTTATTAACAGAAATGTTATGGTAACATGTCATCACACAATAAATTTTAAATAAATATATAAATGTGTTTAATTTACTAAAATAATTACAATATATGGCATTGTTATTAATTTAGTTAGAAATCAATATATTTTATTAAAGTAAGTAAATAATACTATTAAATTTATAAAAAAATAATTATTTTTATTTTTTTAATTTATATATAGAAAATTCATTTTAATAATAATTTTAAATAAAAATCAAAATTAAATAAATATGTATTTTATATTTTTTAGTAAACAATATTATATAATTTTATTGCATATAAAAATTGTGTTGCATGTGTAATTTCAGTTTTTATATGTCTCCTATCAAGTAATAACTCTTTCTCTCTCTTACACAACTGCTTTTATTACTTTCCTTCCTTTTTTCCGAAAGCTCTAAAATTTGAATAATAGTGTCGCAAATTAACTAACAAAATAAGAAAAAACGGCCAATTTCAGCATAAATTTCATTCGATGGGATTATATATACATGAATTATATCACAATGCTAATAACAACATAAACTTTGATAAATTTTAAAATTCTTACACGAAATATAAGAATGTGGTCGATACCACCATTTTAATGGTGGTCGTGTACTGCACCGTTAATAGTGATGACAATGATGCCAATTGGAAAGGACTAACGAAACGACGACGTTTCGATTGAAGAAGAGAAGTAGAGTAAAACGACGTGTTAATTCTTATAATGATATTTTATGTTAATGTTGTTATTTCCATTCATTTTTGTGTTCCAATACTGGTTGTTGACTGTGTTCCAATACTAGTTGTTGACACTCTTGTTTTCTACATGCGGAGAGCGCTATCAAAATTTCAAAGATTTACTTTCCATTTAACTTTGACAAACAACATTAGGTTGGTGTGTTGATATATTGGATCATGCGATTTACGTTCTTGACTACAACCACTCTTTTCGCATGGAAATTATGCTAAAGAAAGACATTAACCTTATTGCATATATGTTATCGTATATTATTAGATAGACGTTGAACGATAATTTTATCCCCATCCAAACAAAGTTTTCGCTGGAGAAGGCAAAGAACATACCACAAAATGTGCATCCATTCGGATTCTAGTGTGACATCCATACTACTATGCAAACTCACACAATCGCAAGTTTTGATGGATGCCTATGCATCACTCTGGAGATCATCTCATCTGAATCCCAAAAATTAGTTGTGGTATTCTATGAAGAGATTTTTGAGTCGTTGTAAATACAACCCAATCTATGTATTACAATTATATTAAATACAACCCAATCTATGTATTACAATTATATCGTGATTGTTCCTAAATTGTTTGTCACCTTACTTATGGTTCTGAACTATCCACTATGAATTTTATTTAATAACATTTTTTCTACTGACTAACACGCAACTGTATATGTCCAATAAATACATGTATTAAATATAGTTATGTTATACGATATACTGATAACTGCTAATAAACGAACGTAGCAACAACATTCCACTAAACAACTCAAACATTTTTTTCTAAAGTACCATTCATGTCCTAACAATTTTGGAACATAGTTTGTTATACAATGCGAAAGTTTACTACAAAATATTTATTTACTAGCTTGATACCATTTTCAACAATGCAAACATATATTTTAGGACGAAGACAAGTTTATTTTACCCCGATACAGTCAACAATAACGACACTGTCTACAAATGTTGGAAATTAAAACATATTATATCATAATGGAAATTTGATAACAACCAAAACTACACTATCTGCAAATGTTGGAAATTAAAACATATTATATCAGAATAGAAATTTGATCGTTCCAACTACGATCTACACCATATTTTAAATATTTAACCACCCCGTAGTTATGTAAATTCTTATATATGTAATAACAATTGATACTTTATGTAAAGCAGCGTAAATGGAAGCATAGTAATCCGAGATGAAGACAACCTCCTCATATTAGATACAATTTTTGTTAAACTTTAGAAAACCCATTTCCATGTCTTGTCATTTTTGCTATCGACCACCGCAAACGCTAAGAGAAATATTTGATGTTAACATCTTGCGCATTTGTAGTTAACAAGAAACCCACTTACCACCCTTTCAAATGCTTTCCATCAACAACTATCATCTTATGCATGTAGTTGTAATCTATGCGAAGAACATTTACTAAAACTGCTGTCGGAGACATTCCTCTCATGTTGTTTCAAGTACGATAATCGACTGTGGTTTAGATATGAATAGTTGTTAGAGGTACGACATCGGTTGTAAGAGAATACCAAAGATCTGTTGCTGATATCCATCGCAATCTCAAGCGATCTCTAAGTTTTCTAGTAAGAGATGCGAATATCATGTTCATCTCTCATCAATTCTAGTTCGTCGTGGTCACCCACCTTGTTCATATATCATCTTTTGATCATTTCACCAATAAATGCAGTTGTTGCTTGTTTATGGTAACCACCATGCTCATCCATGGTGCACATATGTTCTATACATATTCTTCTAGTTTTATATCTGACAGTTACAAAAATAGTTATCATGTATGTTATCATATTGTCAACGAAAACTGCAATGTTAGACGAAGAATAATAATTTTATCGTATAATGTCTATAATAAAATTAGAAATTTACCAATCCGAGTCCACCATTTTATATGAATATGATAAGAACAAGTTAAAATTGACTGAACGCTCTCTATTTATTTCCAGCAATTTTCATGAGAAAGAGTGTAGTAAAACGATGGGTTGTAGTTTCAACGATAACTTTCGATAATATCACCTATTGTTGTGTAATTGGTGATCATCGAGGTGTGCAAGACTTATTAGAATGGAAATGGTGATCATGGAGGTCTACAAGACTTTCATAACAATGAAAATTAAGTGATATATACAAATGACGTCGAATATCACGGTAATATAACTATTAACGTTCTAACTAAAAATATGCAATGTGATATAAGTCATGTTACTAACTATGGTGTTATGTTTTTGAAAGGATTGCTTGCACGTAATGGTCTATTTCCCATGAGTCTATATGTTCTTGAAGAAATACTGATTGAAGATGAGCTAGCTTTCTTTCAAAACGCGAGTACGAACATGATAGATAAGTTGGCTTTGGTTGTACGAGGCTGTTGAGACGATGAGGGCGATATGAATTCAGCAAGATCTTCTAGAAATGTACTTGTTGGCGAGACTCCTGCGCCAATGGATGAAGACTTAGATGTGTTTTTTCCTATAGAGGCTCAGGAAGAGATCGTGACACATGGTTATTCTTATATACTGCCATTGGTTCCTTTAAATTATGGAGTTTACTATTGGGCCAGATGTCTTCTTATTGGGCCTACGGAAATTCAATAAAGCCCACTCCAGTTTTTGCCACATAACTATAAGATAAATATACAAATGTTAGGAGATAATCACAAATCTATAAACCCTAATGTTTGTATACAATAAACTCATATAAATATGAGTTTTAGGATTAGGTATTTTCTTAAGCTTTCATAAACACGTTTTTTGTGCTAAGTTGTATTCTTCCAAGAGATTAATAACAAGAAGATTACTCTCAAGTTAGAGAGGAACTCAAAACAAATTGTGTTATTATTCTCACAGAATACGTTTGCCAAAGAGGTTCTTTTCTCAACAGTGGTATCGGAGCCATAGGAGGAGATCTAAGACGGGAGAAAAGAGAGAGATAAAAAAAATTTTAAAGGTAAAGAATACTTATCTTTCTTGATAGGTATTTTTTCTTTAAAGATCTCTCAAACAGCAACGTGTTGAAACCTGTTGAAAATCAAAACAAACAAATCAAACTCAAGCCTATCATGGAACCTACTTCTGGGAGATTTGAAGTGGAAAAATTTGATGGGAAAGGTGATTTTGGTTTGTGGAAGTACAAGATGCTTTGTCAATTAGAGATCATCGGTTTAGGTTCAGTTCTGAAGGAGAAACCTCTCTCTAAGAAAGGTGAGACAGAGGCTGAAGAACTGGAGGACGTGAAACCAGATCCAAAGGAACAAGACAAGGAGCTCAGGGTAAAGAATTTAATCAGCATGAGTCTGTCTGATTTAATTCTCACGAAAGTGTGGCAGGAACCCACAACTAAGGGCATGTGGAGAGCACTTGAGACAGAGTACCAGACCAAAACACTGCCCAATAGAATATATCTGAAACAAAAATCTGCAGGTTTCAGAATGAGTGAGGACAAGAGTATTGAGGAGAATATAGATGTTTTCTTGAAACTTGTTGCAGATTTAGCAAGTTTAAACATCAAAATCAGTGACGAAGATCAAGCAATTCAAATTCTAACGAGTTTGCCTAAGCAATATGAAACATTGGTGGATACTCTTAAGTATGACAGTGGAAAGGATACATAGACAGTAAGAGATGTGACCAGCTCAGCCTACTCTAAAGAAGTAGAGTTGAGGGAAAAGGGGTTGCTGAAGTCAAAGAATACTGCTGAGGGTCTCTTTGTTGGTAACAAGGGCATAACTGAGAAAAAGATGAAAAAACAGGGAGGGGAAGATCTAAGAGTAAATCTAGATCAAAGTCACGACCAAAATACACAAAAGAATGCTGGGTTTGTTGAAAAGAAGGTCATTTCAAAAAGCAATGCCCTAAATGGAAGTCTAACAAAGTAACAAATTCAGGAAACATAGCTACTGAACCATCTGAACCAATGGTACTCACAGCAAGTCAGCATGATAGCAAAAAGGAATGGATTCTTGACTCAGGATGTACTTTTCATATTACACCCAACAAAGAATTTCTGTTTGATCTTAAGGAAACAGAAGGTGGAAAGGTGTTAATGGGAAACAATACCTCAAGCGATATAGAGGGTATTGGAAAAGTCAAAATCCTCAACGATGATGGATATAGTGTCATACTTACGGACGTAAGATATATGCCAACCATGGGCAGAAATCTGATTTCGTATGGACTTCTAGAAAAAATGGGATGTAGATATGAAGGAAAAGACTTCAAAGTTCAATTCTACAAAGGCGACCAGAAAGTCATTTCTGGAAAATATAGTGATGGTCTTTACTACTTACAAGGAACTGTTGTAAGTGGAGAAGCAGCGATGGCAAGACCAAATATTGACCTTTCTAAAAGGTGGCATTCAATACTCGGACACATGAGTCAAAAGGGGATGGATGCATTGGTCAAACAAGGTTACCTCGCAGAAAAGGAGGTCAAGACATTAGGGTTTTGCGAAACATGTGTGTTAGGAAAACCTCATAAACAGAAGTTCCCAAAAGGAAAGCATACTTCTAAGAATGTCTTGGAATACATACATTCTAACCTATGGGGATCACCATCAGTAGTTCCAAGTCTGGCTGGTCATCAATATTTCATAACATTTATTGATGATTATTCCAGAAAGGTGTGGATCTATTTCTTAAAGACCAAAGATGAAGCTTTTCAAAAGTTCAAAGATTGGAAAATAAGTGTTGAAACAGAAACAGAAAAGAAGGTTAAATGTCTATGAACAGAAAATGGACTAGAGTTTTGCAACACTCAATTCAATAACTTGTGCAAAGAAGCTGGAATAAAAAGGCACAAGACATGCGCCTACACACCTCAACAAAATGGTGTGTCAGAACGCATGAACAGAACCATCATGGACAAAGTGAGATGTATGCTTACTGATGCAAAATTGGAGCAAAAATTTTGGGGAGAAGCTGCATCAACAGCGGTGTATCTTATAAACAGATCACCAAGTTCAGCTGTTGACTTCAAGTTACCGGAAGAGATCTGGACAGGAAACAAACCAGATCTAAACCATCTTAGGAGTTTTGGTGCACAACTTATGTTCATGTAACACAAGCTAAAACAAGCCCAAGAGCTGTTAAGGGAATTTTTATGGGATACCCTCAAGGAACAAAAGGGTATAGAGTTTGGTTACCGGATGAACTGCGATGTACAATCAGCAGAAACGTGATCTTTCATGAGGAAGATGTTAACAAAGAAACATCTAAATCTATGAAAGAAGACAAGAAAGTTACCAAAAAGGTAACCTTCAATCCAGTCTTAATTCAGGGACCTACAGTCAAGATGACAGATTCAGAACATATGGTTCAAGGTGGAGTTCCTGAAAATTCAGAATCTAGAGCTCAAGGTGGAGAACCTTCTATTCAAGTAGATTCGAGCTCAGATTCTGATGGCGATGAAGAAAGTCATCAAAACCAAATTGAGCCAGCAAATCTTGACGACTACATTCTGGCCAGAGATAGAGAGAGGAGAAACATTAAGAAACCATCAAGGTTTGATGATTCTGAATGTGTCGCTTATGCATTTGCGTGTGCAGAAGAAGTAAACTTGGATGAACCAAAGTCATACCTTGAAGCTAGAAGGAGTAAAGACTGGAAATTCTGGAAAGAGGGTATGAAAGATGAAATGATTTCTTTGAATAGAAATCAAACTTGGAGACTTGTAGAAAAACCAGTTAACAAAAGAATTATCGGTTGTAAGTGGGTATTCAAATACAAGGAAGGTATTCCCGGAGTTGAGTTACCTAGGTACAAGGCAAGATTAGTGGCTAAAGGTTTTTCGCAAGTGGAAGGAATTGACTACACAGAAGTATTTGCCCCGGTAGTCAAATATGTTTCAATAAGAATTCTGTTATCACTAGTCACAAATCAAGATTTTGAGTTAGAACAACTTGACATGAAAACAGCATTCTTATATGGAACCCTAGATGAAGAGATCTACATGTCACAACCAGAGGGTTTTGTAGAAAAGGGCAAAGAAGGACAAGTCTGTCTTCTGTTGAAATCCTTGTATGGATTAAAACAGCCGCCAAGACAATGGAATAGGCGTTTTGATGAGTTTATGAAAACCCAAGGTTTTCAGAGAAGCTCACATGATCCGTGTGTTTACATAAAAGAATCAGAGATGTCTCAGATGGTTTATCTTCTGATATATGTCGATGATATGCTTATAGCATCCAAAGACATTAAGAAAATTCAGAAAATAAAAGACAGTTTGAAAAAGGAATTCGACATGAAAGATTTGGGTCCAGCTTCAAGGATTTTAGGCATGGACATAATCAGAAACAGAGAAAAAGGGATTCTAAAACTGTCACAAGAGAAGTACTTGAGGCAAGTATTACGGACATTTAATATGTCAAAGTGCAAACCGGTGGTAACACCAATTGGACCACAATTCAAACTTAAAAGTTTAAGTCAAGAGGAAGAAGAAACAGAAGGAAAACTCATGAGCGAGGTTCCTTATGCTTCTCCAGTGGGAAGTTTGATGTATGCAATGGTGGGATCAAGACCAGATTTGGGTTATGTAGTAGGCCTAATCAGTAGGTTTATGAGCAAACCAAGAAGAAATCACTGGGAAGCTGTTAAGTGGGTATTAAGATACCTAAAAGGAGCAGTGAATAAAAGCTTAACTTTCACTAAGGATCAAGACTTCAAAGTTAAAGGATTTTGTGATGCGGATTATGCAACTGATCTCGACAAACGGAGATCAGTCATAGGATACGTATTCAAGGTAGGAGGGAACACAATAAGTTGGAAATCAGGTCTCCAATATATTGTGGCCTTGTCTACTACCGAGTCAGAATACATGACATTAACAGAAGCTTTTAAAGAGGCCTTATGGCTTAAAGGTTTTGTTAGTGAATTGGGATTTAAGCAAGATGATGTGAGAGTCTTTTCAGATTCACAGAGTGCTATACACTTGGCTAAAAATGGAGGTTTCCATGAGAGAACCAAACATATAGACACTCGATTATATTTTATGAGGGATGTAATTGAAGAAGGTAGTGTTACACTACACAAAGTCCATACATCCCTAAATCCAGCAGATTTTCTAACTAAATGTGTACTTGGGCAGAAGTTCGACGCCTGCCTAGACGCATTAAAGGTGTTACCTTAAAAACGAGTACAAAATGGCCGCAGGTGCTTACTGTCGAAAGTTAAACCTGCAAGAAAGAAAAAACAGAAGGCCATAACATCGACAAGGGAGAAAAAAAACAAAATTTAGGAAGGTGAAACACTCACCTTCCGGGTAATAAGCTACTGGAATCAACTCAGAAGTCAACTCGGGAGTTGAAATGGTTGACCCAGAAGCTATCCAGGGAGCCGACTGTGAGCCAGCTTTGAGCCGACTTGGAGTCCGCTTGGAGTCGACGTGGAGCCGACTCGGGAGCCAACTCGGAGTTAACTCGGAGCTAACTCGGAAGCCGACTCGGAGTCAAGAGTCGACTCGAGGGCCGACTCAACGGATCTAAACCAGTGCATGCACGGAGGAGATGTTAGCTCGAAATAAAAGCTCAAAGAACCTCCAAACCGAAGAAATCTCAGGAAATCATGAACCAGAACACGCACGAGAGATTTCAAATGGAACAAGATTCAAAAGAACTTGTTCTGGAGCATGCACGAAGAAGATCAGCCGGAAAATAAAATTCCCTGATAGATCTATAAAAGAAGATCTACCAGCGGATTTTTTTTTCGGAGGAAAACACCGGGAAAATCTACCGACAAACATTTGTCAGAGAAGATCAACCGGAGCAGTTTTTTCGGGGAAGATCTATCGGAGGAGATCTATGAAATAAGATCTACCGAAAACGATCAACCAAGAAAAAAAACAAAGAAAAACAAGAAAAGACAAGTTACCGAAGATCTTGTTGGTAATAATGATTTCAATCAAAGAAACTCGCCGGAAATGGTGATTCCAAACAAGATCTTGCCGGAAACAAGAAAACATCGCCGGAAAAGGCGATTCCAAGCGAAGATCTCACCGGTAGAGGGAGAAAATTCGCCGGAAAAGGCGAAAAAGAAAGGTATGTCGCCGGAAGAAAAAAGGAGGCAGTGAAAATGGCTGCCAAAAGAGGAAGCCGAAAAGCTTCCTGGAAAAAAATCAACAAAACCAACCGGAGGAGACAACCGGAGAAGAGGTCGCCGAGGAGAGGCAACCGGAAAGAAGGTCACCGGAAATGAGTGACCGGAGGAAGAAGAAAAAAAAACATGAGCTATTTTCGGAAATGAGACTTACCGAAATCGCACATGCACAAGGGAGAAATGAGAGAAGAAGAAAAAAGGAGGCAAGGAGAAATGGGAGAGGAGGCACAAATGAGAAGAAAAATTAGGGTTATGACCTTATATAGGTCCGCCCAAATAGAAGCCCAAGGTGGAGATTATTGGGCCAGATGTCTTCTTATTGGGCCTACGGAAATTCAATAAAGCCCACTCCAGTTTTTGCCACATAACTATAAGATAAACATACAAATTTTAGGAGATAATCACAAATCTATAAACCCTAATGTTTGTATACAATAAACTCATATAAATATGAGTTTTAGGATTAGGTATTTTCTTAAGCTTTCATAAACACGTTTTTTGTGCTAAGTTGTATTCTTCCAAGAGATTAATAACAAGGAGATTACTCTCAAGTTAGAGAGGAACTCAAAACAAATTGTGTTATTATTCTCATAGAATACGTTTGCCAAAGAGGTTCTTTTCTCAACATTTAGGAAGGTTAGTATGAGGGCCGGGCCTGGGCCCAAGCAAAGCAAACCCGTGCTTGTGGCCCTTAATGTTATTTCAAAAATACTCTTAGCACAAATGGTAAATAAAAGTAAACTGCTTCCTTGAGTTCTTTAGTTCGAGTCCTTCTAACAACAAAAAATTTTAAAAATTAGAACGGCCCAATTTTTTTTGTAGTATAAAACGGCCCATTTTTTTTTTGCTTGCGGCCCTATTAAATTCAGGGCCGGCTCTGGTTAGTATACATAGTGTCGCATATATATTTGCATGTAAGACTATATTTATAATGTAAATGCATTGTTATCGATATAATTTTTGTTTTATGGAATACTATACGTGGAGAGGATGTGGTGCATTCTTCATTACATGCTGCGTCGGGTTTAAATAATAAAGAAAAGGGAAAGGTGGTGGATGATGATTGTCCAAGTGTGCCTTTCTTTGGACTGAAAATTGGTCGTGGAGGCAAAGAAATACGATCCCCCCACATGCAGGTTTCATCCAAAGATGAAATCTTATCTAGTGACAACGAATGGGATCGTATGCTACTTTCTTTTATGATTGTTGCTTACGTATTAAATATTCATATAGGCTAACTAAGGAGACAATAATAATGGGAAAATGTATTACAGTGGTAGGTGTACATGACGTAGACGACTTGTATAGTGCTGTCAAGCGGGTCGGACACGCCCCGCATGACCCGCCCCGCGACGGGTTAAAGATTTTTTTTCAAAATTTTTTTTTACCCGCAGAACCCGCGAATCATTTTTTTTAAACCCGCACCCGCCCCGCATTAATCTAGCGGGTTTGCGGGTGACTCGCGACCCGCTTCATTTTTAAATTTTTTTAAAATATTTAATTAAAATAAATCTAAATAATAATAAATCTAAAATTAATACATCAAATATATCATAATTCAATTTTTAAAACATCAAATTATATAAATTTTGAATATCAAGTTTGTATTAAATTGGTTTAGAATTAAATTGGTTTAAAATTAAATTGGTTTATAATTAAATTAGTTTAAATTTTGGTCAAATAATTTTGACCCAAAATTTGCGGGTATCCGCCAACCCGCAAAATAATAAAACGAAACCCGCACCCGCCCCGCTATACCAAAATTTCGACCCGCACCCGCCCCGCATATAAACTTTTTTTTTTCTTTCGACCCGCACCCGCCCCGCGGCGGGTCAAACGGGGCGGGACCCGCGGGTAATGAGCCAAATTGACAGGCCTAGACTTGTATGTAGGGATGGTTTTTAAAGATAAACACACATTCAAGACCCATATGGCGATGTATGCAATAAGGTAAAAACTTATCGAAGAATAAGGTCCAATCCTAGCATAATGATAGTTCAATGCAGTGGAGTCATGCCCACAACGCATATACACATTATTGCCGTCATAACTCCAATATCTAGTAATAACGAACCCATGTTCTATTTTCTCGATGGATTATGTTATTGATGATGGGATTAAGAAGCTTTTCAAAGATCGATTCTGAAGATGCACAAATCAGTTATGAGTCTGAAGATCAAGACCATGAGTAATGGGTCTCAAGCAAAACACGAAGTTGTCCAAAAAGCAAAACAGGAAGTTGTCCAAAAGCAGAACATGAAAGAACGGAAGCCTAAACAGAAAGTTTCCAAAAAGGAAAAACAGGAAAGTTTCTGTTTATCTGAAGATCTGATCATATTATAAAAGCAAACTCAAAAAAGATCATTGCGTGTGCTTTTGAAGAGTGAGAAGATCGTGCGACTAAGTGAGAAAGAGAGGGAGACAAATCAAGCCTTTGTTTCACGTTTGGTTAGTTGTGTTGTTCTTTCAATATAGGTAACAAATTAAGAGTTTAAGTTTGTGTAAACCCTACACAAGTGTAGTTCGTGTGAGAATTAACTTGGTTGTTTGAAAGAAATAAAAGACAGCGTTTTGATAATTAAAGTGTGATCAATCGTACGTTTTCTACACTAACAATTGGTATCAGAGCAGGTTTCTATCAAAAAGGTTGTGTTCTTTTTATACGCAGGTGATTTCTAGGGACCACAATGGAAAACGTGCAACACTTTGTATCACACAAGCCACTACTGCTGGACAAAGAAAATTTTGGTTGGTGGAAGGTACAAATCAAAGCCCTGATCAAAGGGATTGATGAAGATGCCTGGACAGTCACTGAAGAAGGATGGGAGGAACAACGAACCAAGATTGAGACAGGAGAATGGGTTGTCAAACCAAAAAGAGACTGGATTGCAGAAGAAAAACTCATGTCAAAATACACCTCCAAAGCTCTGACAGTCATCTGGACTTCTCTGTCAAAAGAGCAGTTTCAACGAGTGCAAGGGTGTACAACCGCAAAGGAAGCTTGGGATGCTCTACAAAATTCCTATGAAGGCACAAGCGCCGTTTGTAGAACCAGAGTGGATATGCTTGCCACCCAATTCGAGACCTTAACCATGGAAGACAATGAATCAATTGAAGTCTTTAGTGGGAAACTAAGCTCCATAGCAAACGAAGCTCTGGTGCTCGGGAAAAAAATTCAAAGACAAGAAATTGGTCAAAAAGTTCTTAAGGAGTCTACCAGAAAAATTCCAGGCACACAAATCAGCTATCGAGTTGTCTCTCAACTCAGATGATATGAAATTCGATCATATTGTACAAATAATGCAGGCCTATGAGTTAGAGCAAAACAAGAAACAGGCTGCAAGATCAAAGAGAATTGCTCTCACCGCAAGCCAAAATCCAAAAACAGAAGAGTGTTTGGATGACAAAGTGAGTCTGATCGCCAAGAAGTACTTCAAGCAGTTTGAGAAATGCTAGAAGAAAAGTGGGAACAACTTTACAAAGACAGAGTCAGAACAAAGAACTGATCATGTACTTCGGAAATCTGATGCTAAATGTCATGAGTGTGATGGATATGGTCACTTCAAGGCTGACTGTCCCACATTGAGGAAGAATGAACAAATCAGATGCAACGAATGCAAAGGATACGGTCATGTCAAATATGAGTGTGTTGGGATGAATATCCAAAGATCAATCATTTGTCAGCCTTGATGATTCAGAAACAGAGTCCAGTGATGATGAAACGCTATCAAATTTTGTGGCATACATTGGCATTGTTGATGATCAAAAACCAGATATGGATTCAGATTCTGATAGCGATGAAGAGATGACTCTGTACAGTGAAAACAAGATTCTGTGTGAACATCTTGTCAAACTCAAGGATGAAAACAAGGACCTTCTTCAGGCACATGATAGTTGGAAAACAACTGCAAATCAACTCAAGGAGGAATTAATTCAAGAAGCTGCTAAGAAGAAAGAGCTCGAACAACTGGTCGAAAAACTAAAGGAAGAACTTGTGAAGGAGAGAGAGGTTGTCAAACTTTTGAATGGACAGTATCAAGAACAGCTCAGGAATGTCAAAATGTTGAGCAAAGGGACAAACGATCTCGACAAACTCTTGTCCATCGGAAGGAGCAACGCTGTCAAATGGGGTATAGGATACCATGGAAATTCATGAGGACGAGCTACTAGGTTTGTGAAAGGTGATCGAGCTGCTGATCAAACTCAACCAAAAATGGGATATAAAATATCACAACAACAACCTACAACTCACAGATGTCTGATGGTCAACAAAAGCACCAGATATCAGGACACACACCATCAAGTATACTCTCACGAGAGGAGAATATCTAGGTGTTATTACTGTGGAAAACTAGGGCACATCAAACCCCACTGCTATCGATTTCAGGAAAAGATCCACCATATGATGAGCCAAAATCAGTTCTACTTGGACAACAGAAGATACAATAAAGTCCGGATGAAAATGGATGAGCTGTACAACTATGTATCATACACTGCAGAAAAATCCCCAAGAAAGGACACTGAGACAGTGTGGTACTTCGATAGTGGATGTTCTAGGCATATGACAGGAGATCAGAACAGTTTGAATGGTTTCAGGGCAAAGGAAGCAGGTAAAGTCACATTTGGCGATGGGGGGAAAGGAAGAATCAGAGGCATAGGAGATATCTTAGGACCATCCAACCCGGAGCTGGCTAAGGTTTACTTCGTCGAAGGGCTTAAGGCTAACCTTATTAGTATTAGCCAGCTGTGTGATGAAGGACTATCAGTGACCTTCACAAGGGATGAATGTCAGGCGTCTGATTTGGATGGTAACATCAAGTTAAGAGGAACTCGAGCAACCAACAACTACTACATGTGGAAACCTTTCAGTCAATGTCTCTCTGTAACCAAAAACAGTGATATGGAAATCTAGCATTAGAGGTTAGGTCACATGAATGTGAGAACTATGATCAAACTATCAGATCAACAAATGGTCAGAGGAATGCCATCGTTCAAAGGCATTCAAGAATTGATATGTGGTCCATGTGCAAAAGGAAAGCAGGTTAAGGTTCAGCATAAGCAATTATCTGAAGTTCAGTCAAAATATCCTCTAGATTTAATACACATGGACTTAATGGGTCCTATTCAAGTTGAGAGTTTTTCCGGAAAGAAGTATGTGTTTGTTTTAGTTGATGATTTCTCTCGATACTCATGGGTCCGATTTCTTAGAGATAAATCAGAGACATTCAATAGCTTCAGAATTCTGGCTCTTCAACTCCAGAATGAAAAGAAAAGAGGTATCAAAACCATTAGAAGCGATCATGGCCGTGAATTCCAAAATGAAGCTTTTGATAAGTTTTGTAGTGATCATGGAATAATGCATCAGTACTCTGCTCCAAGAACTCCTCAACAAAATGGGGTAGTTGAAAGGAAGAATCGCACTCTTCAAGAGATGGCAAGAGCCATGCTGATCGGTAATCAGGTGGCTAAATATTTCTGAGCAGATGCTATTGACACAGCCTGTTACATCATCAACCGGGTGTATGTTCGAAAGGGAACCTCAAAAACACCATATGAACTCTGGAAAGGCAAGACCCCATCAGTTAGCTACTTTTATGTGTTTGGATGCCCGTGTTACATTCTTAACGACAGAGATCAACTTGGCAAATTTGACTCAAAGAGTGAGGATGGTATTTTTCTTGGCTACTCTGGTACAAGCACAACATACTGGGTATACAACAAAACCTTCAGACAAGTCCAAAAAACAGTGAATGTCGTGTTTGATGATTCAGCGTCACACGGTCTCATGTTCAAAATGATTGATTCAACTCCAAATATTGTGTCAGGCACTACCGAATCAAGAGCAGAGGATGAATCAAATCAGGAAACAATAGATGAAGAACAACTCAACAAATTGCAAGTCCACAGAAATCATAGTGTTGATGACGTTATAGGAGATGTGGGAGGACAAAGGATTACTAGGAAGAAACAAATCAATTTCAAACAGATGGTTGAGTTAGCATGCTTTGTTGTAGACTTTGAACCAAAGAATCATCAAGAAGCATTGAAAAATGAGTATTAGACTGCATCGATGCAAGCTGAGTTGGAACAGTTTGTTTGTAACGAAGTATGGGATCTAACACCTCGGCCTACGAATGCAAACATCGTTGGAACAAAGTGGATATTTAAAAACAAAATTGATGAACATGGAAATGTTGTCCGGAACAAGGCTCGGTTAGTCGCTCAGGGTTATTCTCAAGTAGAGGGAATAGATTTTGATGAGACATTCGCTCCTATAGCACGGTTGGAGTCGATCAGACTTCTGATAGGAATGGCCTGCCTGATGAAATTCACTGTGCATCAAATGGATGTTAAGAGTGCCTTCTTAAACGGGTATCTTCAAGAAGATGTGTATGTTGAACAACCAAAAGGGTTTGAGGATGCCGAGCACCCAGAGTATGTCTACAAGTTAAAAAAGGCGCTATATGGATTAAAAGAGGCCCCACGTGCATGGTATGAAAGGTTAACCAGCTTTCTGACTGAACGAGAGTATCAACGAGGTAGCATTGATAAAACTTTATTCATCAAACGCAATAATCAGGGGATACTGGTCGTCCAGATCTATGTGGATGATATTGTGTTTGGTGGAACCGACAAACGTTTGGTCAATCACTTTGTTGAAACCATGCCTTCGGAATTTGAAATGAGTATGGTAGGTGATCTCACCTATTTTCTGGGCTTCTAAATACAGCAATCAGATAGAGGGATTTTTGTTTCTCAAAGTACATACGTGAAAAATCTGGTGGTCAGATTTGGATTACAATCAAGCAGAGGGGCTAATACTCCCATCAGCACCAATGTGAAACTGTGTAAAGATGATCAGGGGCAGTCGGTTGATGAAAGATTATACAGAGGGATGATCGGGAGCCTGTTATATCTAACTGCGAGCAGACCTGACTTATGTCTAAGTGTGGGTATGTGTGCAAGGTATCAAGCTCAACCTAAAGAATCGCATCTGCATGCAGTAAAACGAATCATCAAATATGTCAAGGGAACTACAAATCTTGGTATCTTTTACACCAAGGATACAAACAGCAATCTGGCCAGATACTGTGATGCTGATTGGGCTGGCAGTATTGATGATCGACGTAGCACAAGTGGAGGATGTTTTTTTTTTAGGAAATAATCTTATCTCTTGGCATAGCAAAAAACAAAATAATGTATCTCTGTCTACAGCTGAGGCCAAATACACCGCTATGGGTAGTTGCTGCACACATCTCCTGTGGATGAAGCAGATAGCTGATGACTATGGTATTGCAACAAATTCTCTGTTGATTCATTGCGACAATGAAAGTACCATTAACATTGCCAAAAATTCAGTACAACACCTTCGTACAAAATATATCGACATTAGGAACCACTTTATTCGAGAGTTGGTCGAAAACAAGGTAATTGACATTGATCATATGAGCACTGACCATCAACTGGCTGATATCTTTACAAAACCACTTGATTTTCCCCGTTTTGTCAATTTACATAAGGCTATTGGAATATGTGAACTCTAACATGTCCCTTAAGTTTGACATGATTTTGGACAGAAAAGCCATGGGAGACGGAACATGTATCTGAGTAAGCATATGCGCTATGTAGGAAAAAGAGCTGCCTGCCATGCCATTCCAGGTCTCTACAACAAGGAAGTCAAAGAGCTGATCCTTCCTATGCAATCAAACAGTTGAAAACATCTGTGATGTTGTTTCCCTCTGTCTATATCAAAAAAAAAGAGGAAGAAAATAATAAACAAAAAAAAGAAGGAGAAAATCAGCTGCCTTGATTGTACTTCCTGGGATAAAGGCATGTCAGTGTGAAAGACTCGTCCTGCTGTGAGCATCGCTTACTTCTCATCAACCTTGATCCTCTCCTGTGTATTTTCGGAATCATGCTCAGGATGTCCTCCCTCTAAGGTCTAGTAGTGTCTCTCATATTTTCAATATTCTCTTTCATATAAATAAATCCTAAGAATATTAATTTGTTAGTTAAGCAGTCTGATGGGAAGTGTTCTGTGCATCATAATGTCTGATTTCTTGTATGATCTCATTGCTCTAATCATGATTGTTAAGAAGTGCACAAGATTGATTGGTTCAATGTTTGGCTGTCATATGTCCAATGGTCTCTCATAAGGCTGAATTCATCAGACTCAAGCCCAAATGCTTCCCTCCATATAGCAGTTGCTCCTCTATTTCATGACGTTAGGGCTTCTCTGAAGAGTTGCATCGGTTCATCTTTATTTAAACTCCTCCCTTTCGTCTCTCTGTCTCATCCACCGAAATGAAAGCATTTTTCTCTGGTCTCAGCAAAATGGTGACTGCACCATCGTACCCGGTCTCCCAACCATCCCCGTCGCCTGAAATCGCTCCTACAGAGTTTGCCTCTCCGTCTGTTGGTGTCTCGTCCAACCCTCTCACTGTGGTGCCCTTTGCTTCGTCTGAGGCCCTCCCAGATGTGCCGGCTTCACCGATTGCTCTCTCCTCCGCCTCTACAAGGTCTCTGCCAAGCCTTGTTCCTCCTTCTCGACATTCTCATCGAACTCGGAAGCGTGCCTCTTCGCCTACATCTGATGCCCCTCCTACAGTAGCGCGACCCCCGAAGTCTTGTTCGGTTTGCGGCTCTTCCTCAACAACCGTCGATTCTTCTCGGTTTGCTTCCGTGGCTGCCAAACAGAGGTATGATCTCTTTCATGGGCAACAGTTTATCTCCAAAAATCGAGTTGAGTTTGGGTCTGATTTTGCTCATCTCGAGGGAGTTCTGCAAAATTCTGGTTTACTACCCACTATTACTCAAGTTCTGCCGTTTGTTGATGAGTTTTTATGGGAGTTTTGGGCTCATCTTCCCTCGGATCCGACTGATGCTGATTCTGTCGAAGTTTTTTTGCGTGGTCACCTCTATGAGTTTTCTCCTTCCCGGATCAACACCATATTTGGTATCTCTGATGTTGCTGCTCGCTCCAAGGTTGCATGCATTGAAGCAATCTCCGATGATCGACTTGCGTCTTTCATGTCTGATGGGAAGGTATCTAAGTGGAAGTCCCTTCTCACTTCGCACTATGCCCATGATACGGCTTTTCTCTACAAAGTATGCTGCTCGAATTGGTGCCCGACCAAGAATACTGGTTACCCAAACCCTTCCCGTGCTCGGATTGTGCATCATGTTATGCATGGCACTCCTATTGATTTTGGTCAATTAGTGTTCGATCATATTCTGCATCTCGCTTTGAACCCAGGCTCTATGTTCTTTCTACCTTTTCCCAGCCTGTTGTATCGTCTGATTGAGTCTCAGCATCGTATTCATGTTCTGGCTTCGATTACTCTTCGCCCGGTGGTCTCATTCAAACGGATGCCTGTGTTGGTTCCGCATATCAAACCAGAACGTTCTGCTTCTGTGCTTTCTCGCTCGTCGTCTCGTCTAACTGCCAAGGAGCGTCAACATTTGCAGGAAACCATCACCATTCTCATGCGATTGGTTCGCACAGGTTTGTGTATTTCTCCTCATCATCTCTATTTGTGCTATGATTTTTGAATCAGTTTGTCACTCAAGCAGGGGGAGAAGAATCTGAGGATGAATGCTCTCGACAAGGGGAGTCATTTAGGGGGAGCAAGCCTAAAGCCTGTTTATTTATTTTTGTTGTTGACGTAGTTGTCTTCAGGCTTATGAGACTCATTTTATGATTTCAGAATTATGGTTGACTTATGGCTGTTGTGTGGACTTAGTTTGAGATGTGTATGTCAGTCTGTGTCTATGACTCTGTTATTTTTGAAATATGTATGTTGGTAAATCTAATGGTAATAGTCACTATTTTAAGTATATTGTGGAAGATGTGTTTATGAATTAACATACAGGTTGCCAAAATGCTTGAGTAACAAATTGAGACAAAAGGAGGAGATTGAAGATGCACAAATCAGTTATGGGCCTGAAGATCAAGACTATGAGTAATGGGCCTCAAGCAAAACAGGAAGTTGTCCAAAAATCAAAACAGAAAGTTGTCCAAAAGCATAATAGGAAAGAACAGAAGCCTAAACAGAAAGTTTCCAAAAAGGAAAAACAGAAAAGTTTCTGTTTATGTGAAGATCTGATCATATTATAAAAGCAAACTCAAAAAGGATCATTGCATGTGCTTTTGAAGAGTGAGAAGATCGTGCGACTAAGTGAGAAAGAGAGGGAGACAAATCAAACCTTTGTTTCACATTTGGTTAGTTGTGTTGATCTTTCAATATAGGTAGCAAATTAAGAGTTTAAGTTTGTGTAAATACTAAACAAGTGTAGTTCGTGTGAGAATTAACTTAGTTGTTTGAAAGAAATAAAAGACAGCGTTTTGATTATTAAAGTGTGATCAATCGTACGTTTTCTACACTAACAGATTCATTACACTAGGAGCAAATGTGAAAGGTTAGCCATTCATAAAAAGGTAATCATTGAGGACGGGACAATCTGAATGGAAAATACGCAGGGGGTTTGTTAACATCAAGCTTACAAGATGGAAACCATCATATTTTCCATCAACGAATGATGGATAATGAAAATGACAGAGCGTGGGAGTGGTTTTCAAGAAGTTGTATGACATGGTGTCAAATAGTGAAGAAGTCATTTTCGCCTCAAACCGGCATTCTTTTTTATACTCGACACTGCATAAGATAACCATTTAAATTAGTTTTATAGCTATAACACTAGGCGTAGCATAAAACCCTTTATAAATAATTATAATTAACAAATTAACTGAGAAATCCGAACAATTACCAGCTATAACTTAGCCATGGGAATTTCACATGCATAGTTCATCTCCAAATGAACATCAAGGAAATTCAAAACAAAAATAATTGGGTTAGCTGGTGTCTAAGTCATGTAGGACTTATCGAAGGTCGGGATTTTATACATATTTCAACAAAATTAAAAGCCAACATTACTTGTGCAGATTACTTGTACTACATTGGGTTTAAGCATTTTGCACGTATGGGGTCCGTTACAATATTATGATAAGTAATATCTCATAGTCATTGAACTCGGTGATAAAATGTGCAAGGGAGTTGCAATTATTCCATTTTTGGAGTACAAAAGGATGACAATGATGACTTGGTTTTCGTTCTGGCGTGATGCATCATCAAATACTACGACAAAGCTAACACCCAAAGTCCACGTGATAGTGTCAAGGAATTTTGAAGCGTCAACAGGTTTTGGTATTTGGAGAGGTGAACAAAAATGAGTTTGAAATATGTGACAAGAAAGGTACAGTTTACTTCGTAAACTTTAAAAGAAAGATTTGCACGTATTGCGAGTTTCAAAAGCTGTTTATCTCTTGTATCATGTGGTTTCTGCAGCTCCAACTGTAAATGCTAAAGTCCCATTAGACACTCTAGTTGCAATTGAACATACAATGGACTATTAGAAAAAAAAATGCAAATAAGAAAAGACTTTATCCAATAGCAAAGTCAAGTTTGGTACCCACTTTGGAGAGTGAAATGTCAAAGTATTACCTACACCCACCATGAATAAGACGACCATCTGAGCGCCCAAAGAAAAAACGAATTTTCTCACATGGAGAAATGAATGTTAAGTAACAATTATATGTTTACCAAAGATTTTACATGTGAATGTAATATATATCCTCTAACTACGATTCTATATTACATTTTACTGACATTGCTAATTTTCTAGGGTTTCATGCGTAAGCAAAAGATGGTCTACGATAGGTGTGGTGGAAAATGGCAACAATCGCGCGACATATAAGGAACCAATATAGGTGGATAGATGCTGTACAAATCACGAAAACGGTGACAAGACTTATCTTTTTTCTTATTTATAGTCGCACTAACAAATGAAAATTTTTTTTGATTGCTTCATATCGTGGCTGTAAATCCCAGTACCTTTTGGCCAATGTAGTTGTATATCTCAGACTTTGTGCATGGAATAAGTCGTCTCGGTTAAGTCGTCTCGGTTAAGTCGTCTCGGTTTGTCACCAAACATATATTGACCTTTTATATATTAATGTCATTTTGAATGTGTTATAAATTAATGTTAGATGATAAAAATTCCTAGATATAGCTAAGATTACGAGAGCGTTACAATTAAGACTCTCATGTTCGTAAAGTTATAAAACTCCAAATGGTGAGTCTAAGAGAGTATGTACCATATAAAAGTAAAGGTATACCCCTACTTATTCTGAAAACATGATCCTAAATAAACAAATAAATTTAAGTAATAGTTAAGTTAGACAAAAATGATGAGGTTCATACATAATTATAAATGGTATCAATCACACGAGTGCGACATTTGGAAATAACAAATTACTCCTAATGTCGAGCAACGATAATCCATCTAGATTGGGCCATTTTGAAAAAAGTACTGCTAGTTTCTGAGATTCCGCAGGAACAACATCGAGTGGGAGACATTTGCAGCCGTCGAATTTAACTATGGATTGCGCTTGCATTAGCAGGATAAACAACAGCATCATAATGAGTCCTGTTTTGGGGGATAATTGCTGCTCTTTGCATAGTAAACTGTGATACTTAAGTGAATATCTGCTCGTGAAAACGACTTGTTACTGCAGAGAAGATGTTCTGCAGTAGACTATTTCTCTTCTTGACTTAGATTTTAAGTATTCTTGTTGATGATTTAGTATGTTCTTGAGATGATTTTTGAGAGAACTTGAAATGTAAGGAACACACAGAATTTAACGAGTTCAGATTCACGAATGAATCCTACGTCTCGCCGGAGATACTCTCCGAAAATCCACTAAGAACTTTAGCTCAAACCGAGCTCTTAATGTCACTTACAAACTCTCTTATCTCTCTCAATCTCACTTGTGTTTTTCGCACGCCCTTTACAAAACAAGTATTCTATCTATTAAATAGAATCTACTGTTTTTTCTGTTAACTCGACCATGGTTCTCTTAGGTTGAGTTTCTGTTTGTCCCTCATCCCAAGATAAAGCAGCTACACCTGCAGGTTTGCAGCAGCTTGTCTGTACCAGGACATTTTTGACAGAACACCTGTCTGTCCTTGTGTGTTCTACACTGATTCCGAGAGAGATAAACTTTGTTTGACTTTCGACCTTGCTTACTTCTGCTTCCTTCTGTCGATCTTCTTTCTGTTCTTGTTTCAGAAGATATGACATTCCTTTCTGAAGCAGAGCAGCACCTGCTCAAACAGCAGAAGAAGACATTGTGACTAATCCTTAACAAACTCCACCTTAGTTACAAGTGTCTTCTGCTTCTTCATTCTGTTTCTTAGTATCAATGGATTTTCCTATCTCCGGGTCCTTGTTTCTTCACTTAGTGACTTGAAATTCTGAGCAGCTCCAAAGCCTTTTGAAGCTTACTCATCGAAACTGTCTTTGTGAAAATATCAGCAGGATTTGACTCTGTTGATATCTTTTCCACCTTAATTTCCCCATCAGCAATCTTGTCTCTGATAAAATGCAGTCTCACATCTATATGCTTGGTCCTCTCATGGTGGACTGAATTTTTGGACAGAGATATAGCACTTTGAGAGTCGCATAGGATCTCTGTCTTTTCTTGAACAAAACCCAATTCTGCTGACAATCCTTTCAACCATAGAGCTTCTTTAGCTGCCTCTGTTAAGGCCATATATTCAGCTTCTGTTGTGGACAAAGCCACAACTCTCTGCAACCCTGATTTCCAGCTAATGGTGTTGCCTCCTGCAGTGAACACAAAGCCGGTTATAGATCTTCTTTTATCAGGATCTGCTGCATAGTCCGAGTCGCAAAACCCCTTGATCTCTAAATTGGCTTGTTTCTTGTATACTAAACTGACTTTAGAGGTTCCTTTAATGTACCTCAACACCCATTTAACAGCAAGCCAATGCTCCTTAGTAGGCTTACTCATGAATCTGCTTATCACACATAAGGGATATGCCAAATCTGGTCTTGTTCCAATCATTGAGTACATGATGCTACCTACTGCATTGGCGTATGGGATAGACTTCATATAAGCAGCCTGTTCTCTTAATTCATGCTCTTCTGCAGCTCTGAGTCTGAAGTGAATCCCAAGTGGCGTATGAACACTCTTAGATTGATCCATTCTGAAGTTATTTAGAATTTGTTTCAGATATTCTTCCTGAGATATTATCAGTGTTCCTTCTGTCCTGTTTCTGATAATTTCCATCCCTAAAATCTTCTTAGCTTCTCCTAAGTCTTTCATTTCAAATTCTGTACTTAGGATGCCTTTTAGCTCCTGAATCTTTTCTTTGTTCTTGGCTGCAATGAGCATGTCGTCAACATACAGCAGGAGATAGATGTATGAATTGTCTTTCAACTTCTGAAAGTAAATGCAGTGATCATAACAGCTCCTCTGATAACCTGCATCCCTCATAAATTTGTCGAATTTTTGATTCCACTGACGAGGTGCTTGCTTTAATCCATATAAGGATTTCCTCAACAGACATACATCTTCTCCTTCTTGTCCATTAACCTTATACCCATCAGGCTGTTCCATCAATATGTGCTCTTGAAGATTTCCGTGTAGGAAAGCAGTCTTGACATCCAACTGCTCAAGTTCAAGATCCAAATTCACCACATAAGATAGGATTAGTCGGATGGACACATGTTTTACAACTGGTGAGAAGATTTCTTGATAATCTACTCCTTCTTTCTGCAGATAACCTTTGGCGACTAATCTTGCCTTGAATCTTGGCTGTTCTACTCCAGGAATGCCAGATTTTCTCTTAAATATCCACTTGCACCCAATCACTTTGCCTTTTGATGGTCTTTTGATCAGAGTCCAGGTCTGGTTTTTATGCAGAGAATGGATTTCCTCATTCATTGCTTCTTTCCATTTCTCCCAGTCCTTATCTCTCATTGCTTCTTCAAAACAGCATGGTTCTGTCTGTTTTCCATCTTCAGAGACCATCAATGCAAAACCTGCCATGTTTGAGTCATTGTATCTTGCTGGTTTCTTTGATACCCTCCTGTCTCTATCTCTTGCGAGTTGATAATCTCTGAGATAGCTGTTTTCAGGATGACTCTCATCTTCATAGGTTTCAGTTTCATCAATCTCTTGCACACTTGATTCGTTTTCTTCTTCAAGATTTTGATCAGCTCCACCTAAATCACTGAAATCACCATGATTAATTTCATAAATCAAAGGTACCTGAGAAGTTTTATCTGCTGAACTTGAGGTAGTAGTCTTGTTTAGATGTTTGTACATCATATCTTCCTGGAAGATTGCATTCCTTGATATTACACATCTTTTCTCATCTAACAACCAGAACTTGTATCCTTTCACTCCTGGTGGGTAACCAATGAACACACCTTTTGTTGCCCTTGGATTCAGTTTACCTTGGTTAGTATGGATGTATGCAATTGCTCCAAATACCCTCAGTTCTTCGTACTTTGGTTTTGCCCCTAGCCAAACTTCATCAGGAACTTCAAAATTTATCGCAGATGAGGGTGATCTGTTTATCTGCTGAACTGCAGTTGATGCAGCTTCAGCCCAGAAGCTTTTTGGCAGACCTGATTCACTGAGAACACATCTTACCTTCTCAAGAATTGTTCTGTTCATCCTTTCTGCAGTACCATTCTGTTGTGGCGTGTATGCACAAGTCTTATGTCTTGTGATTCCTTCATCTTTGCAGAAACTGTCAAACTCTTGATTGCAGAATTCAAGTCCATTGTCTGTTCTCAGTGTCTTTATCCTTCTGTCAATTTGATTTTCTGTTACTCTTTTCCATTCTACAAAGCTTCTGAATGCTTCATCTTTCTTCTTAAGAAACTGTATCCAGATCTTCCTCGTATAGTCATCAATAAACGAGATGAAATATTGGCACTTTCCAAGTGACAGAGGTACGTTTGGTGAACCCCAGAGATCAGTGTGAATGTAGTCTAACTTTCCCCTTGTGGTATGATTTCCAACTCCAAAACTGACTCTATGTGCTTTCCCATATACGCAGTCCTCACAAAATTCCATATCTGTCACTTTTGAACTGTCCAAGTATCCCTTCTTTAGCAGAACTTTCATTCCCTTTTGGCCAATGTGTCCAAGTCTACGGTGCCACAACTTCGTTTCATCTTGTTGTGCTACAGCAGTATTCACATTACCCAGTAAGACTGAACCTTTCAAGATATACAGTGTGTCATTTTTCTGTCCTTTCATTAGAGTTCTACAGCCTCTTATAATCTTGATTGTTCCATTCTTGGATTGAAACCAACATCCTTGATCCTCTAATGTCCCTAATGATATCAAATTCTTAGTCATTTCAGGGACATACCTTACATTTGTTAGCAGAATGGTCGAGTTGTCCTCATTCTTTATTCATATGTTGCCAACTCCTCGAACTTCAGAAAAAGTATCATTCGCCATTCTGACTTTTCCAGTGCAGGTTTCATCTAATTTTAGGAACCAATCTTTCCTTGGTGTCATGTGGAAAGAGCAGCCTGTGTCCATAATCCATAGCTTATTAAATTCTTCACCTGTAGCTATTAAAGCCTCTGAGACCATCAGTGCTGCTGCATCCATCATTTGTTCTGTTACATTTGATGATCCACCCTTTCCTGAGTAGCTGTCTTTCTGTTGCTTATTCCTTTCCTTCCAAATGAAATACTGTTTCTTGTAATGACCATCTTTTCCACATATCCAGCACGTCTTCTTCCCTCTGGATTTCGATCTGTTCTTCTGTTTTCCTTTGTCAACAGACTTGTCCCTTTTTTCTGATCTTCCACGTTCTTGAGCAAACAATCCTTCTCCACTTGGTTTTGACATCTTTCCAGCTGCACTTAGTTCGAGTTCTTTCGATCTAATTGCCACTGTTATTTCATCTAAAGACAGAGAAGTTTTCCCATACTTCAGAGTGTCTTTTAACTGGTCAAACTGTCGTGGAAGAGACATTAACAGCATAATAGCTTGATCCTCATCTGATACTGAGACTTTAACATGCTCAAGATCTGTGATTAGTCTTAGGAAATCATTGATATTCTCATCAATCGATATATTTTCATTCATTCTGTAGCTGTAAAGCTTCTGTTTCAAATATATTCGATTAGGTAGGGACTTAGCCATATATAACTGATCTAGTACCTTTAACATGGCTGCAGCCGTCCTCTCTTTGATGATTTTCCGAAGTACATTATCTCCTACACTTAGGATTATGGTGGATCTTACTTTCTTCCTTTTCTCGGATAGTGATTTTTCCACCATGTCCTCTTCTTGAGTTGTTCCTGCTGCTGTCTCCCCTGCTGTGTCACTTGTGGAAGTTTCCCCTTCAGTTTCTACTTCCCCCAATCCATCAGCAAGTCCCAAAATTTCTATGTGGGCAAGAAGCTTTTCCTTCCAGAGCATATAGTCACCATTTCCATCGAATTTCTCCACCTCTATCCTTGCTGAAGACATTCTGGAGCTCTGATACCAATTTGTGATACTTAAGCGAATATCTGCTCGTGAAAACGACTTGTTACTGCAGAGAAGATGTTCTGCAGTAGACTATTTCTCTTCTTGACTTAGATTTTAAGTATTCTTGTTGATGATTTAGTATGTTCTTGAGATGATTTTTGAGAGAACTTGAAATGTAAGGAACACACAGAATTTAACGAGTTCAGATTCACGAATGAATCCTACGTCTTGCCGGAGATACTCTCCGGAAAATCCACTAAGAACTTTAGCTCAAACCGAGCTCTTAATGTCACTTACAAACTCTCTTATCTCTCTCAATCTCACTTGTGTTTTTCGCACGCCCTTTACAAAACAAGTATTCTATCTATTAAATAGAATCTACTGTTTTCTGTTAACTCGACCATGGTTCTCTTAGGTTGAGTTTCTGTTTGTCCCTCATCCCAAGATAAAGCAGCTACACCTACAGGTTTGCAGCAGCTTGTCTGTACCAGGACATTTTTGACAGAACACCTGTCTGTCCTTGTGTGTTCTACACTGATTCCGAGAGAGATAAACTTTGTTTGACTTTCGACCTTGCTTACTTCTGCTTCCTTCTGTCGATCTTCTTTCTGTTCTTGTTTCAGAAGATATGACATTCCTTTCTGAAGCAGAGCAGCACCTGCTCAAACAGCAGAAGAAGACATTGTGACTAATCCTTAACATAAACTTTGTAGGGATAACATTGGCATCATCATTGACAACCTGATGCACCAGGAATGGAAGCATTTTTGGTAATCGGAGTGAGTTATTTCTTAATCAGGCTGATGCCACGGAAGGGGTGTTGCAATCAAGAACGTGAAGAATAGTGTCATACATGTCAACACAAACACCTATCTAGTGTTGCTAGTCAAAATTGAAGGGGAAATATATGCGTTTTGGAAGGCTCCGGCTAGAGCTTGCCTCACTAAAATATTTGATAACCGTTTCCTGGAATTGAAAGTTCCTTTTTCCTTATCAAAATTTGGTGTAGTGGTTCGAAATGCAAGCCACAAATTAGCTATCGTAGAACTCGTACTCATAATCTATGTGTGCAATTTTGAAGTTATCGTACACTTTATGAGTGTAGAGCATAAGCATATCAACCATCTTATTAGTAACACAAGACCTGTAAAAATCAAATAAAACCATGAATTATATGTAGATACGATGTTGGGATTACTTCAACTTCAAATCCATCATAGTCGTCCTCTCAACAATTTCAGCAATATCAATGTTCGAAACAAATGCACCATTGATAGTGTTATTGTACTGTGACATAATGTTAGATATGAAGGTTAGATATGAGTTGATGACATATTGTAGATTACGAATAAATATTAAAATAACATTACTTAGAGTTTACATTTGATATGTAACATAAATGCTAAAGTTTACTAAGGAGATTCCATGCTTTTTTAGAGTGTCCCAAACTTAGTAGTGTAATTTACAGAGGTTCTTCACCGGAGGTTCTTCACCGGAGGTTCTACGAGTACTAGTAGTCCGTTTAACACACAAAAACTCCTTTGAGAGAATGGCAAGGATAATTTTTTTGTCTTTTTGCTCTTATAGATGAATGGAATACCATCATCAACAGTGACATTGTCGACATCAATGTTGTTGTTTCCCTACAAAATCATTGACACCACCATCACAACAAAAATTAATGAATGAATGTATATGAAGTTTAGATCATACATCGGTTTTGCGTCAACATCAGCATTTTTTTCAACAATTGACTTTGATGAAGTAGCTATGGTATTACATTCCAAATTGGTATCCAACCTATAAGTGATACGATATTAGAAATATTTTTGTGGCAAAACATATGTTATTATCCTCTAAAATGAAATTTAAGTGGGCAGGAATTACGTTAACCAATAATTGATACAAACCATATTGACCGACATGTTCCCAATCGATTTTGATTGAGCTTATGCCTAGTCGTGATAGCTTCTAGAGTTACCACCAATGTGTGTCTCCTCATGTTCCTGTAATCACAGAGTAAATATAGTGACCACGTTATAGTAGATACAATAGAAATGGCATGTTCGTATTGTGGTGAGTTATATGCTGATTACAATGTAATGTGAGATTTGTCTGTGTAATTTTCCGATGACACCAAAGATTACATACGTTTCTTCTTTATGTAAACTTGGTACCCTATTATGATGAAGGTGGTCAGACTCACCGTGCGAATTCTCCCTCTTCGCAACCATGTTTGTTTGAATTCTTTTGCCATTCCCATGTTTCTCTTCATGAAGAGCGTTGTTGGCCGAGGTGTCCGAAAATTCAGTAATGCTAGAGAACTAACATCCTACATTTTGACGATCTTCCTGTCTAGCACAACAATTATTGATCCCTCCATCGACAAGAATACTTCTTCGTCTTTCAACCACAAAGGAAACAATTTGATAGGCAGTGGACTGGGACCTGGCAGATGTTCCCCCTTAGCTCCTTCGGTACCCTTCTGTTTCCCTGATATTTTTTTTCTTTCAATTTCACTTCTTTCATATCAGAAAGTTTGGTTGTAGTAAAACCACCACGGAACATAACGCTTGTGAATTCAAAATTATCAAATATCAGTCTAACCCGGTTAGACACTTTCTCATATTCTTCATCAACAAATACATCAGCTTTTCTTTGTCAATCTCTATATCATCATCTTTGTCGATAATCGATTGCATTGTTACCTGTGGTGATAAACATAAAGATGTAATGGTTTTTATAACCCATAATTTTGGATTTGGACTGTAATCTTTCGATTTAAGTGACATGTTGTACATATATAGTGTAAAAACATGTTTCGATATATAACTTTTTGAAAGACTGAAACTCTCCACAATAATAATCTTCCCTATAGTTTCCATTACCTTGTGCTAGATTCTCCACAATAATAATTCCATTCCCAATTTTTTTCCCAAGGAAATTTCCATTGACCGCAGTATCCAAAAGCATGCGAATTCTTGGTAGTACTCATCAGTATAGGATGCTTAAAAGTGACTCATTTGAGAACTCGTGGTGACGACATTGCAATGTGTAGCCCTTAAATCTTTCCGATGCCTCACATAAATTTTCATTGTCATGCTGCATGAAGCTTGTAATCTCATTTCTCAACCTCGTAGTCCTTGTTGAGAAAACTTTAGCCAAGAAGACCATCTTGCATTGATCCCATGAACTGATGGCGTCTTATGGTAGGTTGTTTTCCCATTTTTGAGCTTTATCTCCTAGAGAGAGTGGGAACAAACGTAACTTGAAAGTGTCTTCTGAGATTCCATTAATATGTACACTTCCAAAAAGCCTATCAAATTTATACAAGTGATCAAGTGGATCCTCCATTGGCAAACTCTGGAATTTTCTGCCTTGCAGCATATTTATCAAGCTTGCCTTGATCTCAAAGTTGGTGTTTTCAATAGGTGGTGGACGAATTCTGGTTCGTCACCATTGATACAGGAGCAAGAGGGCTTGTTCAAGCAAGGGGAACTACTATAGAGGTTCTAACTGGCTATACAACACTTTCTAGAGACTCAGGAATGATGAATTGATGGAGGATCTAAGTGAGGATTGAGTACTTTTCAGCTGACTGTAGAGCACTTTATGGAGGATCTAAGTGAGGATTGAGTAGAGAGGTAAATCGAGAGACGCCACACAATTATGGAAGGTCTGAGATAAGTCTAGAGCACTTAAGCTTCAAGGATTCTCACACAAGAAGGCTGGAGGTGTCAACTCCTTTCAAAGAAAGAAAAACTAGATTTTTATTTTATAAAACTTAAGTGATTACATGCTGAGAAGGGACTTTATAACAACAACAAGTGCCTTCTAGGGCTGAAAAAACACTAAAATGGAAGGACTAAAGCAAAAATAACAATAAGACATTAGGACCTAATGACAAATAAAAGACTTTTAAATTTAACAGTCACATTCCTGCAAAAACAAGCAAATAAACTTGTTAATTAAAACATATGAATTTTAAATACGCATCCCGGTCTCTTGTAGCTCCTTATAATGTCTTGTTAAGTTTGTTTAGCAATGATGAACAAGGTTGTATCTCTGAAGCCTTGTAAAACTGGCAGGAGTGAAATTGTTATAGTCTTTAGTTGTTTATAGCCTCTTTCTTGTAATTCTTTAGTAAGTTCAATTTCATGAAATCCTCCATCTTCTATGATTTTTATGAGACTCTCCATAGACTTTTTGAACATCTTACTAAGGTTTCTTGTGCCATCTTGTTCTTGGAGCTTGTATCATAATATGTATATTAATGGGCTCTTCCTCAGCTTTTAGTGAGCTGGTATTGATTTCCTCATCATCTCCTTGCTCTTGAAAAGATTCTGTCCTCAGATCATGTACATCTTCATGAAAAGAAACAAGATCAGTAATATAAGCGTAGTAGGAAATATGGTCATCTTACATGGCAGCTCAATCTTATAGGCATTGTTGTTTATCTTCTCTAAAACACAAAAAGGATCATCTCTTCTTGGGGAAAGCTTGGATTTCCTTTGGTTGGGGATTCTTTCATGTCTCATGTGCAACCATACCCAATCTCTAGGGTTCAAATGATATGTCTTTTCGGTGTTTATCTGCATTTCTTTTGTACTGTTCGGTTCTCTTCCGAGTTGTCCTTGACTTTTTGATGAATCTTCTTAACATAATATGCCCTGGTTTTTCTTTCACTAGACATAAAATCTTGAGGTAAAAGTATAAGATCAAGTGGAGTAGTAGGAGTAAATCCATAGACCACTTCAAAAGGAGAAAGTTTAGTTGCTGAATGTTTAGCATGATTATAAGCAAACTCAATGTAAGGTAAGGAAGACAATCAGTTTCTTAATTTCTTACCGACCGTGGCTCTCAACAATATTGAAAGAGTTCGGTTTACTACCTCTGTTTGACCATTGGTCTGTGGGTAGCAAGTAGCTGAGAAGAGAAGCTTAGTTCCCAACTTTTTTCGTAAGGTCTTTCAGAAATGGCTTAGAAATTTGGTGTCACGATCTGAAACATTTGTTCTTGGAACTCCATATAGGCGCACAACTTTAAAAAAAAGATCAGCTATTTGCGTAGCATCATTAGTCTTGTTACATGGTATAAAATGAGTCATCTGTGAGAACTTGTCTACAACTACAAAGATAGAATCCTTGTGGCTGATATTCGACAGACTTAAGAGAAAGTCCATAGAAATATCTACCCAAGGTAGGTTAAGAATGGTCAAAGGCATATAAAAACCATAGGGGTGTGACCTAGATTTTGCTTTCAAGCAAGTGATGCACTTAGCACAAAATCTTTCAACATCTCGTTTTAGATGTGGCCGGTAGAAATGTTCCATAAGTATACTTAATGTCTTATCTCAGCCAAAATCTCCCATGAGTCCTCCTCCATGTGCTTCTCCGATCAATAGTTCTCTCATTGATCCCTGAGGAATACAAAAACGTTTTTTCTTAAACAAAAATCCATCATGTTGATAAACATACCAGATGCAGCCTTATTGGTCTTCTTAAATATTTCTTGAAAATATGGATTAGTCTCATACATTTCCTTGATGTGTTCAAATCCCATAATCTTAGCTTCCATTGTGCTGATGAGAGCATGTCTCTTTGGCAAAGCATAAGCCACAAAGTTATCTTTACCTTTCTTATATTTGATCACATAGGGAAAAGTCTCCACAAACTCAAGCCACTTTGCATGTCTCTTCTTAAGCTTAGTTTGTCCTCTTAAGTACTTGAGCGTCTCATGATCTGTATGAATAACAAACTCTTTTGATAGTAGGTAATGTTGCCAAGTTTCAAGAGACCTTACCAAAGCATAGAGCTCTTTATCATATGTGGGATATTTAAGTAAAGCTCTACTAATTTTCTCACTGAAGTAAGCCACTGGTTTTCTAGAAGCATCACATTCAATTTCAAAGGTTTTATCAAAGTTAGGAAGTACCAAAACAGGCGTATGCGTGAGGCTATCTTTCATCTTGTTGAATGTCTTCTCTTGTGATGGTACCCATTCGATTTCCACATTCTTCTTAATTACTCAAGTGAAGGGCAGCAACAGAACTAATGTCCTTGACAAATCTTCTATAAAACTAGCCAATCCATGGAAACTACTCACATGTCCGATTGTTGTTGGGGTTGGTCAATCTTGAATTGCTTTGATCTTTTCTTCATCGACCTTTAAGTCCTGAGAACTTACAACAATTCCTAGGAATACAACTTGATCAGTGCAGAAAGTACATTTCTTAAGGTTAGCATAAAGGTTTTCATCCTTAAGCATTTCAAATACTTGCTCAAGATGCCGTAAGTGATCTTCACGATTAGAGCTATAGATTAGAATGTCATCAAAATGAACCACTAAGAACTTACAGATAAATGCTTTTAGGACGTGTTTCATGAGTCTCATGAATGTACTTGGAGCGTTTGTGAGTCTAAATGGCATGACTAGCCATTCATACAATCCTTGTTTGGTTTTAAGCGTTGTCTTCCATTCATCACCTTCTTTCATTCTCACTTGATGATATACACTTGTTAAAAATTTTTTTGAGAAGATAGTTGCTCCATTGAGTTCATCTAGCATGTCATCAAGTCTTGGAATTGGATGTCGGTATTTGACAGTGATATTGTTGATTGATATACAAATAACACACATTCTCCAAGTTCCATATTTCTTAGGCACTAGAAAAACAGAAAGAGCACATGAGCTTAGACTTTCTCGGATATAGCCCTTAGACATTAAGTCTTGTACTTGTCTTTCCAACTCCTTTGCTGCTTCTGGATTCACTATATAGGCAGCTCGGTTTGGAAAAGGTGCTCCAGGAACAAGATCAATATGATGTTTGATTCCTCTTATAGGTGGCAATCCTTGTGGTATCTCTTCCAAAAAAACATCAGTGAATTTGTCAAGAAGCTATAGAAAAGAAGCAGGAGTTCAGTTCCTCCTTTTCTTGTCTTAAACAACACTTTTTAAATATCATTAGTAACACATGTTCTTGAGAATGAAGAGATTTCAAAATAGTGGCAGGTGTTACATAAATGTTAATTTTATTTAGCTTTTCTCCTTTAGACATAGTTCGTTGCATCTTATGCACTTCATGCAGAGTTAAAGGTGCTAAGCTATGTTTCTTGTTAATGTGCATAAAGGTCTAGTGATTGGTGTGTCCATTTTGTAATGCTTCTTTGTCAAATTTCCATGGACAACCTAGAAGTAGATGTCCAACTTGCATAGGCACCACATCACACACAACTTGATTTGCATACTTGCCTAAGTTGAATGGTACGGTGACTTGTTATGCGATTTTTGGTTCAGTTTCATCGTTCAGCCATTTGGGCTTCTATGGTCGAGGATGCTTTGTCTTTTGTAATCTAGCTTATCAACCAAATACTTTCTGGCTACGTTAGTACAAGAACCACCATATATGATCAAACTATATACCTTAGAGTATATTGGGCACCGAGAATGGAAAATAATTTCTCTTTGTATAGTTTCTCGTTCAAAAAGAGCACTGAGGGATCTCCTTGTAACTAGAAGCTCTCCGTACCAGGGTAATCCACAACTTCTTCTTCAGAGTTTTATGGTTTTTACTCCTCTTCATCTTGAGATTCATATTCGCCATTTGATTTAAGGATCATAACTCATCTGGTTTGGGCATTCTCTTGTATGGTGGCCTTTTCTCTAACATTTAAAATAGGTTATGTCGCGAGATCTTTGAGTTGAGTTTTACCTTGCTCTGGTTTATTGTTTATAGATGTTTTAGCTATGGATTTCTTGAATCTAGATTCTATGTCGATGGTCTTTCATTTGTCTAGACCCTTTTGAAGTTGTTGATTCCAGGTAGACTTGCTACGATTTGCTGAGATAGTCTTCCTTTTTATGTGTTGCTCGGCATGAATCGCAAGATGCAACTTGTCTAGATCATGATAGGTTTGTCTCTCCACTTTTCTAGCAATTCGATCTTGCATACCATATAGGAATTGATCCATCAAAGTTTCTTCTGAATGTTCGGTCTCCAACCTGTTTCTAAGCATTTCAAACTCATCAAAGTATTGTTCAACAGATTTAGAACCTTGAGTTAGTTTTCTAAATTTCTTCTACAACTCTCTGTAGTAGTATGCATGGATATATCTCCTCCTTAGTTAGAACCTCATGTCTTCCCAAGTACTGATATGACCATGTCTATGTCTTCTTCTTTTATACACATCTCTGTCCCACCAAACTAGAGCACTTTCAGTGAGTTATGCAGCTCCTAGAGAGACTTTTCTATGACCTGAGTAGTTGTAATAATCAAATATATATTCCATACGCCTTTCTTAATCAAGGTAGGCATCTGGATTAACCTTTCCAAACAAGGTTGGTGCCGTGAGCTTTATGTCTCTATTTCCATGCCAGACTTCTTCTACTTTATCTCTGTCACGTTAATATTGTCTTGTTGGTCTAGGATTATGATCAGGTTCTGGTGGAAGATCATCTTCTAAGTCAGCTATTTCATCTTCTTCACGATTCACACGTTGGGCATTCACATTTCTGATAAGTTTTCTACGAATTGGTGGTGGTTGTTCTATTCTTGTCATGCGATCTCCTAGATTCTAAAGTTGAATTTGAATAGCAGCAAGCATCTGAGCAACATTCACATCTACTGGTTCTCCCATAGTCACACAATCTATCTCACACTAAACAAACATATCAAGTGCAAAAGAAGTCTAATACACACAATCAAAAACAACTTAAAATCGATAGATCTAGTTGAAGTAGCAAAGGAAGTCGAATATACACAATCAAAACAAATGAAAATCGAGAAATCTAGTTGCAGTAGCAAATAAAGTCAAATATACACAATCAAAACAACTAAAAATTGACAGATCTAGTTGCAGCAGCAAGGAAGTCGAATATACACAATCAAGACAAATGAAAATCGACAGGTCTAGTTGCAGCAACACAAGCTATCAACAACTAATGATGTTATTGGCTTTTAACACATGAAAACAACAGATTGGGATTCAATTTTTATGTGTTTTATGAAGAGATGCAGTTTGACAGCAAGTTAACAAGGAAATGATTCAGTAAAAACGAAAATGGGGGTAGATAAACCTGGATATGAGCGATTAAGCTATGATACTAGATAATGCATGAACAAGAGGGCTTTTTCAAGCAAGGGGAACTACTGGAGAGGCTCTAGCTGCCTGTACAACACTTTTTAAAGACTCAGGAGTGATGGGTTGATGAACAAATTGATGGTGACCCTTCAGCTGGCTGTAGAGACTTTCTGGCGGATGTAAGTGAGGATTGAGTAGAGAGATGGATCGAGAGACGTCATATAAATTATGGAAGGTATATGATAATTCTAGAGCACTCAAACTTCAAAGATTCTCACACAAGAAGGCTGGATGCATCAACTCCTTTCAAAGAAAGAAAAAATAGGTTTTTATTTCATAAAACTTAAGTGATTACATGCTGATAAGGGACTTTATATACTAGTCCAACAGGAGGTGCCTTCTAGGGCTGAAAATACATAATAATGGAAGGACTAAAGCGAAAACAACAACAAGACATTATGACCTAATGACAAATAAAAGACTCTTAAACTTAATAATCACATTCCTTCAAAAACAAGCAAATAAACTTGTTAATTGAAACATAGGAATTTTTAATACGCACCTTGATCTCTTGTAGCTCCTTATAATGCCTTGTTAAGTTTGTTTTGCAATATGAACAAGATTGTATCTCTGAAGCCTTGTAAACCTGGAAAGAGTGAAATTGTTATAATCTTTAGTTGTTCATAGTCTCCTTCTTGTAATTCTTTAGTAAGTTCAACTTCATGCAATCCTCCATCTTCTAAAATTGTTATGAGACTTTCCACAGACTTGTTGAACATCTTACTAAGGTTTCTTGTGCCTTATCTTGTTCTTGGAGCTTGATGAAAACCACAATACCAACCACGGACCGGAGCAATGGCCCACGGTATGTGAGGCACCTGCCACACTGTCCACGAGAAAACAACTGAAGATGAGGTTCAACCTCGCCATGACTACCTCAAATCCCATGCCCATGAGGTAATGACATGGCCAGAGACTTGTCGAACCTTTGCTGGAACCGGTACCACCGTCGTTGATGGCCCACCGGCCACGAAACATCGACCAACTGAAGATCTTGCCCAAACCTTCGGCCAAATGACCATTGGCAATGGACATGAAGATCTAATTACAGTATATCTTATGCCTTTGGTTGCAAATCAACTACCATAACTTGCTTTACAGGATTAGAGCGCACAAGGACCCGAGGTGCCCACCAAGGACAAGAAAGGGCTGGAACAACACCCATGGACCAAGAGCTTCAAGATAGAGAAAGACAACTGAAAGAGCTTCAAGAACAAGACCCTGAAGCATCAAGGGAAACTTAAAAGACTTTAAATCTCAAGGGAACGATCCAAGACACTCCATGCCCCAAACACACACGGAATCAACACTTAGTGCTCCTACGCAGCCATTTGCAAGTAATGTTAAGGTATGGTCCATTTATTACATTCTTGCAGGAACAAATGGCCCTAACAATGGTACAACATGATGCCAATTCAAACTTAGGTGCCTCCCCCCACACGCAGCTTGCAACTTTCTTTTTTTATTAGTTTTTGAACGTTTCCTTTTTATTTGTTGTTGTGATTTCCTTTTGTTTGTGATTTCCTTGTTGCATTTCTTTCATTTAATTCGGCTATTAGGTCAGGCTAAATAACCCTTATATAAAGTTCCCCTGCAACCTTGTAATATTTCAACCTTTTTGATATTAATAAAAATCAAATTTTCTTCAAGGAGCCGCCGTCTCTTTGCTTGAACTCCTCATGATATATCAAAGAGTGTCCACCCTCTTTGTGGTGCACTTCTTGTCCACCATCACTTCCCCTGCCTTGATCCCATGAGAGGGAGCGGCCGCCAGCTCGTTAGATTTCCACCCTTATCTCTTTGGTCATAACAAGAGAGAGTGACCACCATCTTGTATCACGGCTAGCCCTCGACTCTTGTAAGGCCTCATACGGCGTCTTAAATCATCTTGTATCAGAGCTAAAAGCTCCTACAGCCAAGTTTAGTCCTTTAATTTCTTGCTTCATTCGGTTCCTTAGGTACTACTATAGTAGTTCCATTCAATATATATATACGGTTTAAGAAAATCACCAAAACAAAATTCAATTTGCATCTTGTTAGTTGTAGTTTCGTCCTTAATCCCTAGTCATCATCTTAATACTATTGTTAGCATTGAAAAACATAGAAAAGAACAAAAAAAGAAGTAGGAAAGAAGAAGGAAATAGGGTATATTTGCGATCCAAAGAAAAGAAAAGTTTTCAAAGGAGAAAATCTCCTTTTTCTAGTAATTGCCTTTTTGTTCTAAACCGAATCGACCAAATCTAATATTAGAGTAGATTTCCTTTTCATTTTATAATAGTTAAATTACTTAATACTTAACATAAAAACCCCAAAAAAAATTGTAACCTTACATTCACCTTTTGCATTATTTCTTTGTCTCCTTGATAACTATTTGACGAGAAAGGTATTATTCTTTTGATTTTTTGGCAAGAGCTATGGGAGAAGAGGCCCAAGTTACACAAGATGTCGTGCTCCAGATGCTCATTGCCATGAGAGAGGAGATGAGGAGCTTTGGAAATCGACTTGTACGGCTAGAACAGTCTTACACGCTCGTACTCGAGAGACAAGGCCGAGAAGACTACCGGCCAGTAGGTGAAGATGGGGGTCTCTCATTTGAAAAAGGAGAGCACATGTGATGAGGACATCAGGTCGTACATCCAGCCAGGAGACCAGACTGGCCGACCAGGAAACTTGCCCGAGACAGCCGGACCATCTGACACGCCTGTCGGCCCAAGTAGTACCGCCGGACCCTCGACCACAAGGACCAGAGCAACCAGCATTGCCGGCGGAGAGGCCCAAGCTTCCTGCACACTTGGTGGCGATGTGGATGACACCGCAGTCCCTCTGGTGATTCCGCCAACTCCGGGATCAACTTGGCCGGTCTTGAAGGCATTCCGGCCAGTACCTCGCACAGTCCAGCCGATCCAGCCGAGTGCACGAGCAATTCAACTTCCACACAAGGAAACTCGGACCAGATGAGCTACCAGCTTCAGGACATGCATCTAGAGGAAGTATCCACACCAGTAGTGCCACCAGGAGCAATGACAAGAAGCATATCAAGGGCACTCTTCCACAAATTCAGCTTATGGGTGGACAAGCTCCTAGAGGAAGATCAGCTAAGGACAATGGGCCAGAAGAGCAAAGTAGAGTCCAAAGGCTGCTCAACAACACAAGGGACATCAAAGACTTGGGCTTTAGTGGCAAGAGAGGTCAGGGCCCAAAGATTTTTAACCCTACTCCACGTCGAAGACTGTGAGAAAGGCGCGTGCATGCCACAAGGACGACCACCTTCCATTTCTTGGCCGTGAGGTAAGTTAAGGTAAGTTTCAATTCGAATATATGCCTCTTTCTGTTTTGCAGGGTAGGATCTAGATGCTTTACATTTTTGAGTCAAGAACATATTAGGAATAGATCCTTTTTTTCGATTATACACTTTTGTATCTTTTCCTTTTGTGCACTTTTGTAAGTTTTCCTTTTCTTATTTGAGTCGACCCTAGAAGGTCAAGCTGTCGAGCATATTAATAAGGCTCCTTCCAGCATTGTAGTTCGACAACCTTTTTGATATTAATAAAGATAGAACTTTTTCCCCAACAAGTTTTCTCTCAAGAATCTTGTGCGCTTAGAACCTAGTTGAGACCAGCCCTCCTAGCTCTAAGTTTGTGATTTATCACGAGGTTCATCACCCCTCGTGTGGTTCACTTCACCTTTCCATTGAATACCAACCCAAAAACCCCTATCCAAGAAGTCTAAGGTCGAGTTTCTCACCTAAACTTCTCCAAACAGCCCACGCGCATACATCCTTGAATCAAGGCTTGTATCATTTTGGTATCAGAGCTTAAAGCTCTTAAACCAGGTTGTTTCTATCCTTTTGCTTGTTTTGTTTTGTGTTCTTGCATTAGTTTAAGTCGCATTCAAGAAAAATCAAAAAAATAACATCAAACTCCAAACCGAGTGCATCTAGCCTTCTACGTGTATCACTAGGGTTTAGATTCACTTTTGCATTGCCATTCACGTTTTCCTTTTTGTTTAAGTCATATTTCCTTTATTTTTAAGTTTAATTAAAAAGAAAAGAAAAAGAAAATAGAAAAGATACTAAAAGAATTCGAATTGGACAGCTAGCACAAGTTGTCAAGAAAGTTTCCTTTTTTTCAAATCTTCATATCTTTGAATTTCCAATTCTCAGATTTTTTCCTTTTTGCATTTTTCGAATCCCCCCTTATAAAAAGAAAACCCTCCTAATAATTTAGGAGCATCCTAACTTGTCTTCTTTCTTTGTAGCACAATGGCAGAAGAAAATAGAGAAGCCACCGAAGCCATGATAGCCATGTTCACCACACTCCAAACACAACTCGCATCCATAGGCGAGAGGTTGGAGCGCGTGGAAAGACCGGTGAGATTCCAGGCCATAAGGCACGTGAGAGCTGAGAAAGACCGTCCTGAGGGTCCTGAGCACCTTAGGACACGGCACGAACAGGAGGAACCCCAGCCAGATGGAGATGAAGGCACACAACCTCATAACTATCACCATAGGCCGAGAGGACCTCCACGGCAACCAGAGGTAGAAGATGATGGCTTTGAGCCATATGGTCTTCACCAGAGACCAAGAATGCCTCCTAGACATCATGAGGATGGAGATGAACACACCTACAACCGGGTAAATCATCCTGATGTTAAGCTAACTCCTCCTAGTTTTGCAGGAAAAGTAGACCCCAAGGCTTACCTAGATTGGGAAAGAAGAATGGATCATATCTTTGATCATTACAACCAACCAGGACCTAGGAGAGTCTCAATGGCAGTAGCACAACTCACGGAAAATGCCCTCATCTGGTGGGATCGTGAGGTATCTGACAGAAGGAGGAAGAGAATGAGGCCCATAGACTCATGGGTCGACATGAAAGACCTCATGCGACAAAGGTTTGTTCCAGCTTACTTTCATAGAGACTTGCAACGTCGTTTTCGTACTCTTAAGCAGGGTACTAGATCAGTAGAGGAGTACTATGAAGAGTTCGAGAAGCTAAGGAACAAATTGGAGCTCAATGATGATGAAGAAGCATTGATGGCAAAATTCTTGGATGGACTCCAAGAAAGGCTCAGCCGCAAGGTGGAAAGGCAAATTTACAATGACTTCAAAGACTTGTTCCACCTATCTGTCCAGGCTGAGCAGCACATCAAACGTAAGAGCCAAGACATCCGCAGCAAGCCTAAGACACCTTGGGCACCAAGCAACATGCCCAAGCCCGTAGACAAAGGCAAGAGCATAGAGATCGAGTCAAGGTTCAAGAGCAAGCCTTCTGAACACACCCGTGACCAGAGAGAGCCTGGTAAGTCTTCCAACCCTCAAAGATCACGTGACATCACTTGTTTCAAGTGTAGGGGTCGTGGACACATCTCAAGGGAGTCCCCAAACAACCGGGTCATGTTGATTACGGAGGCTGGAGAATATGAGTCCCAAGATGAAGAGAACTATGAACCAGAAGAGGAGTATGGTGACATTGAGTACCCTGATGTGGGGGAAGTGCTAGTCTCTAGACGCATCCTTAGTGCAATGGTGGATCCTTCAGAAACCATCCAAAGGAAGAACATCTTCCACAGCCGTTGCACCATCAAGGGCAAGGTATGTAACCTCATCATAGATGGTGGTTCTTGCACTAACGTTGCTAGTGCATATATGGTTGGTAAGCTAGGTCTAGAGAAGACAAGACATCCTCGACCATATAGACTGAGATGGCTGGATGACAAAGTGGAGCTCAAGATCCATGAACAAGTCACTGTGCCATTCAGTGTGGGCAAGTACCAAGACCAAGTCGTGTGCGACGTGGTGCCCATGCAAGCTGGCCATCTTCTGCAAGGAAGACCATGGCAGTTTGGCAAAGAGACCAGGCATGATGGCCAAACCAATCTCTACACTTTTGTGCATGACAAAAGAAAGGTCAGCTTGGCTCCTCTTACACCTGCCCAGGTACATGAGCTACAACTCCAAATGAGTAAGGAAAAGAAACTTATCAAGTCTAATTTTCTTATTCAACCAAGCCATGTCCGGAGAGCTTTAGCCTCGAAGGATTTAATGTTACTAATGGTTTTCAAAGAAGTGTTGAATGTAGAAAAAGAACAGGTAGAGCTACCTCCTGAAGTAGCAACTCTCCTCAACAAGTTCCAGGATGTATTTCCAGAGGAGATACCAGCAGGTTTGCCTCCGTTATGTGGCATAGAACACCAGATTGATCTAGTGCCCGGAGCAGCCCTGCCCAACCGGCCAGCCTACCGAATGAGTCCAGATGAGTCCATGGAGCTTGAGAAGCAAGTCAAGGAGCTCCTAAAGAAAGGCTATGTTCGAGAGAGCCTCAGTCCATGTGCCGTACCAGTGCTACTAGTGCCCAAGAAGAATAAGACTTGGTGCATGTGTGTGGACTGCCGAGCAATCAACAACATCACAGTCAAGTACCGGCATCCAATACCACGGGTTGATGACATGCTAGATGAGCTGAGTGGAGCCACGGTCTTCTCCAAGATAGACCTCAAGAGTGGATACCACCAGGTCAGGATGAAAGAAGGTGATGAATGGAAGACTGCTTTCAAGACAAAACAAGGGCTCTACGAGTGGACAGTCATGCCATTTGGCTTGACTAATGCCCCCAAGCACCTTCATGCGCCTTATGAACCAAGTTCTTAGGGCGTACATCAGTAAATTTGTAGTGGTTTACTTTGATGACATACTTGTTTATAGTAAGTGCCTACGGGAACACCTCACACATCTTGAGATGGTACTTAAAACCCTTCGACAAGAAGAGCTTTATGCCAATCTCAAGAAGTGCATCTTTTGTACTGATAAACTTGTCTTTTTAGGTTTTATTGTAAGTTCACAGGGCCTACAGGTTGATGAAGAGAAGATTCGAGCCATACAAGAATGGCCAACACCAGGCAACATCAGCAAAGTGAGGAGCTTCCACGGACTGGCCAGCTTTTGCAGAAGATTCGTGCCCAACTTCAGCAGTATTGCCTCACCACTGACGGCAGTAGTGTAGAAGAACGTGGGATTCAGCTGGGGAGAAGCTCAGGAGAAGGCATTCCAGGCCTTGAAGGACAGCCTTACACATGCACCAGTGCTAGTCATGCCCGACTTCAACAAGACGTTTGAAGTGGAGTGTGATGCCTCTGGAATAGGCATAGGAGCAGTGCTAACCCAAGGAGGGAGACCAGTGGCATACTTCAATGAGAAACTAGGTGGTGCCTCACTGAACTACCCCACTTATGACAAGGAGCTTTATGCCCTTGTCCGAGCATTGGAGACTTGGCAGCATTACTTCCTGTCCAAGGAGTTTGTGATCCACACTGATCATGAGACTCTCAAACACCTCAGAGGGCAAACCAATCTCAAGAGGAGACATGCCAGGTGGATGGAGTTCATAGAGACCTTCCCGTACGTCATTAAGTACAAGAAGGGCAAAGAAAATGTGGTAACCAATGCAGTATCAAGGAGGTTTGCCTTGATATCAACCATGAAGGCTAAGGTCCTAGGATTCGAGCACATCAAGGACCTATACAAGGATGATCCTGACTTTGCTGAGAGCTACAAGGAGTGTGGTACAGGGAGTCATGGCAAGTTCTACATCCATGAGGGATTCTTGTTCCGAGAAAGAAGGCTGTGCATACCACAAGGATCATTAAGGGAGCTTATCATCCAAGAAGCTCATGGAGGAGGACTCAGGGGCCACTTTGGTGTCGACAAGACTCTAGCAGTGGTCAAGGAGCACTTCTACTGGCCACACATCAAGAGGACAGTAGAAGCTCATTGTGCAAGATGCATCACTTGCAAGAAGGCAAAGTCCCGAGTGCAACCTCATGGATTGTATCTCCCACTGCCCATACCTACACATCCATGGGTGGACATCTCAATGGACTTTGTTCTAGGTCTGCCCAAGATCAACCACAAAGATTCAATCTTTGTAGTGGTGGACAGATTCTCCAAGATGGCACACTTCATTCCATGTGCCAGTGTCAATGACGCCACACAAACAGCTAAGCTGTTCTTCAGGGAGATAGTACGGCTTCATGGAGTGCCAAGGACCATCGTATCAGACAGGGACACCAAGTTCCTCAGCCATTTCTGGAGGACCCTTTGGAGAAAGCTAGGCACGAAGCTACTCTTCTCTACCACCTGCCATCCTCAAACCGATGGCAAAACTGAAGTTGTCAACATGACACTATCAACTCTTCTCAGGACTACACGAGGGAAAAACCTAAAGACTTGGGTGGAGTGCCTGCCATTCATAGAGTTCGCTTACAACCGAGCCGTGCACTCAGCAACCAAGAAGACACCATTTGAAGTAGTATACGGCTTCAACCCTCTCACCCCATTGGAGCAAACGCCACTACCACCAGCTGAGATGACCAACCTCAACGGAGCATCCAAGGCAGAGTTCATAAGGAGGTTACACCAGAAGGTAGCAGAAAACTTGGAGAAGAGGACCTGACAGTACGTGACTCATGCCAACAAGGGGAAGAAAGGAGGTGATCTTTCAACCAGGCGATTGGGTGTGGCTACACCTACGGCAGGAGAGGTTCCCAAACCTAAGGAGTTCCAAGCTAGCACCAAAAGGAGATGGACCATTCAGAGTGCTTGAGAGGATCAACAACAACGCCTACCGGATCGAGCTCCTAGGTGAGTTTAATGTGTCCAATACGTTCAATGTTACTGACTTAGCCCCTTTCCATGCAGATGAACTAGTTTTGAGGAAAAAACCTACTGAAGAGGGAGGAGATGATGAGGACATCAGATCGTACATCCAGCCAGGAGACCAGACTGGCCGACCCGGAAGCTTGCCCGAGACAGCCGGACCATCTGACACGCCTGCCGGCCCAAGCAGTACCGCCAGACCCTCGACCACAAGGACCAGAGCAACCAGCATTGCCGGCGGAGAGGCCCAAGCTTCCTGCACACTTGGTGGCGATGTGGATGACACCGCAGTCCCTCTGGTGATTCCGCCAACTCCGGGATCAACTTGGCCGGTCTTGAAGGCATTCCGGCCAGTACCTCGCACAGTCCAGCCGATCCAGCCGAGTGCACGAGCAATTCAACTTCCACACAAGGAAACTCGGACCAGATGAGCTACCAGCTTCAGGACATGCATCTAGAGGAAGTATCCACACCAGTAGTGCCACCAGGAGCAATGACAAGAAGCATATCAAGGGCACTCTTCCACAAATTCAGCTTATGGGTGGACAAGCTCCTAGAGGAAGATCAGCTAAGGACAATGGGCCAGAAGAGCAAAGTAGAGTCCAAAGGCTGCTCAACAACACAAGGGACATCAAAGACTTGGGCTTTAGTGGCAAGAGAGGTCAGGGCCCAAAGATTTTTAACCCTACTCCACGTCGAAGACTGTGAGAAAGGCGCGTGCATGCCACAAGGACGACCACCTTCCATTTCTTGGCCGTGAGGTAAGTTAAGGTAAGTTTCAATTCGAATATATGCCTCTTTCTGTTTTGCAGGGTAGGATCTAGATGCTTTACATTTTTGAGTCAAGAACATATTAGGAATAGATCCTTTTTTTCGATTATACACTTTTGTATCTTTTCCTTTTGTGCACTTTTGTAAGTTTTCCTTTTCTTATTTGGGTCGACCCTAGAAGGTCAAGCTGTTGAGCATATTAATAAGGCTCCTTCCAGCATTGTAGTTCGACAACCTTTTTGATATTAATAAAGATAGAACTTTTTCCCCAACAAGTTTTCTCTCAAGAATCTTGTGCGCTTAGAATCTAGTTGAGACCAGCCCTCCTAGCTCTAAGTTTGTGATTTATCACGAGGTTCATCACCCCTCGTGTGGTTCACTTCACCTTTCCATTGAATACCAACCCAAAAACCCCTATCCAAGAAGTCTAAGGTCGAGTTTCTCACCTAAACTTCTCCAAACAGCCCACGCGCATACATCCTTGAATCAAGGCTTGTATCAACATGGCACCCCAGAAACCTCAGCACCCTAGGAGGCCTGAGTCAATTAGAGGACCTCGGATTAGAGATCATGAACCTCGAGAAGGCAACTTGGGGGTTAAGCTAACAGCCTTTACTTTTGCAGGAAGATCTGACTAGGAGGCTTACATGGATTGGGAAAAGCGCATGGAGTACATATTCGAGTGCTATAACTACAATGAGCGCAAGAAGATTGCCCTAGCAGCTGTCCAACTCACTGAGAATGCACTATCTTGGTGGGATAGAATAGTAGCCGTAAGGAAAAGGCAAAGATATGACACCATAACCAATTGGGCCGACATGAAGTGCCTTCTTAGATCAAGATATGTTCCTAAAAATTACCATAGGGACTTACGAAAACGTTTTAGGATGTTGGTGCAGGGATTTCGGAGTATAGAAGAGTACTTTGAGGAGTTTGAGAAGCTCATGAACTCCCTTGAGCTAGAGGAGTCCGAAAAAACTCTAATGGCACAATTCATAGATGGTCTTTAAGAACGCATTGCTCGAAAGATGGAACGAGCTCGGTACAACAACTTAAATGAGTTGTTGCACTTGGAAGTGTAAATAGAGCAACAAATCAAACGCAATACAACCATGACCAGCCGGCCAAAAGTCAGTCAACAATGGCCCATGAGCAACAACCGGCCTTTAGACAAAGGCAAAGTGATAAAAGTGGAGTCTAGGTTCAAGAGCAAGAGTGTTGAGGCAACTAAGATATTCCGGTCAGAACAAGGTAAATATCCTAATCTCCATCAAGCTAGGACACGTGACATTACTTGCTTTAAGTGCCAGGGCCGAGAACATATGGCAAGAGATTGTCCAAATCAACGAGTAATGATCATCACTCTAAGTGGTGATTACGAATCACAAGACGAGCAAGATGAGGAGTTAAATGGCTTGGAGGATGACGTAGAATACCCTGACATAGGAGAACTCCTAGTGACCAGGAAGGTAGTAAGTGTTTTAGTGCAACCTAAAGAGAAGGTCCAAAGAGAGAATATCTTCCATATGCAATGCACCATCAAGGATAAGGTATGTAACTTAGTAATTGATGGAGGATCTTGTGCTAATGTTGCTAGCAAGCATATGGTGGACAGATTAGGTCTTGAAAGAATCAAGCACCCGAGGCCATACAAGGTACAATGTCTCAATGACTCCACAAAACTAAAGGTGACCGAGCAAGTGAGTGTACCGTTTAGTGTGGGAAAGTACCAAAACCAGGTACTATGTGATATGGTGCCAATGCAAGCTGGAACCTACTGTTGGGTCGACCATGGCAGTTTGACCGTGCCACAATCCACAATGGCGAACCAATTTCTACTCCTTCACACATAATGATCGTAAGTAAAATTTAGCTCCATTAAGTCCTTCGGAGTGATGTGATCCTGATGAGGATCGAGCCCCTGATCAACTCCAAATGGTTGTGGAAGAGTGGATGAATGGATTGAAGTTTCGGAATGGGTGAAACGATGGTGTAACTTGCGGATGTGTGAGCTCTTAAGTGGATGGATCCGAGAACAAGGGGAAATGGATGATACTTCTCAAGGATTGTGGAAAATCCTTGTACTATCTGTTTGCTCTGTTTGAATGACAAAAGCCAGACATGTTGGAAAAGGGGTGAATCGAATTGAAACTTGCAAGGGTGATGAAGATCCCTTAGACTTTCGGCTTTTGAAAGGAATGAGAAAGTGTTCAAAAATTCCTTATTCAAGAGAATGATCAAACGAGTTTAAAAAGGAGATTTGCTATTAAAATGTTTGATGATTCAGAAAGTACTTATAGTAGTCTAGGAAATTGAAAATGACTCCTAAAATTCTACCTAAACTTTAAAGGAAATATTTAGGAAATTACAAACACAACTAAGACAAAGGCTAAGAAGTAAATCATGTTTTGACTTGATTCTTCCTCTTTTATTTCGTGGATGATGAGATAGAATGGGCATTGATTCACCAGGAGGCTGTGGTAAAGTACCTTGGACTTGCCTCAATAAAAGCCTATCTTAGAAAACCCATTGGGACAAAACTAAGAATAGGGAAAAAGAGTACATCCAAGGCACCTCTCTTGGTGAGGTTTAGGTGGCTTGAATCAAAACCAATGTGGTTGGATTAGCACACAATAAACTGGCCTGAATGGTGTTGAGAAGGGTGCTGTAGTGTTGTATTAAATTTGGCTTGCTTGGATCGGGTAATGGGGCCATTGAAGATTTGTAGGTTTTCATCTCCAATATTCGCGGGTTCTAGCTGCTCCTTAGCATCTTTAGTGGCTTCTTCCCCCTCTGGTTCAAGCTGCTCCTTAGGTTGTGGTTCTTTACTGGCCACACTCACATCATCCTCCCCCAGTTGAGAAGGATTTGACCTCAAATATGTTTCATCTACAAAATATGGAACCAAATCAGTAATATTGAAGCTTGAACTCACTTGGTACTTATTTTGAAGATCCAGCTGGTAGGAATTGTCATTGACCTTCTTGATGACTTTGAATGGGCCATCAATCCTAGGCATTAGCTTGGATTTCCTTACACTCGGAAATCTATCTTTGCATAGATGGATCCACACCAAGTCTCCTTCCTCAAATGCTAACTCATTTCGGCCTTTATTGGCTTGTTGAGCATACATCTTAGTCTTATTTTCAATATTGAGCCGAGCCTTCTCATGAATGTTTTTAACCAACTCAGCCTTTTTCTTTCCATCAAGGCTTGTCCTTTCGCTCAAAGTTAAAGGCATTAGATCCAAAGGTGATATTGGATTGAACCTATTAAACAATTTCAAATGGTGAGTACTTAGAAGCAGTATGCCTAGCATGATTATATGTGATTCAACATGAGGCAAGCATTCTTCCCAAGTCCTAAGATTCTTTTTAATCAAAGCTTTTAACAAATTAGACAAAGTTCTATTAACTAATTCAGTTTGAACATTCGATTGCGGGTGATAAGTTGTGGAGAAACAAAACTTAGTTCCTAGATTAGACCAAAGTATTTTCCAAACGTAACTAAGGAACTTAGTGTCTCTATATGATACTATGGTCCTAGGCATGACATGAAGTCTAACTATCTACTTAAAGAATAATCCGGCAATATTAACACATCATCCGTCTTATGACAAGGAATAAAGTAAGCCATTTTGGAAAACATATGAGCTACAACAAACACATAATCCTTTCGGGTCTTAGTTCTAGACAATCCAACAATAAGATCCATAGAAATATCATGCCAAGGGTGCAAAGGTATAGAAAGAGGGGTATACAAACCGTGCTTTTGGATTGTGGATTTGGCTTGCTTGCAAGTTACACATCTTTGGCGAGCTTTCTCAACATCACTGCTCATGTGTAGCCAAAAGAAGTGTTACTGCAATACATTTAATGTCTTTGCCACGCCAAAGTGACCCATAAGACCATCTGAATGTGCTTCCTTAACAAACAAGTCTCGCAAAAAGGAGTTAGGTACACATAACCGTTTATCATAAAACAAGAAGTCTTCACTCTTAAAGTATTTTCCTGTACCACTTTTCATAAGAAGCATAAATATCCTTAAAATCAGCATCAGTAGCATATAACTCTTTGATTTGCTCAAACCCTAACAGTTTAACTTCTAAATAGTTCAAAAGCCCATACCTCCGAGAAAGAGCATCGGGTACTACATTCTCTTTACCTTTCTTATATTTGATCACATAAGGGAAGGTCTCAATTAATTCGACCCATCTAGCATGTATTTTGTTCAGCTTTTGTTGCCCTTTGAGATGTTTGAGTGACTCATGGTCGGTATAGATGACAAACTCCTTGGGCCAAAGTTAATGTTGCCATGTTTGCAAGGCCCTCACAAGCACATATAGTTCTTTGTCATAGGTTAGGTAATTGAGTGTGACCCTCCAAATTTCTCAATAAAGTAGGCTATAGGCTTCCTTTCCTGCATAAAAACAGCACCAATACCAACTCCTGAGGCATCACATTCAATTTCAAAAGTTTTATCAAAGTTAGGAAGATATAGCATCGGAGAGTGTGTGAGCTTGTCTTTCAAGGTTTGAAATACCTCCTCTTGCTCCTGCTTCCACACATTATTTTTGATAATCTCAATGAGTGTAGCTACTATAGTGATAAAGTCCATAAAAATTCTCCAGTAAAACCCAGATAGGCCATGGAAGCTCCTTACTTCCCTAACATTCTTTGGACTCGGCCACTCCTTAATCGCTTTTGTCTTTTCCTTATCAACCTTAATACCATCTGTACTCACAACAAAACCTAAGAAGACAAGGTTATCTGTTCTAAAAGTACATTTCTTAAGATTGGCATACAAGGTTTCCTTTCTAAGTACTTCACAAACCTTTCTGAGGTGTTCTACATGATCATCTATGGTTCGGCTAAAAACTAGAATGTCATCAAAGTATACTACCACAAAATGACCTATGAATTCCCTAAGGACATGGTTCATCAATCTCATGAAGGTACTAGGTGCATTTCAAGCCAGAAGGCATTACTAACCACTCATATGAACCTTGTTTAATTTTAAATGCAGTTTTTCACTCATCACCTTTTTCATCCTAATTTGGTGATAACCACTCTTAAGATCTACCTTAGAGAAGATGCTAGAACCATGCAATTCATCTAACATATCATCTAATCTAGGTATAGGATGTCGATACTTTACAGTGATATTGTTGATAGCTCTACAATCAACACACATTCTCCAACTTCCATCCTTTTTTGGGACAAGCAAAACATGTACAGCACACGGGCTCATACTTTTGCGGATATGTCCTTTTTCCATGAGTTCAGTGACTTTCTGTTGAAGCTCCTTGGTCTCCAGTGGGTTGATTCTGTAGGCTGGCTTGTTGGGAAGAGATGCTCCTGGTAGAAAGTAAATTTGGTGTTCAATTCCTCGGATTGGTGGTAAGCCTTGCGGTTGCTCCTTCGGAAACACATCTTTAAATTCCTGAAAAAGAAGTGGAATTTTGCTAGGAATGTCATGTATAGATTGGTTAAAGCATTCTTTAAGCACAAAGAGTAGGTGGTAAGTTACTCCCTGGGTTGGACTTAATCATAAGATTAGTCGGTTGTTTGGGTGGTGGCTTAGTTTGCGGTTTGGCGGTGCCGACGGCATGGGACTTCTTGTGAGGATAAAGGTACTAAAATATGTTTTTTCCCTTAAACTCAAATGAGTATTTATTAGTAAACCCATCATGAATAACCCTTCTATCTGATTACCAATCACTACAAGAAAACAACGATTTTGTGACCATGGTAATAGTGGTACAATTTGCGACCAATAATTGGTGACTACGTTTGCGACTACTTTGCAATTAATTTTCAGTAACAAATTTTATCACTACTTTGCGACCACGTATATGGTTGCAAAACCCGTAGTCGCAAATCAGTCACAAAAGTTAGTGCTGATTTGCGACTACATATTATACTCAGTCGCAAATTAGTTACAAATAATTGCGACTCATTTGCGACTGAGAATGAATTTTCAGAAAAATGCATATAGTCGCAAATCAGTCGCAAATATGTGCGACTGATTTGCGACTGAGTATAAAATATTCGAAAAAAATTATGTAGTCGCAAATCGGTACAAAAAAATTGAAACTGATTTGCGACTATGACGTAACTAGATTTAAAAAAAATAATAATTTAATAATAATTTTTAATTTTAATTTCAAAATATTTTAATTAATTATTATTTTTAAAAAATGGGGTCGGAGCCATCGACGGTTCACCTGGACAATCGTTATCCTGTATAAATGAGGCGAATTTGGGATCTGTCCATTAAAAATAGCCGACGAACATCTCCATGTTGTAGATATTCTTTTGATTTTCTTTATGCTTTTCTTATATCTTCCAATTCGCTTCCAGAATCTGCGCGTTTTGTTCTTCAATTAGATCGTTTCGTTGCTGGATGAGTTGAGTACAGCCACTATGTTCTCCAATATATATCTCAAGAGTGGCTATCATCAAATAAAGATGAGAGAAGGAGACGAGTGGAAGACTGCCTTCAAGACCAAGCAAAGTTTTTATGAATGACTAGTCATGCCCTTCGGCCTAACAATGTTCCTAGCACCTTCATGTGATTCATGAACCAGGTTCTAAAGTCATTCATAAGCAAAATTGTAGTTGTTTATTTTGATGATATCTTAATCTATAGCCGGAGCTTGACCAAACATGTTGATCATCTAGACCAAGTGATAAGCACACTTCAAAAGTAAGGCCTTTATGCCAACCTAATAAGCTTGTGTTCCTAGGTTTTATAGTAAATGAACAGGGACTACAAGTTGATGAAGACAAGATCAAGGTCATCAATGGATGGCCAACACCCATGTCTATAAGCCAAGTCCAAAACTTTCACGGATTTGCTAGTTTTTATAAGAGATTTGTGTGAGACTTCATCATCCTAGCGGCACTCCTTACTGATGTGATCAAGAAGGACGTGAAATTCACATGGATAGATGCCCAAGAGAAGGCCTTCAATGCTTTGAATGACCGGCTGACCCAAGCCCCGGTATTAGCTCTTCCTGATATTGAAGAAGTATTCGAGGTGGAGTGTGATGCGTCTAGATTGGGTATTGGTGTTGTCTTGCATCAAAGAAAGAGGCCAGTATGCAGTCTTCTTCTTTGAGAAGTTGAATGGGACCACCCTCAATTATCCCACCTATGACAAGGAGTTATACGCCTTGGTGAGAGCTCTAGAAACATGGCAACATTATCTCCTATCAAAAGAGTTCATCATCCACACGGATCATGAAACTATAAAGCATCTTAGAGGGCAAACATCACTCAAGAGGAGGCATCTTAAGTGGCTGGAGACCATTGAGACGTTTCCGTACGTTATCAAGTACAAGAATGGCAAAGAAAATATAGTAGTTGATGCCTTATCACGGAGGCATGCATTGATTGGCACAATGGAAGCCAAGGTTTTAGGGTCTGAACACATCAAAGAGCTCTACCCTACTAATCCATAGCTTGGTGAGGGCTATAAAGAGTGTGGCAGAAGAGCATATGGGTCCCTCTACATCCAAGATCGATATTTGTTCAAGGACAAGAGGTTGTGCTTGCCCCAAGGATTAATGAGGGAGCTGGTGCTTAGTGAAGCACACGGAGGAGGCCTAATGGGACACTTTGGCGTCGACAACACACTTGCTGTAGTGATGGACCATTTCTATTGGCCTCACCTCAAGAAAGATGTGGAGAGGTTTTGTGTTCGATGCATCACATGTCACAAAGCAAAATCCAGGTTACTCCCTCATGGTCCATATTTGCCTTAACTTATACATAACGCCCCTTGGATAGATATTTTCATAAATTTTGTCCTAGGTTGCCCAAGATTCGACACAAGGATGCAATCTTTGTGGTGGTAGATAGGTTTTCCAAGATGACACATCATACCGTGTGAGAAGACACATGATGCCATCCAAATAGCTGACATATTCTTCAAGGAAGTGGTTCGTCTGCATGAAATACCAAGGACCATAGTGTCGGATAGAGACACCAAGTTCTTCAACCATTTTTCATAGGAAGTAACCTGGATTTCTTTGTGACATGTGATGCATCGAACACAAAACCTCTCCAAATCTTTCTTGAGGTAAGGCCAATAGAAATGGTCCATCACTATGGAGCTTCTTCGTAGGAAGTTTTAGTTTCTTCAACATGTAAGTACCATTAGTGAAAAACCCACTATCAATGATGAGTAGACATACCTTTCCTCTGATATAAAAGATGTTTTACTGCTGCACATTTTACTCATTCTTTGGTTGAGCACTAAGCGCTCTTCTATCTCTCATTAAGATTTTTTTTCTATCTCTCTCTCTCTCACTCCATGAACCATCATCACCAATCCCATGTGATCTTCAATAGATTCATAAGTTCCATTTTCTCAAATAATTTGAAACTCTCATGCCATATATCCTTTCATAATTTGACATTTGAAATATTCAATGTCACAAGTCATCTTCATAGGAATTCTTTCAAAATTTCTCGATGAACTCTCAGCTATCTTAACCTCCTTAGCCTTGTTTTTAATGTCTTATATAAGCCCTTCTTTTTCCCTTGTCTTCACGTCTAAAGTTGACTCCCTTTCAATTTAAACTCCGATTGTTCCTCTTTTCTTGGATATTTTATTCCATCAAAACGACATAGTGAACTATATTCTCTAAAGTATCAAACTTGTAAAATTCATCTTTGTGAGAAACATCAGATCACAAACCACCAATAAAATGAACTTTGGTGTTGCTTTCATCTTCTATCATACTAAATCGAGGAATAAGTTGATCCATCTTTGTTCTATATTTTTCACCATTACGATTTTCTTGAGAAAGTTGATGCAACTATCAGTGGTGTTGTTGGGTGTGATAAGGTGGCACAAATCGACCCATCATGATGTTTTTCTGATGATGACATAAATACCAGATCACTATAAGTCAAGAAAGAGTCCATTAATATACCTATTATATATGAGATAAGCTCCAAAAAACAAGATCAAACACAAGAAACCTTAGTAAAATGTTCAAAAAGTCTTTGGAGAGTCTCATCTTAGTTATAGAAGATGGAGGATTTTATTAAGCTGAACTTACTAAAGAAATACAAAAAGAAAACTATTAACAACTCAATACTCCAACAGGTTCACTGATGAGGTCATCGGCACAACCCCCGGCCAACTGCCTGGCCCGGCCGGCCCAAGGAACACAAAGGCTGCCAAATACGCGTAAAAGGATACATGGATGTATCTTCATGAATCCAAGCTTAACCAAGAAGCGTCCAACCAAGACCAAACCTGGCCTATAATCCTGACTCACATAGGACACGCGGCGACATGGAGCTCACCCCAAACAAGGCCAGATCAAGTCATGAATCATACATCAAATTGGAGTTTTCGAAACTTACCATATTTGGATCTTTCCTTATATGAAAGTCTCCAAATGTTTCTTTGGCGACCAGTAGACTTTTTGGTACTTCTAGGAGCTCCCATAAGCACTTCTAGAAGCTCAAACACGGCTTTGACAAGGCGGGTCCATCCATGCCTTCAAATGAACCGATTGGAGCCGTTTATGGCAAGTGAGATGGCCAACTGGTTTAATCACTTGCAAACCAAAACATGGCATCCAGGAGATATTATTAAGGCCCTAAGGAAGCCCAAAATAAACCTACCATGCACCAGCCACCAGAGGATCAGGCGAATCCCTTTCCTCCAAGACTTGCCATATATGGACCGAAGTGCACTTAATGTGTTCAGATTGCAATATCTCTATTCCTTGTAACTTGGGCACGTATTGAAGACTTTCCAAAGCATCCAGGATGTACCTAGACACCTTACATTCGCCCCAAAGCTCTCAAGATTCAAGCATATACACTTTTCTTGTTGGCCAAACTAGACATTAATGGCCAGCAACCATATTTTTTAAATATATGATTTCCTTTTCTCTTTTTTAGGTTTAGTACCGTTTCTAGGAGCACTATATAAGCTCATCACGACCTCATTGTAAAGATAGACCACCATTGAAATTAAATTTGAATACAAAGTATTTTCTTCAAAGCCTTGTCTTTGAGTCTTGTTCTTGTTCTTTAGAAATAAAGTGTGTGATTCACTTCCTTTCTATTGAAGCCACGTCAAGGTTAGTTTGAGAGATTCAAACTCCCTTGTTTCACCTTTGATCGTGTGATTCGATCAAAACCCCCTCCTTTTAGTTCCCTTGCCCGCTTAAGCCAAGAGAGATTCTCGGTCTTGCGAGTCATGGCCGTACTGCTTGTGAGATTGATATTCAATCTTACATCATTTGGTATCAGAGCTAAAAGCTCCTATCCCAGGTTGTGTTCATCCAACCTTTATCTTTGATCTTTTATGATTTTATTTTGCATTTTGTTATTTACATCTTATTGAAAACCAAAAAAAAAATATTTGTTCTTATTCTTCATTTGCATTGTTTCTTGTTGATTTTTGTTGATTCTTTTTGTCTCCTCTCATTTAAATCTAAAACCAAATAAAAAATTTGCATTTCATGTTTGCTTAATTTCGTCCAATTAAGAGAAAAATACCCAAAAATATAAACATCACTTCATTTTGTTTGTTTTCCAATTTAGTTGCTAGTTAAGTATTTTTTTTTAAAAAAAGAGAAGAAAATATTTATATAATATTCTTATTACTTTTCGTCCTAATTTAATTCCAAAACAAAAAAAAATATTGTCTTTTAATTTTTTTTTAAGTTACTTTCCAAAAGTGACAAAAAAAACCATAAAAATATTTTCTTGTGTTGATTTCCTTTTGATACTACTTGTGTGTTAATACCAAATATTCACTCAAGTCTAGTTTCCTTATTTGTGTATTTCGACTTAAATCTATCTTCTTCCTTGTGCAAGGTACAAATTTAAAATATGGAGTATTATGAGGAAGAAAGTCCTTAGCAATTCTTTGAAGAAAATTATTGTGATGAAAGGCACTAAGACTTGTCCGATGTAGATGATTCCTATGGATATGAGACATGGCATGAAGACTATTCAGAATATGATTTTGACAATGAAACAGGAGTTGAAGATCTCGAGCCAGAGCCACCAGACTACTATTCCACTGATAGAAGCTGGCCAAAGACAATCACACCTTGCCACTTCGTTGTGTCAAGCCAAGTGCCAACCTACACCACTCCAACTATATCAAGGAATCGGACTAGTAAGGTATATATTTACAATTCCAAATCTCTAACCTTTTCAGGGTATAACAAGGACCCAGATGAATACCTCCGATGGGAAACCAACATTAAAAAATGGCTGCGCTCAAACAACATCCGCAAAGAAGAGAAGCTTTCATATGCCGTTGATATGCTCGTTGGAGATGCCTACAATTGGTGGTTGAAGGAAAATGCACGGACCTTCTACAACAAACCAGTCCTTGATTGGGGAGACCTTAAGGCACGAATGTATAGGATGTTTGTGAAGAAGTACCAAACACGCAGAAACATCACCACACAACTTATGCACCCAACAACATCAAGGAGGGAGATGTCTACACCAAACATGCATCCCTTTCATAAGCCCAAGCTTTCCTACTGCTCTGAGTATAACAACGTGTTTTCAAACACCTTAGAAGGACAAAAGGTAGGTAAGCCGATGGTCAAACCAAAAATTGACCAGCAAGTTCAAAAGCCTCAAGCCATAGCACCCATGAAACCATCAAAGCCATTGCTTGGAATACACGTCAAGGAAACCCCAGGTAAGTCCTCTAAAAATGTGAAAACAGATGAAATTATATGTTATAGATGTCAAGAAAGAGGACACTTTGCTAAGACATGCCCAACTAGACAACTAGTAACAAGCTTACAAGTAGAACGCGAAAATGTTAAGCCTAAAAGTGTTAAGGCAATAAAGGAGCTTCAATTTGAAATTTCCAGTACTAGCATAATGCACTTGTCTTTGCCAAAGGTTGTTGAAACAGGTCTAATAAAGCAAGGATTCAACAAAGATCAAGAAGACCCACCTCCTACATTAAACCGATGTTCGGAATCAAGACAAGACCATGGAGAACCCAACACCTTGGAGGCAAAGAAAAGCAATCAGCTGCAATGGAAAGGAGTAATTTCTTCCTTTCTTATCAGGGAGCAACCGCCAGATGCACCATGGCCACATCCGAACCATATAAGGGCCATAAACCAAGGTAATGCCCTAAACCCACAAGTAAATCATGGTATTAACTTGCCTTCTCTATGTGCAGGCCAAAATGTTTTGAGGGCAAAAAATTTTGAAGGGGGAGGGTATGATGAGGTCATCAGCACAACCCCCGGCCAACTGCCCGGCCCAGCCGGCCCAAGGAACACAAAGGCGGCCAAATACGCGTAAAAGGATACATGGATGTATCTTCATGAATCCAAGCTTAACCAAGAAGCGTCCAGCCAAGACCAAACCTGGCCTATAATCCTGACTCACATAGGACACGCGGTGACATGGAGCTCACCCCAAACAAGGCCAGATCAAGTCATGCACCATACATCAAATTGGAGTTTTCGAAACTTACCCTATTTGGATCTTTCCTTATATGAAAGTCTCCAAATGTTTCTTTGGCGACCAGTAGACTTTTTGGTACTTCTAGGAGCTCCCATAAGCACTTCTAGAAGCTCAAACACGACTTTGACAAGGCAGGTCCATCCATGCCTTCAAATGAACCGATTGGAGCCGTTTATGGCAAGTGAGATGGCCAACTGGTTTAATCACTTGCAAACCAAAACATGGCATCCAGGAGATATTATTAAGGCCCTAAGGAAGCCCACAATAAACCTACCATGCACCAGCCACCAGAGGATCAGGCGAATCCCTTTCCTCCAAGACTTGCCATATATGGACCGAAGTGCACTTAATGTGTTCAGATTGCAATATCTCTATTCCTTGTAACTTGGGCACGTATTGAAGACTTTCCAAAGCATCCAGGATGTACCTAGACACCTTACATTCGCCCCAAAGCTCTCAAGATTCAAGCATATACACTTTCCTTGTTGGCCAAACTAGACATTAATGGCCAGCAACTATATATTTTAAATATATGATTTCCTTTTCTCTTTTTTAGGTTTAGGACCATTTCTAGGAGCACTATATAAGCTCAGCACGATCTCATTGTAAAGATAGACCACCATTGAAATTAAATTTGAATACAAAGTATTTTCTTCAAAGCCTTGTCTTTGAGTCTTGTTCTTGTTCTTTAGAAATAAAGTGTGTGATTCACTTCCTTTCTATTGAAGCCACGTCCAGGTTAGTTTGAGAGATTCAAACTCCCTTGTTTCACCTTTGATCGTGTGATTCGATCAAAACCCCCTCCTTTAGTTCCCTTGCCCACTTAAGCCAAGAGAGATTCTCGGTCTTGCGAGTCACGGCCGTACCGCTTGTGAGATTGATATTCAATGTTACATCATTCACTTATTCCAGTTTTACAAGGCATTAAAGATACAACCTTGTACATCATTGTTAAACAAAATTAGGAAGACATTACAATGCGCTACAAGAGACCAATGTGCGTATTTAAAATTCATATGTTTAAATTAACAAGTTTATTTGTTTGTTTTTGCAGAAATGTGACTATTAAGTTTAAGAATCTTTTATTTATAATTAGGTCATAATGTCTTGTTGTTATTTTTTGCTTTAGTCCTTCCATTATATTTGTATTTTCAGCCCTAGAACGCACCTGCTACTGGACTAGTATATAAAGTCTCTTCTGAGCATGTAATCACTTAAGTTTTATGAAATAAAAACCTAGTTTTTCTTCTTTTGAAAGGAGCTAATGCCTCCAGTCTTCTTGTGAGCATCCTTGAAGTTTGAGTGCCTTAAATTTATCACAGACATTCCATAATCTATGTGGCATCTCTCGATCCATAATGTACCAAATCCTCACTTAGATCCTCCAAAAAGTGCTCTATAGCCAACTAAAGGGTCACCATCAATCTGTTTATCAACCCATCACTCTTGAGTCTCTAGAAAGTGTTATACAACCAACTAGAGACTCTCCAGTAGTTCCCCTTGCTCGAACAAGCCCTCTTGTTCCTGCATCATATGGTATCAGAGTTTAATCGCTCCTATTCAGGTTTATCTACCCTCATTTTCGGTTTTACTCTGTCATTTCCTTGTTAACTTGCTGTCGAACTGCATCTCCACATAGAACCCATAAAAATAAAACTCCAATATGTTGCTTTTGTGTATTAAAATCCAGTAACACCACTAGTTTTATAAAGCTTGTGTTGCAACTAGATCTGTCAATTTTTAGGTGTTTTAATTGTGTCTATTCGACTTCCCTTGTTGCTGCAGCTAGATTTGTCAATTTTCAATTGTTTTTGATTGTGCCAATTCGACTTCTTTTGCTGCTCAGCTAGATTTGTTGTTTTCTAGTTGTTTTTTATTGTGTTTATGCGACTTCGTTAATTTGCACTTGATATGTTTGTTTAGTGTGAGGCAGATTGTGTGACTATGGGAGAACCAGTAGATGTGAATGTTGCTCAAATGCTTGCTGCTACTTCAAAATCTAATAGATCGTATGACAAGAATGTAACAACCACCACCAATTCACAGAAATCCTATCAGATATGTGAATATCCAACGTGTGAATCATGAAGAGGATGAAATAGTTGACCTAGAAGATGATTTTCCACCAGAACCTGATCATAATCCTAGACCAAGAAGATAATATCAACGTGACATAGATAAAATAGAATAAGCTTGGAATGGAAACAGAGACCTAAAGCTCACCGCACCAACCTTTGCTGGAAAGGTTAATCCAGATGCTTATCTTAATTGGGAAAGGCGTAAGGAATATATATTTGAGTATTACAACTACTCTGATCAGAGAAAAGTGTCCCTAGCAACTGCTCAACTCACTAAAAGCATTGTAGCTTGGTGGGACACATATGTGTATGAAAGAAGAAGACATAGATATGGTCAGATCAGTACTTGGGAAGACATGAGATTACAACTAAGGAGGAGAAATGTCCCTGCATACTAGTACAGATATTTGTAGAAAAAAATTCGAAAACTAACTCAAGGCTCTAAATTTGTTGAAGAATATTTTGATGAGTTTGAAATGCTTAGAAACATGTTGGAGACTGAAGGTTTTGATGAAAATTTGATGGCTCACTAGATGGTATGCAAGATTGAATTGCTAGGAAAATGGAGAGACAAACCTACCATGATCAGGATGAGTTATTGCATCTTGCGGTTCAGGCCAAGATGCAATAAAAAAGAAGACTATCTCAAGAAATCGTAGCAAATCTACCTGGAATCAACAACCTTAGAAGTTTCTAGACAAAGAAAAGGTCATTGACATAGAATCCATATTCAAGAAATTCATAGCTGAAACATCTAAAAACAACAAACCGGAGCAAGGTAAAACTCCAACTCAAAGATCTCGTGACATAACATGTTTTAAATGTCAGGAAAAAGGCCACTATGCAAGGGAATTCCAAAACTAGAGAGTTATGATCCTTAAATTAAATGGCAAATATGAATCTGAAAACTCTGAGGAAGTTGTGGATTATCCTGACACCGGAGAGCTTCTAGTTACAAGGAGATCTCTCATTGCTCTTTTTGAACCAGAAATTATATAAAGAGAAAATATTTTCCATTCTCAGTGCACAATAAACTCTAAGTTATGTAGCTTGAACATAGATGGTGGTTCTTGTACTAACGTAGCCAAAACATATTTGGTTGATAAGCTAGAATACAAAAGACAAAGCACCCTTGACCATACAAGCTCAAATGGCTGAAAAATGAAACTAAGCTCAAAATAGCAAAACAAGTCACCATACCATTCAGCATAGGCAAGTATGCAGATCAAGTTGTGTGTGATGTGGTTCCTAAGCAAGTTGGACATCTACTTCTAGGTTGACCATGGCAATTTTACAAAGAAGCATTACACAATGGACGCACCAATCATTATACCTTTATGCACAATAACAAGAAACATAGCTTAGCACCTTTAACCCCATAGGAAGTTAATGAGATGCAACGAGCTATGTCTAACGGAGATAAGCTAAGTAAAACTAAACTTTATGTAACACCTGCCACTATTTTGAAATCTCTTGATTCTCAAGAACGGGTGCTACTAATGATTTTTATAGAAGGCTGAAAATCTTGATGACATTATAATGATTCTCAAGAACGGGTGCTACTAATGATTTATCTTGATGACATTATAATCTATAGCTCTAATCTTGAAGATCACTTACGAAATCTTGAGGAGATAGTTGAAACGCTTAAGGCTGAAAATCTTAATGCTAACCTTAATAAATATACTTTCTACATTGATCAAGTTGTATTTTTGGTTTTTTGTAAGTTCTTGGGGCTTAAAGTCGGTGAAGAAAAGATCAAAGCAATTCAAGATTGGCCAACCCCAACAACAATCGGACATGTGAGGAGTTTCTATGGATTGACTAGTTTCTATAGGATATTTGTCAAGTACTTTTGTACTTTTACCGCACCCCTCACTTCAGTAATTAAAAAGAATGTGGAATTCAAATGGAGACCAGCACAAGAGAAGGCATTCAACGAGCCGAAAGATAGCCTCACACATGCGCCTATTTTATTACTTCTTAATTTTGATAAAACCTTTGAAATTGAATGTGATGTTTCTGGAACAGGTATAGGAGCTATCCTAATGTAGAAGAAAAACCAATGGCTTACTTTAGTGAAAAACTTAGTGGAGCTTCAGTTAACTATTCCACATATGATAAAAAGCTCTATGCTTTCGTAAGGTCTCTTGAATCTTGGCAACATTACCTACTGTCAAAAGATTTTGTTATTCATACAGATCATGCGACGCCCAAACACTTGAGATGAAAAACTAAGCTTATGAAGAGACATGCAAAGTGGCTTGAGTTTGTGGAGACTTTTCTATATGTTATCAAATATAGGAAAGGTAAATATAATGTCGTGGTTGATGCTTTATCAAAGAGACATGCTCTTATCAGCACAATGGAAACTAAGATTATGGAATTTGAGCACATCAGGGCAATGTATGAGACTAATTCAAATTTTCAAGAAATGTTCAAGGAGACAAAGAAGGCTGCTGCATCTGGTATGTTTTATCAACATGATGGATTTTTATTTAAGGAAAAACATCTTTGTATTCCTCAGGGATCAATGAGAGAACTACTGAATGGAAAAGCTCATGGAGAAGGATTCAGGGGGCATTCTCGCAGAGATAAGACACTGAGTGTAGTTGTAGAACATTTCTACTAGCCACATCTAAAAAGAGGACGTTGAAAGATTTCGTGCTAAGTCATCACTTGCTTGGAAGCAAAATCCAGGTCACATCCCTATGGTTTATATATGCCTTTGCCTATTCCTAACCTACTTTGGGTAGATATCTCTATGGACTTTATCTTAGGTCTGTCGAAGATCAACCACAAGAATTCTATCTTTGTAGTTTTAGACAGGTTCTCAAATAAGGCTCATTTTATACTATTTAACAAGACTAATGATGCTACGAAAATAGTTGACCTCTTTTTTGAAAGAAGTAGTGCATTTACATGGAGTGCCCAGAACAATCATTTCAGATCGTGATACCAAATTTATAAGCCATTTCTCGAAGACTTTATGGAATAAATTGGAAACTAACCTGCTCTTCTCAACCACTTGCCACCCACAGGCCGACTGTCAAACAGAGGTAGTAAACCGAATTCTTTCAGCCTTGTTGAGAGCTACGGTTGGTAAGAATCTAAGGAACTGGTTGTCTTGCTTACCTTACATTGAGTTTGCTTATAATCATGTTAAACATTCAGCAACTGAACTTTCTCTTTTTGAAGTGGTTTATGGATTTACTCCTACTACCCCACTGAATCTTATACCTTTACCTCAAGATGTTATGTCTAGTTAAGGAGAAACCAGAGCCAATTATGTTAAGAAGATTTATCAAAAGGTCAAAGTTAACTTGGAAAAAAACCGAGCAGTACAAAAGAAATGCAAATAAACACCGAAAAACATATCATTTGAACCTAGAAAGTGGGTCTGGTTGTACATGAGACATGAAAGATTCCCCAACCAAAGGAAATCCAAGCTTTCCAGAAGAGGAGATGGTCTTTTTCGTGTTTTAGAGAAGATCAACAACAATACCTATAAGTTTGAGCTGCCAAGTAAGATGACCATATCTCCTACTTTAAATATCACTAGTCTTGCTCCTTTTCATGCAGATGTACCTGATATGAGGACAAAATCTTTTCAAATGGGAGGAGATGATGAGGTCATCAATACCAGCTCACTAGAAGCCGAGAAAGAGCCCATTCATATACTTACTATGAGACAAGCTATAAAAACAAGATCATGCACAATAAACTTTAGTAAAATGTTCAAAGAGTATGTGGAGAATCTCATCACAATTATAGAAGATGGAGAATTTCATTAACCTGAACTTACTAAAAGAAATACAAAAAGAAAACTATGAACAATTCAATACTTCAACAGGTTCACTTCTTCCACTTCTACAAAACCTAAAATACAATCTTATTTATCATTGATAAGATATATAGAAGTTTGTTCATATTCAAGTTGTAAAAATCTGATCCAACCAAGTCAAAGAAAATCCTTCTAAGCAAGTTGCATCCTGTGATCATCATAACAATATGCAGTTTTTCTGATCAGGTTTTTCATGAAATATTGCATCTCCTTAATATTATTGTTGACAATTGACTTTAAGGATTTTGTTTAAAAGTTGTGGTGGTTGTTGTTGATTAGCTCTTTACATATCCATTTGACCTAGTTGAGCCACTAATTGATTACACGCGTTGTTTCTATCCTATCCATTCTTTGTTCAATCGCTATGAGGTTATCCTGTAAAAGGTTAGAAAAAATAACAAATGATAAAATCTCGCTCATGATGTTAATCTCAAGTGTTTTCACTCCCTCATATGTTTTTCTTTCTTTTAGGATTTCTTTGAAAGAACGTTCATCATAAGGTTCACAACAAATCTTTTTCTAACCATGATAAGAAAAAAATCGCTAAAAAATATCTCAGAATTAATTTATCAAAAAGGTCGAAAGTAAGTTTATTAAGATATTGAATACATTTTTATCATCACCTTTGAAAACCATTGAATATATTGTTATCATCACTTATTAAAATCATTGACTAAATTGTTATCATCATCTTTTTAATTATTATAACATTGAAGTTATTTATCAAGTTTAAAGATTACCATTTCATATGCTATCAGAGCCTAAAAATTTTTTTTTTTCTTCTTTGGCTCACGTTTTGTGTTGTTGGCTACTTTTCTATTATTGTCTAATATTCTCTTATCATGTCTGTTTCATCTGAATTCACAGTTACAACCCTAGCCAATGCGATTGATCTTACAACACCAATTCTCTCTGTTAATATGACCGGCGTTACCAAGCTTACCATCACGAACTATATGTCGTGGTGTCTTCAGCTTCGTTTATTTCTTGGTGGTCATGGGATTTTTGCATACATCAACGAATCAGCCCCTGTTCCAACCCCAACGATTACTGTTGATGACTCTGTTGCTGTCAATCCGAAATTCACATCTTAGGTTCGGCAAGATCAACTCATCTTTGCTGCTTTTATCGGTTCAATTTCTATGCCCTTGCAATCCCTTGTGACCAACGCCACCACCTCTTTTGAATCATGGTAGATTCTTGAAAAAACCTATGGAACTCCATCTCGTGGGCATATTAAGCAACTCAAAGATTAGTTGAAGAAAACCATAAAAGGTACCAAAACCATCGATGAGTACATGCAATTGATGAAATCCAAGGCTGATCAGTTAACTCTTCTCGGCAAGCTTGTTGATCTTGAAGATCTTATTGAATTCATCATTGATGGTCTCTCTGAAGATTATCGTGCCTTGTGTGATGCTATTCAGAATTGTGAAGTTGTTGTCTCATTTGAAGAATTTCGTGAAAAACTTAGAAATCGTGAGGCTGCCATAATTTGCAATGCTTTTATTTCAGCATCGTTCCCTGTCACTGTTCATGTTGCTGCTACACGTCCTCGTAAACATAATTGGAGGCCTCTTTATCACCAGACAAATAATTCTCGTCCTGTTTATGATAACAACTCTTCTGATCAAAGACATACATACCTTGGATGGTGCCAAGCGTGTGGGAAACAAGGCCATAGTGCTCAACCATGCTATCAATACAAACTCATCCAACAATCGTCTTCACCACAGAACAACTAGCAACCTCGTGCAAATATTGCCTTAGCTCCAGCTCATGAGACTCCATCTTGGCTTCTTGACAGTGGTGCTTCTCACCACATCACCTCCGACCTTCATAATCTTTCTCTCCATGATCCGTATGATGGGATTGGTAATGTTGTGATTGGCGATGGCCATGGTATTCAAATTAAGAACACAGGCTCGACTACTCTCTCTACTCAATCTCATGATTTGCAGTTATCTAATGTTCTTCATGTTCCCATTATAGCAAATAATCTTATTTTTATCTATCACTTATGTGTTGATAATAACGTATCTGTTACATTTGATCCTTTGATGTTTCAAGTGACGGATCTAAAGTTGAGAGCACTAGTCACAAAGGGCAAAACTAAAGATTGATGTATGAGTGGCCATTATTGTCTTCTATTTCAACCCCATATCGTACACTTACTAGTTTTAAAACTTTTTTTTGGGTACCCCTTTTTTTCGAATTGGCATTCTCGTTTGGGTCATCCCCATATCGATCTTCTAAATAAAAAAATTATAACTTTTGAACTTCCTTCATCCAACAAAGCTTTTTCTTCTTTGTGTTGCAAATCATTTTCCTTAATAAAAGCCACAAAATTCCTTTTGGTGCCAATACTATTCAATCGTCTACACCACTTGAGCTTCTCTACTCTGATTTGTGGACTTCTCCGACTTTTTCCTCTGATGGATACAAGTATTACTTAGTATTTGTGGACCATTTTACTTGTTACACTTGGTTTTATCCACTAAAGAAAAAGTCTCAAGTGTTTGAAACCTTTGTTAAATTCAAGGCTTTGGTTGAAAACAAATTTCAAACCCACATTATCACATTGTATTCTGATAATGGTGATGAATTTATGGCAATGGAAAATTTTCTTTCCACTCATGGCATTTCTCACTTAACAACTCCTCCTCATACTCCATAACATAATGGGATTTCTGGAATAAAAGCATACACATATTGTTGAAACTGGGTTGTTTCTTCTTTCACATGTTTCTCTTCCCGTTACATTTTGGTCTTTTGCCTTTGCCACGGCCGTTTATCTTATCAACCGTCTTGCCTCTTCTGCTCTTCATTTCAAAGTTCCTTATACTATACTTTTTGGCACTTCTCCTAATTATCAAAAGCTTAGAATCTTTGGTTGTCTTTGGTTTCCTTGGTTACGACCTTATGTTTCCAGTAAATTTGAGCCTCGTTTTTCTCCATGTCTTTTTCTTGGATATTCCTTAACACAAAGTGGTTATTTTTGCTTTGATCCAAAAAGTTCACGTTTGTATGTGTCATGACATGTGGATTTTTATGAGGACATCTTTCCTTGCTCATAGTTATCTACTTCTTCTCAGTCGGCTCCAACCACTGAATACTTCTCCATCTCTTCTCTCTATGTAACGCCACTCTTTCATCTCGAAGCTATGCATACTCCTGACTTAGATTCGTCACCACCGACTTTGGAGGTCTCATTGGAGGTACCATCTAACTTATCTCCTCTTCTTGCATCCTCTGCTTCTAATGATACGTTTTCTACTAATGCACTTCCTATTACATCAATAACTGTTGAGCCTGCCTTGATGGTTAATGCGCCTGTTAACACTCATTCTATGATCACAAGGGCTAAAAATCAAATCTCCAAGCCGAAGACTAAGTTTACTCTCTCTGCTGTAGCTGAACCTTACCACGAGATTGAACCTAGCACATATCGTCAAGCTCTTGCAGATCCCAAATGGCGTCATGCAATGAGTGATGAAATAAACTCCCATATATGGAATGAGACATGGGACTTGGTTAAACTTGATTCTGTAGAAAATCTTGTTGGTTGTCGTTGGGTGTTCCGCATAAAACGTCTTCCAGATGGTTCAATTGAGCGATACAAGAAAAGATAGTTACCGAAGGGTACAATCAACGTGCAGGAATAGACTACTTTGAGACCTTTAGCCCTGTTGTAAAAAGGGCATCGGTTCTTTTAGTATTTAGCCTTGCAACCTCACACAATTGGACTCTTCGACAACTTGATATCAACAATACCTTCCTACAAGGTCCCCTTGATGAAGTTTTGTTTGGAACAGCTCCGGGTTTTGTTGATCGTGATCGGCCTAATCATGTGTGCCGCCTTAAGAAAGCTATTTATGGTTTAAAGCAAGCAACACATGCTTGGTACAATGCCCTTCGCTCGTTTCTTCTCGAATCAGGTTTTATCAATTCATTGGTGGATGCATCTTTATTTATTCTTCAATCTTTTGATGTGATCATCTTTGCTCTTGTATATTTTGATGATATTGTGGTTACTGGTAATTAAGAAATTCATGTTCAGCGGTTCATTGATGTTCTTGGTCATCGATTTTCTCTCAAGGATATGGGTCCTCTCGACTATTTTCTTGGGATCGAAGTTGCTCGCAGTACTTCTGGCCTCAAACTTACACAAACCACATATATCAATGACTTACTTTGTCGTGTTAATATGCTAGATGCCAAACCCGTTCTCACTTCGATGGCCAACAAGCCACCTTTAACAAAACGGTGTGGTTCTGTTCTTTCCGATACAACCGAATATCGTATGGTTATTGGTAGTCTTCAGTACTTGTTATTTACTCGTCCAGATATTGCCTTTGTGGTTAACAAGATGTCTCAATACATCCATCAACCAACTTCAGAACATTGGACTGTCGCAAAACGCATTTTGCATTATCTTTGTGTTACTCGAGTGGACTTTTCTTCTCGACATATAATCCTCTTATCCTTCATGCTTACTCGGATGCTGACTGGGCTGGTGATAAAGACGATTATTTCTCTATGGGGCGTATCTTATGTATTTTGGACATCATTGCTCGTTCCTCGACAAAGGTTGAGTACAAGTCTGTTTCAATGACAGCCTCCGAGGTTCAGTAGATTCGTTCTCTCCTTACTGAGTTGGGTGTTTCTCTATCTACTGCTCCGCTTATTTAATGTGACAATGTGGGAGCCACCTATCTTTGTGCTAATCCCGTCTTTCATTCTTGCATATAACATGTTGTCGTTGATTATCATTACATTCGTGGTCTTTTTCAATCTGGTAATCTTCGTGTGTCTCATGTCACATCTGCGGACCAACTTGTTGATGGACTTACTAAGCAATTGCCTCGTGCTCGCTTCGTTCCGTTGTGTTCCAAGGTTGGTCTCTCTTCGACTCGTCCATCTTGAGGAGGTGTATTAAGATATTGACTATATTGTTATCATCACCTTTGAAAACCATTGACTACATTGTTATCATAACTTATAAAAACATTGACTACATTTGTATTATCATCTTTTTAATTATTTTAGAATTCAAGTAGTCATTTTGATGTGTATAAATAGTCTTGTAACATTGAAATTATTTATCAAGTTTAAAGATTGCCATTTCATAAAGTTTTGCCCGAATTATTGATTATTTTGTGATTTCTATAATCATAAACTCATGCTCATTTCTGAATAATAAGAAATAATAGCGGAAACATACCTTTTGGATCCATGGCTTATAATATTAAAATTGGGAATGGTTTTTTCACGACGAACGCAGAATAGTTGAAGGTCTCTGTTGATGGGATACAAAGATGTTCTGAATTTTTGATTCGGATTCTCATGAGAACCATAACCCTTCTATTTATGTATAAATAATTTCTAATTCGATCTTTCATCAAATTAGAAATTATATAATGTATTCACACATAAATTTTTCATAACACTTATGCATCACAGTCTCTTATTTTTACACATAAGTGACCACATAGTTTTGACTAATTTAAATAATGATCCTAACATATTGATTATATATGCGTGATCCTAAAATAATTACTACGATCTCGCATTTTGTCACATATGTATTTTGAAAATATAATAGACTTTATGAGCTCAAAATTGTCATTATATAGCAAGACATAAACAATCCCGTCCATTGACTATAGAAACAAAGGATCATAGTGGTCTTCGTTATAATAATAAATAACTAAACCTTCCATGGTCACTAAAATTAATATAGAAAAATGACATAGATCAATTATGAAAAGTGTGGCATGAAAATTACATGAAAAGTGATCAATACATGTCGATTCTCAACTGGTCCTACTTTATTGAGATGTTTTAACTTTATTGTACAAAGAGTAAACAAAAAACTTTATTTCTGATAAGAAAATAAATGTGCATAAACACAACTAAAACATAAAACCCAAAACCAAATAAAAAACTCCCACTAAACCAAATGATCATCAAACATTGAAACACCCATTCGAGCAGTATGCTCAAGAAAAACCCTAGGTGGAATGCCCTTTGTAAGAGGATCTGCTATCATGGAGTTTGTCCCTAAGTGTTCTCTCTCTACTTTGTATCCTCTCTTGAACAACAAAGAATTTAATGTCAATAAACTTGGACTTTGTTGTGCTGCTATTTTTATTAGAGTAAAAAACAGTTGATCTATTGTCACAATATATTTTTAGTGGTTTTTCAATTCCTTCAATAATTCGCAACCTAGTAACAAAATTCGTCAACCAACGTCTATGATTGGATGCCTCAAAAACTGCTACAAATTCTACGGCCATTGTGGAGGAAACTATGAGTCTTTGTTTTGCACTACGCCAAAAAATAGCTCCACCAACCAACAGAAAAACAAAGCGTGATGTAGACTTTCTACTATCTTGACATCCAGCCAAATCAAAATCAGAATATCCAATGATCTCCAAGTTATCTGATCTTTGATATGTGAGCATATAATCTTTTGTTCTCTTCAGATATCTCATGATCCTTTTGACTACTTTTCAATGGTCCAAACCTGGATTACTTAAGTATCTGCCCAAACTCTAACAATGTAGGTTAAATATGGATGCGTACAAATTTGAGCATACATTAGACTTCTTACAACCGACGCATAAGGAATCTTTTGCATCTCCTAAATTTTCAAATTTCCTTAAGGCACTGATTAAGAAAAAATTTGTCTCCTCTAGCGACTGGGTTATCACCTGGTTTGCAATCCTGCATGCCAAATCTCTTGTGTATTTTATCGATATAGCTCTTTTGAGATAATCCAAGAATTCCTTGAGTTCGATCTCAGTGAATCTGAATTCCTAATACAAAAGATGATTCACCAAGATCTTTCATTTCAAATTTATCCTTCAGAAATATTTTGGTCTCATGTAGCATACTCATATCGTTAGTGGCTATTAGTATGTTATTGACATACAAAACTGGGAAAATACACTTACTCCCATTGAACTTTTGGTACACACAATCTTCGACTAAATTCACCTCAAAACCAAATGAGACGATTACCTCATGAAATTTGTCATACTGCTTATGAGAAGCTTGTTTTAGCCCATAAATGGATTTATTTAATTTTCATACCATCTCTTTCAATCACCTATTACAAAGTTTGTTGCTCCATATAAATTGTTTAATCAATGTCACCATTGAAAAACGCTGTCTTAACATCCATCTGATGAAACTCTAAGTCATAGTGTGCAATAAAGGCCATGATTGTTTTAAAAGAATCTTTTGATGAAACTAGAGAAAAGGTTTCTTTGTAGCCAATCCCTTCTTTCTAAGTATAGCCTTTAGCTACTAGACGAGTCTTATGTCTTTCCACATTACCACTTGAATTCATTTTAGTTTTAAATATCCATTTGCAACCAATGGTTTTCTTTCCTTCTGTCAACTGGACAGTGTTCCAAACCTTATTGTTTAGCATTGACTGATACTCTTCTTTACTAGCTTTGACCCACTTATCTTAATTTGAACTACCCATGGCCTCACGGAAGTTGATAGGATCATCTTCCAACTGGATTTGATTTTCCTCTTGTTCCATAAAAACTAATATATAATCATCCAGAATAGCACTTCTCTTTTCACTAGTGGATCGCCGCAAAGGCACTTGTTTTTGTTGCACCGGTTCTTGAGAATTTTGAATTTGACTTTAATGTTCGATAACATCGTAATCTTGATTTGGAGGAAGAATTTCAGTATCACTTTGAGGATCCAAATTTGCTTTATCAAAAGCAACTATATGAATCGGTTTAGAAACTGAATTCGTTGTCTCTAACTTCATTTCTCCCCCCCAAATTCAATATCCTCAAAGAATGTAGTTATTCCCATCTCAAAAATCTTTTTTGTGAGGTGATACAAGCCTTGATTCAAGGATGTATGCGCATGGGCTGTTTGTAGAAGATTAGGTGAGAAACTCAACCTTAGGCTTCTGGATAGGGGTTTTCTGGTTGGTAAACGATGGAAGGGTGAAGTGAACCACACGAGGGGTGATGAACCTCGTGATAAATCACAAAATTAGAGCTAGGAGGGATGGTCTCAACTAGGTTCTAAGCGCACAAGTCTCTTGAGAGAATAACTTGTTGAAAGAAAATTCGATCTTTATTAATATCAAAAAAGGTTGTCGAACTACAATGCTGGAAGGAGCCTTATTAATATGCTCGACAGCTTGACCTTCTAGAGTCGACACAATAAAGAAAAAGGAAAGTTTACAAAAGTGCACAAAAGGAAAAGATACAAAAGTGCATAACCGAAAAAGGACCTATTCCTAAAATGTTCTTGACTCAAAAATGTAAAGCAACTAGATCCTACCCTGCAAAACAGAAAGAGGCATATATTCGAATGTAACCTTACCTTAACTCACCTCACGGCCAAGAAATGGAAGGTGGTCGTCCTTGTGGCATGCACGCGCCTTGCTCCTAGTCTTCGACTTGGAGTAGGGTTAAATATCTTTGGGCCCTGACCTCTCTTGCCACTAAAGCCCAAGTCTCTGATGTTCCTTGTGTTGTTGAGAAGCCTTTGGACTCTAATTTGCTCTTCTGGCCCATTGTCCTTAGCTGCTCTTCCTCTAGAAGCTTGTCGACCCATAAGCTGAATTTGTGGAAGAGTGCTCTTGATCTGCTTCTTGTCATTGCTCCTGGAGGTAACACTGGTGTAGATACTTCCTCTAAGTGCATGTCCTGGAGCTGGTAGCTCATTTGGTCCGAGTCCTCTTGTGTAGAAGTGGAAGTGTGCGTGTACTCGGCTGGATGGCCTGTACCGGCTGGATTGTGCGCGGTACTGGCCGGAATGACTTCAGGACCGGCCAAGTTGATCCCGGAGTCGGCGGTGTCATCAGGGGGGACCGGCGGTGTCATTCACGTCCCCACCAAGTGTGCCGGAAGCTTGGGCCTCTCCGCCGGCGATGCTGACCGGTCTGGTCCTATAGGTCGAGGGTCCGGCGGTACTGCCTGGTCCGGCAGACGTGCCAGATGGTCCTGCTGTCTCGGGCAAGCTTCCTGGTCGGCCAGTCTGGTCTCCTGGCTGGATTGACGACCTGATGTCCTCATCATGGGGGATCATAAAATTTATAGCCTCGAGATCGTTCAGAATAACCAATAAAATAACTGCTCACAGTTCTAGAGTCCAATTTTTTCTCAAATGGCTTGTAAGGCCTAGCTTATGTTGGACATCCCCTTATGTGAAAATGCTTTATACTAGGTTTTCTTCCTTTGCAAAGCTCATAAGGTGTTTTTGTAGTTGCCTTAGTTGGTACCCAATTAAGAATGTATGTTACAGTCTTGCCTCTCCCTAGAGTGATTCATGTAAGGTGGAGTGACAAATCATACTCCTCACTATATCTTTAAGAGTGTGGTTACGTCTTTCTGACACACCATTCATGATGGGAGACCCAGACATGGTGTATTGTGGGACAATTCCACACTCTTCTAGGTATCTACCAAATGGTCATGGAAGTTGTTTACCTGAACCGTCATACCGACCGTAATACTCACCACCACGATCATATCTGACAAACTTTATCTTTCGGTCAAGTTGATTCTCAACTTCATCCTTAACTTGAACACGTCTAAAGACTCCGAATTTATATGAATAAGAAACAAGTATGCATACCGAGAGTAATCGTCTATGAGTGATATAAAGTATTGTTGACCGTTCCATGATACCGTAGGGAAAGGTCCACAAATATATGTATGTATTAACTCAAGAACTTCTGTAGCTCTATATGCACGCACCTAATCTATTATGTTTAGTTTGTTTACCTTTAATGCAATTCACACAGACTTCACAATTTGTGAAATCAACAGAACCCAATATACCATCAGAAAAAAGTCGCTCAATTCTATTTCTAGAGATGTGACCTAAGCATTTGTGCCACATAGTTTTTCAACTTGCATTTCGAATTTACGTTTTGTACCCCTTGATTCAATATTTAAGCTTTCATCCATGATTGTACAAGTTCCAATTAAAATTGAATTTAAAGACAAAGTAACTTTTTCATGCTCAGTTAGACAAGAATAACCAGATTTCTCTAAATAAGGAATATAAACCACATTTCGTCTAAATGATGATGCAACAAAAGTGTCTTTCAAATCCAAAACAAACAACTAGTACTAAAAACAATCTAAAATGCACAATTTCCTCCACATCCACTAGAATTAGATTAGCCACATAAATGCGTATTTTAGCATCAGTTAGTTTTCGTTAGCTTAGGCAACCCTGCAATGAAACACTGATGTTAGTATTCACACCTTAATGTAACCACCAAGTGTTTCTGGGTACTTCAACTATGTTCACTTCAGAACAAACCATAGCAAGGAACATATCTTTTTTGCACGCCAAGTGTGGTACTTTAGGCAGTCCTTCTTCAAATGTCCAACTTTCTTACAAAAGAAACATGTATCTTCAACCTTAGTTTGCTTCTTTTGTGTTGGACCTTTAGTAACATCATTCTTAACATCCTCTATTTTTCTTCTTTTGCCCTAACCCTTAGAGGTGTTAACCATATGAGCACTCTCAGACTTTTATTGTTTCATCCTATCCTCCTTGTTACGAATTAGGCTTGTTGATTAACTTTCGTTTATGATTTGAGTGATGTAACTTGAGCAAGAAATGAAAAATGACACGAGAGAATTTATTAGTTCGGCTTGACAATCTCGTCAAGCCCACGTCTTGCCGGAATATACCTATTCCGGGAATCCACTATCTTGAATCAAACTTTACAAAAGTTACAGACTCACTGGTTCACTACTTCTCTCTACGATTCACTCTGCTCACTGTCACTCTTGTTCTTCCGAAGAGAAAAAAAACATAAACTTACACATTCTTCTCTTCTCTTGTTTCTATATATCAAGAGATAGCCTTTTGTCTCTACTAAAAACAGTCTATATCTCTGAACACTTTCTAGCACAGAAAAACCATTGACTTTTATCCTTATTGTCGACAAAGCTTTCTGATTTTCTTCATGCTCTGTTCCTTTCTGTTTTTAGTTCGACATTCAGAGAAACTGCAGGAGACTGGTTTTCTATTAATAATAGAAAACCCTCTGATTCGCCTAGAGTCTTTGATAATCTTCACCTTCTGCTGTTGAAGCCGGTTTCCATTTGCACTTAATCTTTTGGTACACTTGTACCACTTCTGCAAATCACATTAAACCGAAGATTTTACAGTCACATTCCAACAAACTTCCCCTTGACAGTATAATCTTCATGCTTCCTTGATTCGTGGAATCCCAATTCCGGATACTTCCTGTTGTCTTAGTTTTTTTCCAAACCGAGCAAACTTAAGGCACTTTCAAGTTTGCTCACTGATATTGTTTTAGTAAAGATATCTGCAGGATTTTCTGCAGTTGCTATCTTTACTACCTTGATTCTCTGCTCAGCAATCAATTCTCTTATGAAGTGGAACCTCACATCAATATGCTTGGTTCTTTCATGGTGCACTGAGTTCTTTGCAAGAGCAATAGCACTCTGAGAGTCACAGTGAACTTCCATAACATCTTGACTCATACCAAGCTCTGCACATAAGCCACTCAACCATATACCTTCCTTTATTGCTTCTGTCATAGACATATACTCAGCCTCAGTCGTGGAAGGCTACCACTTTTGTAACCCAGACTTCCAACTGATGCAAGTTCCTCCAGCTGTGAAGACTAAACCCGTGATTGACCTTCTTTTATCCCTATCAGCTGCATAATCTGCATGACAAAAGCCTCTTACTTCAAAACTGTCTTGTTTTCTGAAACACAACTTTCTGCTCTTGGTTTGCTTCATGTATCTCAATACCCATTTAAGTGCCTGCCAGTGATCTTTTATAGGATTCCCCATGTATCTACTGATCACTCCTACTGGATGAGCTAAATCAGCCCTTGTTCCGATCATGGAATACATTATAGAACCAACAGCACTCGCATAGGGAACATTTTTCATGTATTCTGCTTGATCATTTAGCTCTCTCTCAGTAGCTGTTTTCAATTTGAAATGAGCTCCTACTGGGGTAGAGACTCCCTTTGAATTATCCATATGAAAGGTCTTCAGAACTCTTTCAACATACTGCTCTTGAGGGAGTTCCAGCACTCCATTCACACGATCTCTCTTTATTTCCATTCCCAATATCCTTTAGCTTCTCCAAGATCCTTCATATCAAACTTAGATTTTAGAAGATCTTTAAGGGACTGATTTTGTTCTTGTCTCTACAAGCAATAAGCATATCATCTACATACAATAGTAGATAGATATATGACTTATCTTCTTGTTGCTGAAAATAGATACAATGATCATAACTGCTTCTGGAGTATCCAGAATTAACCATGAATGAATCAAACTTTGATTCCATTGTCTTGGAGACTGTTTCAAACCATATAAGGACTTTCTCAGGAGGCACATTTCTTCAGTTCCTTTTTCAGATTCATAACCCTCTGGTTGCTCCATTAGGATGTGCTCCTTTAAGTCTCCATGTAGGAAAGCAGTCTTGACATCTAACTGTTGTAGTTCCATATCTTGATCTACCACATAAGACATAATTAGTCTTATAGATACATGCTTGACTATAGGAGAAAAAATCTCCTGATAGTCTACTCCCTCTCTTTGGGAGTATCCCTTTGCGACCAATCTGGCTTTAAACCGTGGTTCAGACACTCCTTCAACTCCAGGTTTTCTTTTGTACACCCACTTACACCCTATGACTTTCTTGCCTGCGGGTCTTTTTATCAGTTCAAAAGTCTTGTTCTTGATATGGGATCTCATTTCTTCGTTCATTGCTAAATTCCAGTGAGCCCAATTTGAGTCCCTTTTTGCTTCTCGGTAGCACTTGGGTTCTGGTTTCCCTCCATCCTCAGCAACCATAAGTGCAAAACCTACCATATTTGCATCAAAATATTTTCTAGGAGGTTTAACACTTCTTCTTGACCTGTCTCTAGCTAGTAGATAGTTTTCCAAAGGGTTCTCAATTTTAGCTTCTTCATCCTCTTCTTCTGAGTCAGATTCTACTTCGCTTCTTTCAGAGCACTGCATCTGTTGAGTTTCATCTTGTCTTAAGTTCTCTCTACTAAACTCTGCTGCAGTCTCTCTAGGAGTCAGCTCTAACTGATGTTGTTCGAACTGCAGATCAAACACTGTTCTCTCTTGGTTTTCTTGTTCTGCAGTCACTTCCTTTAGATGTTTGTATATCTGTTCTTCCTGAAATATGGCATCTCTACTTATGACACACTTCTTTTCTTCCAACATCCAGAATTTGTAACCTTTAACCTGGGGGATATCCGATGAAGATGGCTTTCTTTGCTCTAGGACTTAGCTTTCCTTGATCACAATGAAGATAGGCAACTGAACCAAACACCCTTGTATCTTCATACCTTGGCTTAGTGCCCGTCCACATCTCATCCAGTACCTCAAAACTGATTGTAGAAGAAGGTGATAAATTAATTTGATGTACTGCAGTACTAGCAGCCTCTGCCCAGAAGGATTTAGGGAGTCCTGAATCACTCAAACTACTTCTCACCTTCTCAACAATTGTTCTGTTCATCCTCTCAGCAGTTCCATTCTGCTGAGGTGTGTAAGGACATGTCTTATGTCTCGTTATTCCTTCTCTTTTGCAATAGTCTTCAAACTCACTGTTACAATACTCAAGACCATTATCCGTTCTTAACACTTTTACCTTTCTGTTTTCCTGATTTTCAACCAACATTTTCCACTCAACAAACTTCTCAAAAAGCCTCATCTTTTCGTTTTAAGAAGTAAACCCAAGTTTTTCTAGTAAAGTCATCAATAAAAGAGATAAAGTAATGACACTTACCTAGAGAGGAGGTGATACACGCCTTGATTTAAGGATGTATGCACGTGGGCTGTTTGTAGAAGATTAGGTGAGAAACTCAACCTTAGGCTTCTGGATTGGGGTTTTCTGGTTGGTAAAAGATGGAAGGGTGAAGTGAACCACACGAGGGGTGATGAACCTCGTGATAAATCACAAAATTAGAGCTAGGAGGGATGGTCTCAACTAGGTTCTAAGCGCACAAGTCTCTTGAGAGAATAACTTGTTGAAAGAAAATTCGATCTTTATTAATATCAAAAAGGTTGTCGAACTACAATGCTGGAAGGAGCCTTATTAATATGCTCGACAGCTTGACCTTCTAGGGTCGACTCAAACAAAGAAAAGGAAAGTTTACAAAAGTGCACAAAAGGAAAAGATACAAAAGTGTATAACCGAAAAAGGACCTATTCCTAAAATGTTCTTGACTCAAAAATGTAAAGCATCTAGATCCTACCCTGCAAAACAGAAAGAGGCATATATTCGAATTGAAACTTACCTTAACTTACCTCACGTCCAAGAAATGGAAGGTGGCCGTCCTTGTGGCATGCACGCGCCTTGCTCCTAGTCTTCGACTTGGAGTAGGGTTAAAATCTTTGGGCCCTGACCTCTCTTGCCACTAAAGCCCAAGTCTCTGATGTTCCTTGTGTTGTTGAGAAGCCTTTGGACTCTACTTTGCTCTTCTGGCCCATTGTCCTTAGCTGATCTTCCTCTAGAGCTTGTCGACCCATAAGCTGAATTTGTGGAAGAGTGCCCTTGATCTGCTTCTTGTCATTGCTCCTTGAGGTACCACTGGTGTAGATACTTCTTCTAGGTGCATGTCCTGGAGCTGGTAGCTCATTTGGTCCGAGTCCTCTTGTGTGGAAGTGGAAATGCGCGTGTACTCGGCTGGATCGGCTGTACCGGCTGGATTGTGCGCGGTACTGGCCGGGATGCCTTCAGGACCGGCCAAGTTGATCCCGGAGTTGCCGGCATCACCAGAGGGACCGGCGGTGTCATCCACGTCCCCACCAAGTGTGCCGGAAGCTTGGGCCTCTCCGCCGGCGATGCTGACCGGTCTGGTCCTATAGGTCGAGGGTCCGGCGGTACTGCCTGGTCCGGCAGACGTGCCAGATGGTCCTGCTGTCTCGGGCAAGCTTCCTGGTCGGCCAGTCTGGTCTCCTGGCTGGATGTACGACCTGATGTCCTCATCATTCCCTCCCTATTCAGTAGGTTTTGTCCTCAAAACTGGTTCATCTGCATGGAAAGGGGCTAAGTCAGTAACATTGAACGTATTGGACACATTAAACTCACCTGGCAGCTCGATCCGGTAGGCGTTGTTGTTGATCCTCTCGAGCACTCTGAATGGTCCATCTCCTCTTGGTGCTAGCTTGGAACTCCTTAGGTTTGGGAACCTCTCCTGCCGTAGGTGTAGCCACACCCAATCGCCTGGTTGAAAGATCACCTCCTTTCTTCCTTTGTTGGCATGAGTCACGTACTGTCCGGTCCTCTTCTCCAAGTTTTCTGCTACCTTCTGGTGTAACCTCCTTATGAACTCTGCCTTGGATGCTCCGTTGAGGTTGGTCATCTCAGCTGGTGGTAGTGGTGTTTGCTCCAATGGGGTGAGAGGGTTGAAGCCATATACCACTTCAAATGGGGTCTTCTTGGTTGCTGAGTGCACGGCTCGGTTGTAAGGCGAACTCAATGAATGGCAGGCACTCCACCCAAGTCTTTAGGTTCTTCCCTAGTGTAGTTCTGAGAAGAGTTGATAGTGTCCTGTTGACAACTTCAGTTTGGCCATCGGGTTGAGGATGGCAGGTGGTAGAAAGAGTAGCTTCGTGCCTAGCTTTCTCAAAGGGTCCTCAGAAATGGCTAACGAACTTGGTGTCCCTATCTGATACAATGGTCCTTGGCACTCCATGAAGCCGTACTATCTCCTTGAAGAACAGCTCAGCTGTTTGCGTGGCATCATTGACATTGGCACATGGAATGAAGTGTGCCATCTTGGAGAATCTGTCCACCACTACAAAGATTGCATCTTTGTGGTTGATCTTGGGCAGACCTAGAACAAAATCCATTGAGATGTCCACCCATGGATGTGTGGGTATGGGCAGTGGGAGATACAACCCGTGAGGTTGCACTCGGGACTTTGCCTTCTTGCAAGTGATGCATCTTGCACAATGAGCTTCTACTGTCCTCTTGATGTGTGGCCAGTAGAAGTGCTCCTTGACCACTGCTAGAGTCTTGTCGACACCAAAGTGGCCCATGAGTCCTCCTCCATGAGCTTCTCGGATGATAAGCTCCCTTAATGATCCTTGTGGTATGCACAGCCTTCTTTCTCGGAACAAGAATCCCTCATGGATGTAGAACTTGCCATGACTCCCTGTGCCACACTCCTTGTAGCTCTCAGCAAAGTCAGGATCATCCTTGTACAGGTCCTTGATGTGCTCGAATCCTAGGACCTTTGCCTCCATGGTGGATATCAAGGCAAACCTCCTTGATAGTGCATCGGCTACCACATTGTCTTTGCCCTTCTTGTACTTAATGACGTACGGGAAGGTCTCTATGAACTCCATCCACCTGGCATGTCTCCTCTTGAGATTGGTTTTTCCTCTGAGGTGTTTTAGAGTCTCGTGATCAGTGTGAATCACAAACTCCTTGGACAGCAAGTAATGCTGCCAAGTCTTCAATGCTCGTACAAGGGCATAAAGCTCCTTGTCATAAGTGGGGTAGTTCAGTGAGGCACCACCTAGCTTCTCACTGAAGTATGCCACTGGTCTCCCTCCTTGGGTTAGCACTGCTCCTATGCCTATTCCAGAGGCATCACACTCCACTTCAAACGTCTTGTTGAAGTCGGGCAGGACTAGCACTGGTGCATGTGTAAGGCTGTCCTTCAAGGCCTTGAATGCCTTCTCCTGAGCTTCTCCCCAGCTGAATCCCACGTTCTTCTTCACTACTGCCGTCAGTGGTGAGGCAATACTGCTGAAGTTGGGCACGAATCTCCTATAGAAGCTGGCCAGTCCGTGGAAGCTCCTTACTTGGCTGATGTTTCCTGGTGTTGGCCATTCTTGTATGGCTCGAATCTTTCTTCATCAACCTGTAGGCCCTGTGAACTACAACAAAACCTAAAAGACAAGCTTATCAGTACAAAAGGTGCACTTCTTGAGATTGGCATAAAGCTCTTCTTGTCGAAGGGTTTTAAGTACCATCTCAAGATGTGTGAGGTGTTCCGTAGGCACTTACTATAAACAAGTATGTCATCAAAGTAAACTACCACAAACTTACTGATGTACGCCCTAAGAACTTGGTTCATAAGGCATGAAGGTGCTTGGGGCATTAGTCAAGCCAAATGGCATGACTGTCCACTCAGAGTCCTTGCTTTGTCTTGAAAGCAGTCTTCCACTCATCACCTTCCTTCATTCTTACCTGGTGGTATCCACTTTTGAGGTCTATCTTGAGAAGACCGTGGCTCCACTCAGCTCATCTAGCATGTCATCCAGTCGTGGTATTGGATGCCTATACTTGACTGTGATGTTGTTGATTGCTCGGCAGTCCACGCACATGCGCCAAGTCCCATCCTTCTTGGGCACTAGTAGCACTGGTACAGCACATGGACTGAGGCTCTCTCGAACATATCCTTTCTCCAGGAGCTCCTTGACTTGCTTCTCAAGCTCCTTGGACTCCTCTGGACTCATCCGGTAGGCTGGCCGGTTGGGCAGGGCTGCTCCGGGCACTAGATCAATCTGGTGTTCTATGCCACGTAAAGGAGGCAAGCCTGCTGGTATCTCCTCTGGAAATACATCCTGGAATTTGTTGAGGAGAGTTGCTACTTCAGGAGGTAGCTCTACCTGTCCCTGTTCTACACTCAAAACTTCTTTGAAGACCATTAGTAACATTAAATCCTTGAGGCTAAAGCTCTCCGGACATGGCTTGGTTGAATAAGAAAATTAGACTTGATAAGTTTCTTTTCCTTACTCATTTGGAGTTGTAGCTCATGTACTGGGCAGGTGTAAGAGGAGCTAGGCTGACCTTTCTCTTGTCATGCACGAAGGTGTAGAGATTGGTTCTGCCATCATGCCTGGTCTCTTTGTCAAACTGCCATGGTCTTCCTAGTAGAAGATGGCCAGCTTGCATGGGCACCACGTCGCACACGACTTGGTCTTGGTACTTGCCCACACTGAATGGCACAGTGACTTGTTCATGGATCTTGAGCTCCACTTTGTCATCCATCTCAGTCTATATGGTCGAGGATGCTTTGTCTTCTCTAGACCTAGCTTATCAACCATATATGCACTAGCAACGTTAGTGCAAGAACCACCATCTATGATGAGGTTACATACCTTGCCCTTGATGGTGCAACGGCTGTGGAAGATGTTCTCCCTTTGGATGGTCTCTGAAGGATCCACCATTGCACTGAGGATACGTCTAGTGACCAGCACTTCCCCACATCAGGGTACTCAATGTCACCATATTCTCCTTCTGGTTCATAGTCCTCTTCATCTTGGGACTCATACTCCTACCTCCGTAATCAGCATGACTCGGTTGTTTGGGCACTCCTTGAGATGTGTCCACGTCCCCTGCACTTGAAACAAGTTATGTCACGTGATCTTTGAGGGTTAGAAGACTTACCAGGCTCTCTCTGGTCACGGGTGGGTTCAGGAGGCTTGCTCTTGAACCTTGACTCGATCTCTATGCTTTTGCCTTTGTCCACGGTCTTATGTTGCTTGGTGCCCAAGGTGTCTTAGGCTTGCTGCGGATGTCTTGGCTCTTACGTTTGATGTGCTGCTCAGCTTGCACAGATAGGTGGAACAAGTCTTTGAAGTCATTGTAGATTTGCCTTTCCTTTCAGTCCATCCAAGAATTGTGCCATCAATGCTTCTTCATCATCATTGAGCTCCAATCTGTTCCTTAGCTTCTCGAACTCTTCATAGTACTCCTCTACTGATCTGGTACCCTGCTTAAGAGTACGAAACGACGTTGCAAATCTCTATGAAAGTAAGGTGGAACAAACCTTTGTCGCATGAGGTCTTTCATGTCGACCCATGAGTCTATGGGTCTCATTCTCTTCCTCCTTCTGTCAGATACCTCACGATCCCACCAGATGAGGGCATTGTCCGTGAGTTGTGCTACTGCCATTGAGACTCTCCTAGGTCCTGGTTGGTTGTAGTGATCAAAGATATGATCCATTCTCTCTCCCAATCTAGGTAAGCCTCGGGGTCTACTTTTCCTGCAAAACTTGGAGGAGTTAGTTTAACATCAGGATGAATTACCCGGTTGTAGGTGTGTTCATCTCCATCCTCATGATGTCTAGGAGGCATTCTTGGTCTCTGGTGAAGACCATATGGCTCAAAGCCATCATCTTCTGCCTCTGGTTGCCGTGGAGGTCCTCTCGGCCTATGGTGATAGTTATGAGGTTGTGTGTCCTCATCTCCATCTGGCTGGGGTTCCTCCTGTTCGTGCCGTGTCCTAAGGTGCTCAGGACCCTCAGGACGGTCTTGCTCAGCTCTCACGTGCCTTATGGCCTGGAATCTCACGGTCTTTCCATGCGCTCCAACCTCTCGCCTATGGATGCGAGTTGTGTTTGGAGTGTGGTGAACATGGCCATCATGGCTTCAGTTGCTTCCTATTTTCTTCTCCCATGGTGTTCTAAAGAAATAAGACAAGTTAGGATGCTCCTAAATTATTAGGAGGGTTTTCTTTTATAGGGTTTGAAAAAATGCAAAAGGAAAATCCTAAGGAAAGGAAAATTGAAAAGGAAACTTCTTGACAACTTGTGCTAGCTGTCCAATTCGAAATTTTTTGGTATTTTCCTATTTTCTTTTCTTTTCTTTTCTTTTCTTTTAATTTAACTTAAAATTAATGGAAATATGAATTAAACAAAAGGAAAACGTGAATGGCAATGCAAAAGTGAATCTAAACCCTAGTGATACACGTAGGAGGCTAGATGCACTCGGTTTGGAGTTTGATGTTATTTTTTGATTTTTCTTGAATGCGACTTAAACTAATGCAAGAACTAAAACAAAACAAGCAAAAGGATAGAAACAACCTGGTTTAGGAGCTTTAAGCTCTGATACCAAAATGATACAAGCCTTGATTCAAGGATGTATGCGTGGGCTGTTTGTAGAAGATTAGGTGAGAAACTCAACCTTAGGCTTCTGGATGGGGTTTTCTGGTTGGTAAAAGATGGAAGGGTGAAGTGAACCACACGAGGGTGATGAACCTCGTGATAAATCACAAACTTAGAGCTAGGAGGGCTGGTCTCAACTAGGTTCTAAGCGCACAAGTCTCTTGAGAGAATAACTTGTTGAAGAAAATTTGATCTTTATTAATATCAAAAGGTTGTCGAACTACAATGCTGGAAGGAGCCTTATTAATATGCTCGACAGCTTGACCTTCTAGGGTCGACTCAAACAAAGAAAAGGAAAGTTTACAATAGTGCACAAAAGGAAAAGATACAAAAGTGTATAACCGAAAAGGACCTATTCCTAAAATGTTCTTGACTCAAAATGTAAAGCATCTAGATCCTACCCTACAAAACAGAAAGAGGCATATATTCGAATTGAAACTTACCTTAACTTACCTCACGGCCAAGAAATGGAAGGTGGCCGTCCTTGTGGCATGCATGCGCCTTGCTCCTAGTCTTCGACTTGGAGTAGGGTTAAAAATCTTTGGGCCCTGACCTCTCTTGCCACTAAAGCCCAAGTCTCTGATGTTCCTTGTGTTGTTGAGAAGCCTTTGGACTCTACTTTGCTCTTCTGGCCCATTTTCCTTAGCTGATCTTCCTCTAGGAGCTTGTCGACCCATAAGCTGAATTTGTGGAAGAGTGCCCTTGATCTGCTTCTTGTCATTGCTCCTTGAGGTACCACTGGTGTAGATACTTCTTCTAGGTGCATGTCCTGGAGCTGGTAGCTCATTTGGTCCGAGTCCTCTTGTGTGGAAGTGGAAATGCGCGTGTACTCGGCTGGATCGGCTGTACCGGCTGGATTGTGCGCGGTACTGGCCGGGATGCCTTCAGGACCGGCCAAGTTGATCCCGGAGTTGCCGGCATCACCAGAGGGACCGGCGGTGTCATCCACGTCCCCACCAAGTGTGCCGGAAGCTTGGGCCTCTCCGCCGGCGATGCTGACCGGTCTGGTCCTATAGGTCGAGGGTCCGGCGGTACTGCCTGGTCCGGCAGACGTGCCAGATGGTCCTGCTGTCTCGGGCAAGCTTCCTGGTCGGCCAGTCTGGTCTCCTGGCTGGATGTACGACCTGATTTCCTCATCAGGAGGGAATGTTGGGAGTGCCCAAAAGGTCTGAGTGTATGTAGTCAAGTTTCCCCTTTGTTTTCATCTTTGAAGTTTCAAAACTCACTCTGTGTGTTTTTCCATACACACAGTCTTCGCAAAAGTCCAGCTGAGAAATTTTGGTTCTGTCTAGATGTCCTTTCCGGATGAGAGTCTGCATCCCTTTCTGGCTTATGTGTCCTAGCCTTCTGTGCCACGATTTGGTTTCATCTGTTCTTGCTTCTGCAGCATTTGACTCCCCTGATAGTGCTTCTCCATTGAGGACATACAGTGTATATACAGTTTCTTCCCCTTAAGCAAGTGTAATACAGCCTCTATTGACTCTCAATTCTCTATTTCTGGACTGAAACCAGCAGCCCTGATCCTCAAGGCTACCAAGAGAAATGAGATTCTTGGTCATCGAAGGGACATATCTCACACAGGTCAGTAGAACTGTGGTTCCATTTTCATTCTTTATCCTGATGCTACCAACTCCTTTTACTTCAAAATAGGAGTCGTTTGCCATTTTTACACTACCTCCATTGGATTCGTCTAAACTGATAAACCAATCTTTTCTTGGGGTCATGTGGAAGGAACACCTTGTATCCATGACCCACTTCTTAGACAAATCTTCATACAATAAACACACTTCTTCTGAAACCATAAGAGCAGCTACATCCTTGTTTGAAGTTACCACATTAGATGACTCTCCCCTTTCTGCATATTGATATTTTCTGTTTCTTTCTTTCCAAACCTGACACTACTTCTTGAATTGCCCTTCCTTCCCACAAATCCAGCATTCTCTTCTACCCTTCTCCTTTGATTTTGATCTGCTTCTGGACCGAGATCCTTCTTGTCCTTTACCCTTTTTATCAGTCCTTCCTCTTGATTCTTTCACGAACAAATTCTCTGCTGCATGTTTGTTTTTCTTTGTGAGCTGGCCTAACTCCAACTGCTTAGAGTGTATGGCACCGACCACATCATCAAGGGTAAGGGTGTCTTTGCTATACTTGAGAGTGTCTTTAAGTTGATCAAAGGCACTTGGCAAAGACATGAGTAAGATGATGGCCTGGTCTTCATCTGGAATGGACACCTTTACGTGCTCCAGATCAGCTATGAGCTTCAGCAGCTCATCAGCCCCTTCCTCTATCGAAACAAATTCTGAAATCGTAAAACTGTAAAGTTTTTGCTTTAGATAAATCCTGTTAGGTAGAGCTTTTGACATATATAGCTGATCTAGGAGTCTTAACATTCCAGCAGCTGTTTTTTCCTTTATAATCTTTCTGAGCACATGATCTCCAACGCTCAGAATGATTGTAGACCTGGCCTTTCTTCTCTTTTCTTCTAAATGCAGTTCTTTAAGAGCATCCTCTCTTTCCTTTTCCGGACTTGGAGGTACTGTTTCTTCTTCCTCGATTACACTCCCTGCTCTTACTGGTTTTTCTGTCTCTTCAGCATCCTTTAGACCTTCTAGTAAACCCAAGATTTCAAGGTGTGCTAAAGTTTTCTCCTTCCACAATGTGTAGTCCCCTTTTCCATCAAACTTCTCCAATTCCACTCTTTCTGTAGTCATCCTCGTTTCTGTCCAGAAAAAAAGAAACTTCTTTCTCTGGAGTATAAGATGGCTCTGATACCAAACTGTTAGGAATTAGGCTTGTTGATTAACTTTGGTTTATGATTTGAGTGATGTAACTTGAGCAAGAAATGAAAAATGACACGAGAGAATTTATGAGTTCGGCTTGACAATCTCGTTAAGCCTACGTCTCGCCGGAATATACCTATTCCGGGAATCCACTATCTTGAATCAAACTTTACAGAAGTTACAGACTCACTGGTTCACTACTTCTCTCTATGATTCACTCTGCTCACTATCACTCTTGTTCTTCCGAAAAGAAAAAAAACATAAACTTACACATTCTTGTCTTCTCTTGTTTCTATATATCAAGAGATAGCCTTTTTTCTTTACTAAAAACAGTCTATATCTCTGAACACTTTCTAGCACAGAAAAACCATTGTATTTTATCCTTATTGTCGACAAAGCTTTCTAATTTTCTTCATGCTCTGTTCCTTTCTGTTTTTAGTTCGACATTCAGAGAAACTGCAGGAGACTGGTTTTCTATTAATAATAAAAACCCTCTGATTTGCCTAGAGTCTTTGATAACCTTCACCTTCTACTGTTGAAGATGGTTTCCATTTACACTTAATCTTTTGGTACACTTGTACCACTTCTGCAAATCACATTAAACTGAAGATTTTACAGTCACATTCCAACACTCCTCTTGCATACAATATGAAATAATCTCATTAAAAGACCATTTCTCTTTCTATGTGTTGTAACTGGATTTCAATTGATTGAAACTAGGAGGAAAAAAGTTCAAGATAAAAAAATATGAGCACTTTTTCAGAAAGCTTAGTCTTGAGTGTCTTAAGTTTTAAAACAACGTTAGATATTTCCAAAATGTACTCCCTTATGTTTCCTTTGTCGTGATACCTCATGGTACTAAAGCGATACATAAGCATATTTATTTATGCTTTATCGCTTTTTGCAAAACGCAAGTCCATTTAATCAAGGAACTATTTGAGATCTTGGATCTCATCATCACCTCTAAAGGTTTCTAGACTGGTGTCCATAATGATCATTAAACCAATGCGATTAGAACGTTCCCACTTCTCATAAACCACCTTATACTCAGCAGTGTTGGTATATGTAAGAGAAGTAGGTTGTTCCATCCTTAACACAAGGTCAAGATCCATACACCCAAGGACAATATTAACCTTAGTTTTCCATTCCTAGTAGTTGGAACCAGTAAGTGTTGGAATTGAACCTAAGTTAGCAAATAATATAGTGAAATTTACTGAAAAGAGAACATTCTTAATCAATAACTTACTATTTAACCAAATATAATCAACAAATAAATTATAAAAGATTGTACAACCCATCTTAAGATACCAAGTGCAACATTAATAACAAGTCTTTGGACAATATTATTAACTGGTAGTGATATTATAGTTGTAAAAATCAAACACTGACAATAATGCATTATAAATGATAAACATTTTTTTGTACTGATTTATCATTCACATGTTAATTATTAATAATGTCACATGCTTATCATCATAGGTATGTATGTAGTTCACAAATACAAATCTACCTTTGAATCGATTTAATATTCGCATGAATATACATCATTCAAAACTATTTATGGAAAAATATCCACAAGAGAGGTCACTTTGGCGACATCTTGTATCAATTAATCCACTTCAAGAATTAAACGTGCACAGTAAAATTTATTTTTTGATTGAAAATCCTTGTTTAAGTTGTTGGGCTAATAAGCCGAAAACAAAATATTATTAAATGAAATAATAGTTTTTTCTTCTATTGTTTCTTTTCAACCTTAACGGTTACGTTCAAACTTAATAATGAAACCAACAAAAAAATGAACAGTCACCGAGGTTTTTGCTAATTCGATATTGATTAGATTGCTCTAAAATATTTTTGAAAAATACCAGAATTTCGATCAAACTTTTACGAGTATGAAATCGACAACTAAAAAATAAAATCGAATTTAATCCAAAAAATTTTGAAAAGGTTTTTGCCTATAAAAAATCCAGGAAACCTCATCTTTATTATTTTATCCGAATTTCCATAATTTGTTTTATTTTATCTTAGATCTAAATATATTTTTTTACTATAACATGATCTAAACGATAAGTATAATTTTATATCTTTGAACAATTTAACCATAAATCACAGAATACAAATTTAATCTCTAAACTTTAACAAAAATCAGATTCAACAATATGAAATTTTCAATATATTATTAATTCTGAATTTTAACAAAAATAATTTGATTATTATAAATAAACTAGACATGATGGCTTTGAAACCAATTTTTGATTATCTTGTGATTTCTATAATCATAAAAACTCATGCTAATTTTTGAATAATAAGAAACAATAGCGAAAGCGTACCTTTTGAATCAATGGCTTATATATGATACTAAATTGAGAATGGTTCTTATACGACGAACCTAGAATAGTTGAAGGTCTCTGTTGATGAGATACAGAGATGTTTTAAATTTTTGATTAGAGTTACCATGAGCATCATAATCTTTCTATTTATATAGAAATAATTTCTATTTCTTCTTTTCATCAAATTTGAAATTACATAATGTATCTACGAATAAATTTTTCATATTCATTTATTTTTACACAAATGACCACATAGTTTTGATTAATTTTTACACATGTGTTAACACAAAATAATTCTTACAAAAATTACTTTCTTGTGGGTAATGGATGAATCTGAAACAAATTCCGCAAGCATGTCAAGGTAGGCTAAAAGGATTTAAGCAAATAAACCATTTACTTGAAACACAGATTATACAGTTGTCATTATTTCTAAGACAAAAACCAAAATTTTCAATTTATACACAGTTGATATCCTTAAGAATATCAGTTAGTTTAGAAACAAAAGATCCAAAATAATTAAAAGTATCCAAGACTTCTTACTTATAGTTGTTAATATTTAACCAATTTTTATTCAGATTAATTAATTTTTAAAAAGTTTATGCTATTTAAGAAATCCGAATCCACATATAAACAACACTAACCGAAATTCTAAAATATCCAATTACATCCTAGATTTTTAGTACTAAAATATATGATACTCAAAAAGCTTAATCTAAACCCAAACACATACCGGAATACCAAACATATATAACTAGTTTTATATATGCGTCATACGCAGGAGAGTAAACTAATTATTAAATATATATAATGCACTGTTAGTTATAAAATCTATTATAATTCTTTATAAAAAATTATTATTTGGAATTTAAAATTCGATTATATCTAACAAAAAATTGATTATTAGATTCAATATAATGACAAATTTTATTCTATTTAAATAATTGATGATTTTATGTAAAATATATTTTATTTGTAAAATATATTTTATTTGTAAAATATTAGAAATAATAATTTTTCTTACTTAAAAGAACAAATATTTATGTTTAAAATTATTAAATATATAACATATACTAATTAAAAAAAAATTTATATGAATGATTAGTGTTTCTTTTTTTCTTTCTAAATGATCAAAAAATGGTAGAAAAACTATAATGACTAAGCATAGATAATATAAGATAATTAAATTATAAATATTATTTTTCGATGTGATTTACTATTAATTATTTATAAATTTCGTATGTGTAATGTAATAAAATAAATAGGATTGTTTTTTTGAAATAAATAGTTATTTTTTATTAGTTTAATAAAATATATTGATTTTCTAACCAAAATAATAACAACAATATATATTGTAATTATTATAATAACTTAAGTTTATTTATATATTTACTTTAAATTTATTATGGTGATGACACATCATGGTAAATAACATATAGGGATAAGGTTGTTTTCTAAAAATATATCTTAATTAATATATTAGAGATATTGTAAAAAGAAAAACAAAATGAGATACAATATATTGAATTTTTATTACTTAATGTTTTAATTTTATGTATAATTTATTTATAGTAAATATGTATTTTCATAAAATAGTTTGTGCTATTTTTGAAACTTTAAGTTTAAAATTCTAATTTTGGAACAAAAACTTATAAAAAATAGTATTTTAAAGTATTACTTTACAATATATCCCTAATATATTATTTGAGAAATATTTTAAAAAAATAATCTCATAGTAACGTATTATTAATAAAAATATCATGCTGACGTGTATCACCGTAATGAGTTTCAAATAAATATATAAATAAATTTAATTTACTAGAATAATTAATATAATAGTTACAATATTATATAATTTATAAATAGTTTTTTTCACATATAAATCTAATTGAATTCTTATTACTTAAAAAATATTATGTGTGTACTATAATTCAATAAAACATTTGATCAAAAAAATTGATAGAAAATTATAATTACTAAACATAAATAATATGAGATAATTAAATTATAAATATTCTTTTTTGATGCGATTTACTATTAATTACTTATAAAGTTTTATATGTGTAATTTAATAAAATAAATAGGAATATTTTGTTAGTTGAATAAAATATATTAATTTTTAACTAAATTAATAATAATGATATATATTGTAATTATTCTAATAATTTAATTTTTATATTTGATGAGTTTCAAATAAATATATAGATATATTTAAATTATTAGAATAATTACGATATATGTCATTGTTATTAATTTGGTTATAACATCAATATATTTTATTAAACTAACCAAAAAATACTATTAAAATCATAAAAAACAATTTTTTTTCTTTCTATAATTTACATATAATAAATAAATTTTAAAATTATATAAATATTTAATTGATATTTATTAATAAATAATATTATATAATTTGCGAATATATTTTTCACGTATAGTGTGGGTATAAATCTAATGGTTGTTAACTTTTGACTATTTCTAGTTTTATATCATATATTGTAAAATTCTATTTAGTAAGTGAAGTTCTGGTAAATTTAAGATCATTTGAAACTACATATTTTTAGGATTTTGTATTGTTCTTTTGTTTAACTTTTGTATTGTTCTTTTGTTTAACTTTTGTATTGTTCTTTTGTTTAACTTTTGTATTGTAGATTTCTTTTTGGAGTCCGATGTTTTAGATATGTTATGTGGAAACCAAAAAACATGTTTATAACTCAATTCACTATATAGGTACGTCCGGCTGCGGCTGCGGTAAATTTTTATTCGTTTAGCTGCCGTAAGTAAATACGGCAGACATAACAGTCAGACGATGCGTTTTACGTCGTAATTTTTTTAACTATTGATTAAAACATCGTTGCGGCTAAAAATCTGTAATCAACCGCAACCGCAACTACTGACGGCAAACAAACGAATAACATTTGCTGTAATCGCAACTGCAGTGTTAATCGCAGTCGTAACTACAACCATCTGCGCCAACCAAACGAACAATACTAATCTCTTTAGTTTTTACTCGTTAAGGAAATTTTTTCACGTAAAATAATTTGTTATCTTATTTATTTTTATTTTGAGTGTTGTTGTCATCGTTATATTTAATTTTCTCAGATATTTATATAAATGCAGGGAATTTTATATGCTATTATTGTGGGTTGCTTTTCTCCCAAAAGATAATTCATTTATAAGTTAGCTAATTCTATAAAAATTTATGAGAATAAGATCTCGAGATCTCAGTTCGATTCTAACATGAAGAATATGATGTTGTTAACCAATATAAAATATTTTCTTTTGAGATATTCTGAAAAGTTCATGATTTTTCACTAACCTTGAAAGGGAGAGATTTCAAAAACACTACGGCTTAAAATCAAGAGAAAGAATTGAAAAAAAAAAAACAAAACAAAAGAAACTAAACAATAGAATTCAACATATTTCGTAAAAGCTTCGAGGGAACTTTCAATGTAAGCCACCATGTAATGTGGGCTTATGAATAATACTAGGGACTGTTAGGTTTTAGATTTTTGTGATTATATTTTTCTATTTGACATAATAGACAAAATTACTATTTATAAATCTTACAAGTTAGACTTAGAAATACTATATACACAAGTGAGATAATAACGTAATTACTAAAAAACTTTTTACACTTCTTTTCAAGTTGTGTATGCAAATCTCGCATGTCCAGCTTATCTATCATACGGTAAAAAATCCTTCCATCAACTGCTTTGGTTAAGTAGTATGTGTGCGGTTTGGTTTTCTGACTTTATGTGGAAGTCGTATAACTTTGGCATCAATATTTTCTCTACTGAAATGTTGATTTACTTCTACGTGTCTAGTACAATCTACGTGTCTAGTACAATCATATTGACATGATTATGTTTGATGTTTATTGCAACTTCATTGCTACAATAAAGTATCCTATATCTCTTGTTGGTGCATGTTAAATTAGTTTCAATGATTTCAATTATAAAATCTCCCAAAATGTTCTAAACTTGACATAATTCGAGAAGAAATTAGACAATTGATTTTTTCCTTTTTTAGCTTTTTTTGTTTTCTCTAAATGGCTTTTTATGTGGTTTTTCTTATTTTATGTTGTTAAGAGAGAAGTTAACTCCCACATCCACACACATATATATATATACACACATTGTGTCTTTTTATCCAATGGTTAATTGATTATTAATTAACCATCATATATGTAATAAATACTAACAAATGTAAAAGTATTTATATAATTTAATTAGATAAAATAGAAATGTTAATAATATATCCAAATTCTAATGTTATTATTCAAAATTGATCCATCATGGGATCGTCTTTTATTTAAAATTATAAACATTAATACAAACTTGATCCGTATAATTAAACCGAAAGACACATAAATCATATATAAGAATATAAATATTCTTACATTCTCCCATTTGATCTTGTGTCGATTTAATGGTTCAATAACTTTAATGTGCATTTTACACCAAGTCCATTTCAACTTTAACTATCATAATAAAGCCAGAACCGATTGAATCATGTTGGTTACACCTCATTAGATGACATGATCCCTTCCATGTATCACAAAATAATCCCAACTCCATATATAGTTTCTTTATATTGAAAATAACCTTAATTTTCAATCCAATCATATGTTATCTAAGAACCATAAGTGTATACACATACTTTAATGATAGCATATTTATTAAAACGAGAAACATAATTTAAAATGAATTCATAGTGTCACATACATAATGAACATATCACAATCATAATAGCAAGACTTTTTCTATAATACCCATACGCTCTACATGATCAATAAACATATTGGATGGCAGTCTCTTAGTTAACGGATCCGCTACCATCATATCGATTCTTATATGTTCAAAAGACACTCTATGTTTCTGTACTTCTTCTTTGACAGATAAATATTTTAACTCCATGTGCCTAGCACCCTTAGAGTACTTTTCATTGTTTGAAAAGAAGACAGTTGTGGAATTATCACAATAGATTCTCATCGGCCTCGTTATAGTGTTAACAATTCAAAGTCCTGAGATAAAGTTCCACAGCCACATTGCGTGAATTGTGGCCTCAAAGCATGCCACAAATTCAGCCTCGATAGTGGAAGTAGCAATGACAGACTGTTTTCAACTTTTCCATGATACTGCTCCCCTAACTAATAGGAATAAATAGCAAAACGTTGATTTTCTACTATCAACGCATCTGGCATAATCTAAATTTGAATATCCAATAACCTCAAAGTGATCAGATTTCTTATATGTAAACATGTGATTTTTGGTACCTTGCAAGTACCTGAGAACCTTCTTTGCAGCTCTCCAGTGGTCCATTCTAGTATTACTTTGATATCCACCCAACATACCAACCCCAAAGCTAATATCTGGCCGAGTACATGTTTGAACATAGTTCAAACTCCTAACCACTGATGCATATGAAATTCTTTCCATTTCTTTACGTTCCAATTCATTTTTAGGACATTGCATTTTATTGAACTTGTCTCCTTTCTGAATTTGAGATATCCCTATGAAGCATTTATCCATTTTATATCTCTCTAAAATCTTATTGATATATTTTTTTGAGACAACCTAACAATCCTTGTGCTCTATCTCGAGATATTTCTATTCTGATCACATGCGATGCCTCACCCATATCTTTTATTTCAAAGTTCTTAGAGAGATACTTCTTTATATCATGTAGCATGCCCATGTCGTTTGCAGCAAGCAAAATGTCATAAACATATACGACTAAAATCACAAACTTGCTCCCATTAACTTAAATACAGATACATCGATCAACGATGATCTCTACAAAATCGTATGACATGATGATATCCTTAAACTTTAAATACCATTGTGTAGAAGCTTGTTTTAGTCCATATATTGTCTTTCTCAACTTACACGCCATATGTTCTTTACCTGTGACCACAAAACCTTCAGGTTGGTCATTATATACTTCTTTTTCAAGCTCTCCATTTAGAAAGGTAGTTTTCACTTCCATTTGGTGAAGTTCAAGATCATAATGAGCCACCAAAGCCAAAACAATCTTTAGAGAATCCTTCTTTGAAACTGGAGAGAAGGTCTCTTTATAGTCAATACCATCTTTTGGGTGAAACTTTTAACAACAAGACGTGCCTTGTATCTTTCAGTGTTACCTTTCGAGTCGCGTTTAGTCCTAAAGACCCATTTAGAACCAATGGTTTTGAAACCTTTAGAAAACTCTACTAAGTCCCATACTTTGTTATCATCCATAGATTTTATTTCTTCTTTCGAGACAATTAACTATTTTCCAGAATTATCACTTTTCATGGCTTTTTGGAATGAGTTTGGATCTTCATCAATGTTTAAGTCACATTCACTTTCAATAGCATAAACCACATAGTCATCTGAAACATCAGATCTTCTTTCTCTTCCAGATCGCTTTAATGGTTCTTGTGGTACACTATTCTCTTCTTGAATTATAACTGGTTCATTGATTGTATTTTCGACTAGTGGGGTTGACACATCATTATGTTGTTCTATTGCGTTATTTAACTGTGATGCAACAATAGGAACAACAACCTCATGTGCAATGATAGGTGAAGGAACATCAACATGGACTTCCTGAATGTCGACTTTTCGTGGTGCACCACTCCCACTAGTTTCACCATTCTCAATGAACCTAGCATTACCAGTCTTCACTATTCTCGTATATGGTTAGAAAAATAAAATATATACCCTTTTGATTTTTCAGGATAACCAATGAAAAACCATTGATGATCCTAAAGTCAAGTTTCTTTTCATGTGGGTTATACAACCTTACTTCTGCTGGACAACTCCAAACACGTAGATGTTTTAAAATAGGTTTTCTTCCCATCCATAGTTCATAAAGGGTCTTAAGAACAGCTTTGCTAGGAACCCAGTTCAGCACATACGTTGCAGTTTTTAATGCATATACCCACAACGAAAGGGGTAAAAAGCAATTACTTAACATGCTCCTAACTATATCCATCAAAGTACGATTCCACCTCTCAGCTACACCATTATGCTAAAAAGTACAAGACATTGTATATTTTGCACAAATGCCTTTACTTTCAAGTAACTTTGCAAATGGACATGGACATTGTCCTTTTTCTTTAAGTTTTCCATAAAACTCACCACCTATATCAGATCTCACAACTTTTACTTTTTTAATCTAACTGCCTTTTTACTTTATCAATGAACACCTCTAGGACATTAACAGATTTGGATTTTTCATGTCAGCAGATATGTATATCCATAACGTGAGTAATCATCGATGAAGGTGATAAAGTACTTTTCACCGCTCCAAGAAGGAGTATCAAAAAGATCAAAAATATCGGTATGTATTAACTCAAGAAGCTGAGTGCTTCTTGTGGTTGTTTTTCTTGTTATATATTTAGTCTGCTTTCTTTTAATGCAATCTACACATACATTCAGATTACTAAAATCCGATGGAGGAAGAATTTCATTCTTTATCAACCTCATAATTTTTTCTTTGGAAATATAACTTAATCTTTGATGCCACAATAAAGGAGAACTTTCATTTGTTGCACTACGTTTAATGCCTCAACTTTTAATATTAAATAGGGATTCGGAAAATTTGGCATCAAGACTGAACTTATAAAGTGAATAAAACAAAGCACCACTACCATAAAAGTAATCATTTCGATACAATGACAAAATACCATGTTCAACCTTAAAAACAAATCCTAAATTATCTAATCTACTTATGGAAACAAGATTTCTATCACATTCAGGTACATAGAGACACCCTTCAAGATATATGTGACATCTAGTGTCTAAAATCAATCTATAAGTCTCAATGTTGTTAATTTGTGCCTTCATCCTGTTTCTCAGAAACAAGTATTGTTCAGTTCCTCTTATGGGCTGGATCGAACTGAATCCCTTTTTAATATGAGACACATGAGTAGTAGCACCAGAATCTAACACCAAATATTATTAGGCACTTCTATAAGATTCAACTCAGAGCAAACAAAACTATGATGTTTACATATCTTGTTGAACCAGACCTTTCTTTTTAGACAATCTTTCTTGAAATATTCTGTTTTCTTGCAAAAGAAACATTTCATCTCTTTATGGATTTTTCTTTCAGGTCCTTTCACAAAAGCTTTATCCTTCCTTCTGTCTTTTTACTCGGTTTTTCCTTATAGTTGGCAGAACTTCCAAGACCTACGAGATTCGCAACTTGATCCGTCATTTTCTTTAATCTCCCTTCTTGTTGAACCAATATAGCCTTTAATTCTTTAAAGTTCCATTTATCTTTGATAGTGTTGTAGTTCACTTGAAACTAACTAAACTCAATATGTAGGGAGTTCATAATGAATTGGACCAAAAATTGCTCATGAAGATGTTAACTTTTCTGCCAAGTTATACATGTGTGTAACATGATCATGGATTTGTTGAGACCAGTCAAACTTTTTCGTAGTTAGCTCACTCAATAGTCTTCCTACAATCGACTTATCAACCAAATCCGATTGTGAACACTAATTATTTTTTGTATGAATTCCCTTACTTTCTCTGTTTAGGCATAGATGACTTAATATTTTCCACTATCGTCATCTTGATAAGGTTTAAACTCAGCTTGTTAGATCACTCCCAAGTCTCATATCGAGTCTTTTCAGTTTTAGAGCTATCATTTGTAATGGGTGAAGGTTCCTCATCCGTTAGGATTGCAAGGTCAAGTGCCATAATACCTAGTTTGAACCAGATATGTTCAGACCATTCTCTATAATTGAGTCCATTGAACTTCACGATAAAGTTAGCGGATGCGTACAAATTTGATAAAGTTGCAAAACATTTATACGTGCTTACTCATTATTACTTTGAAATTTTAATACAAATTCAAAGACCTAATTATAAACTTTAAAACATGTATTCAAACAACCTTAGGGTAATATTTTAAATACAAACACTTTTAGTGATACATATTTATTTTTTTAACAATTAATCATATCACATAAAATCAAGTAATTATGATACATTTAGGTATATATAATATCAAACTATAATGAGAAATGATTAATACTTTTCATATTAATAATTATATCATATGATCCACCTCTAAGTGATGTCATATAGTATCAATCAAAAACTTTAATATCATTTGTAACATCACTTTAATCATGATCAATTGATAAATTTTACTATTTAATATTTATATCTATTATAACAAAACTATTTTGGTGACTAACATGTTATATAAAATATAAACATTAAAATTTTAATAGATAAAATTATCCTTATATTATGTCAATATTTAATAACATCTTTATTAAGAGTGGAAATGATTCAAATATGATATACATAAATCTAACATGATATTTAATTATTCTAAAAAATGCCAACAATCATGTAATCATTCACGTTATATTATCATCTATGTACCATTTAAATTATTCAATAAATAAAATGATGCAATAACTATTGTTTCAATTCTCACGCTTTTAATTTGTTCTTAACAATTTATGACTTTGATCAAAGTGAAACAATTTCATCATTTTAATGTAACTATAATTCATAATTCCCTTAAAGATGTCCTTAGTTTTTGATCAAAGAGAAACAATGATTACGTTATTCTTATTCTACATAAACGATAGTTAAAACACTAATACAAGTGGTACTTAATAACATGACTTAACTACACGATTCATCATAAAAATCAATCATTAAATTTATGGTGAATTAAAAAACTCGAATTTGCTGTGATACCAATTGTTAAATTACTAATCCTAAAATGTTCTAGATTTGACTTAATTCAACTAAATCCAATTTTCTTATAAAAAAAACTACTAACCTTCATATATGAGAAATTAGAAAATTGATTTTTTTTTCTTTTTAGCTTTGCTCTTTAATGATTTTTGTGTTTAATGATCTATGTGATGGATAACAAATCAATAATTTAATCCTTTTTTTGTTCTCTAAGTGACGTTTTCTTTATGTGACTTTTCTTCTTTTATGTTGTTAAAACAGAAGTTACTAAATTAATTCTCTTTTTTTTGTCACTTTGAAATAATTCTCTTTTGATTGAGAAAGAAGTTACGACAATCAAAAACCACTATAATTTTATTAACGATTACATCCACATATATATACACATACATTGTGCCTTTTTATCCCAATGGTTAATTGGTTATTAAAATTAACCATCTTATATGTAATGAATACATATATATATACTAACAAATATAAAAGTATTTATATAATTTAATTAGGTAAATGAGAAAAGTAAATTCTAATGTCGTTATCCAAAACCGATCCATCAAGGTGTCGTTTTTTAATTAGAATTATAGATATTAATACAAACTTGATTCGTATAATTAAATTGAAAAACACATATGTCATATATATTAGAATATAAAAAGTGCAAACCCAATCTCTCTCATAAGCCTTAAACCACAGTAGCTCACGTATCCATGTATTATTCCTCAAAATTCCGCATCTTGTTTTTTACTTCTCCAACTTACTAAATTTGCACCAACAAAAGTAAAGTTTTTTGAAGTTGATCTTTTATCCATTTTCATTTTTTGTCAAGTCTAAGTTTGTGTATCTGTCCATCTCCAAGTGTCTATTCGTTGTGAACATTTACCCTTTATATGGTGATAACTTCAAATTACATAGTATTCTTATAACCACATTCATGTGTTCCTCATTTGGTTGTTGCATGAATTGGTTCACCGCTCCTACAACATAAGCAATGTTCGATTTAGTATATACTAGATAGATCAATTTATCGACAAGTCTTTGATATCTTTTCTTATTTGCGGGAACTCCATCTTAATGTTAGTTAATATTTTAATTTTGCAAAATTGGTGTGTTCGCCAGTTTGCAATCTAACATTCCAATTCGGCTAGGAAGGTGTAGTACATACATTCTTGTGATATAAAAATTCCCTTCTTGCACTTTGCATATTTTTTTATTTAAAATAAAATATTTCAAATTTTGGAGGTTCTTCATCTCAAATTATTTATTCAAAGATTCTTGGAACTTTTAAAGCTCTTTAAATCATTTCTATTAATAATCATATCATCAACATATATTAATAAAAAGATTACCTTACCTTGGTTGTGCTGTAGGAATAACAAGTGATATGGATGATTTTTAAAAAGTAATATTTTCTTTTAATCACCGTGAACCTTTTAAACCATGCTAAAGTAGATTTCTTCAACTCTAGCATGTAATAATGCATTCTTAACATCAAATTTATTTAAAGGTCGATCTAAATTTGCTACAGGAGATAAACAACTAACGAGAAAGTTTCGTCATAGTCAATTCCATAAGTTTGTGTATATCCTTTCGCCACCTATCTAGTTTTATATCTTTCTATTTGCAGTGTGATGAAATACACGACCGACAATACAATTTCGAAAATCTTTTTCAGAGATCTCTAACGTGTCAATGGAATAAAAACCCATCGGGTCTGTTTTCGATCTCAAATTTTGATGTATACACGTTCTTTCGGTCGTTTTTCTCGTGCAGAAGTAATCACATCATCAAAACGGTATTATAAGCAGTCTCAAATTCACTACATCGCCGATCCATAACTTTTTAACAATCTAAATGAGGCCCACACATCATGTGAAACCTTTTGTATCGATTGGAGCTCACAAAGAATCATTGTAAAAAATGAATGAAAAGCATATATACGACTGCATGACATGTACTATCGGATGCGATCATACCAGTAGTAATACAGCGGATCCCATCAGAATTCTCCAATTAAACGTGATTGGGCGAGAGTAGTGGTTTTTTGTTTCGGTAGCTCCATAAGATACCATATGTAAACTTTTTATGTGTAACCATTTCTTCTTAAACATCAACTTTCCACACTAAAATTCCTAGAGCTTCATGCACTTTGTTAAGAATATGATGGTTGGCCAGATTTATGGAGAAGTTCTTCAACGGTTGGGGGCAAGCGTTGACTCAAAAATTAGCAATTGAGTATTTACATTTTATTTTTCTACAGCTGGAAAATACCTAGTATGTGCTTTAACTCTGATTTTCCTATCAAGTAGAATATACTAGTGGTAAGTTTATTAATGATAGGTTCGATGGATGAAGTATGTGCCTAGTTTTGTTCAGATTCTCATGTGTTATTTTCTTCAAATCTATAATCATCTACCAAAGTATCATCCATGTTATGATTCAACCAAAGTTCCAATAAACTCGTAATCAGGGATGGACCCCAAACATGTGAGTGAATCAAAGAGAATGCAGTAGGTTTTTTATTTAAAACTTGAGAAAATGAGTTTTTTTACTTTTAGACAAAATGCACGTCTCACACGTATATCATCTAAGTTCAAACCATTAAAATGGTTGGAAGTAAAATTTTCATATAACTAAATGATGGATGTCCTAAATGTTAATGTCAAAGCCACAATTTTTGTTGACTGGTTCCACTTACTTTTATATAACTAAATGAAGCTAGACTGTCAACACAATAATCCTTCACTTTCAGTACCACGTCCAATTATCTTCTTCAAATGAATATATTGGAAAATAGAAAAATTATGATAAATGAAAGAGCAACAATTGAGATCTGTTGCGATTTGACTAATCGAGAGTAATCTATAGTTTAAAGAGGGAATAAGAAGTGCAGCATTAGATAGTTTTAGATACTAAAAAATATTGAGAGTTCCTGCCTTTGCAACTTGAGATAAACCACCATTAGCATATGCAATAAAAATGATGTGGTTTAGTATGTTCAATAAGGTCATCAGCTGCAAAAATCATGTCATTAGTTGCTCCCGAATCAATGGTACAATTTTATTTTGAAATTGAAGATGAACACATAGCTCTTCCGATCAAAACATCATATATTTATAAAATTCTCACCAAAAGAGACGATAATACATGTGTTCGTCATGATTAGAGACCTCAAGTTGGATCGAACTTAGCATTGATCTCAATTTGGTGGAAATTTTTCTTGTTGTGATCATGAGAGTCTTATAAGCTATAATAAGATTACTTTCGAAAGAATAAGAGGAAGATGGCTGACGCGGCAAAAGCAAATAACAAGTAGAAAATTGAAGTGAAGATACTGTTGGAAATAGAGGGTTTGTAGTTAAGATGAAGAAGAGTATAAATAGGAGTTGAAGTTGTTGTATTGAGTTTATGTGAATTATATCGAATGTTCTTGAGCGAGATAAGCTTGATGTTGCAAAACTTAGCAACAATAACTCAACCCAGAAATTACTAAATCCAAGTAAACGAGCTGATCGACTCAGCCTTATGAAAGAAACAAGATGATGACAGAATGAAACAACTACGGAATCAAATGATTACCGAGTTCGGATGATCGGTATGATCAATCATACATCTCGGGCTGGATCACCTAACAATCCACTAAATGAAGAAGATAACAATGTCTGTTACACTAAACAGAATCACAGAAAACTCAAGTGACAGCTCTCTTTTTTCTAATAACAGCAAATACTCTAAATCACAAAGAGTCTCCCGGTTTCTTCATGTAATTACTTGGTTTAAGTCTTGAACCATAATCCTTCTTAACCAATAGTGAAATGTTGAATCACATGGCAACACTTGAGCTATATCGTGAAGATGAGATCTATTATTGTTTAGCTAAGAATGAAATTTGATTACAGAGAGTACAATTTGTGGTTCAAATTACTTTATCTAGATTTGTATAAACAGTGTTCTTATTCAACAAAGAAGTTGTTCATGAGTTTGATAGCTTAAATCTATCAAAGTCACTAGCAACCAAAGCCACATGGGCACCTCCTTAATCCCCATTTTTCTAATTGAATATTCCAATTTTCGTCTTCCCTTTAATCTCATGTCACCATTCTAGATACGCATGAATTTTAAAACAAGTTTCTTTTGTATGTCTTGAATCTCCACTTTTGCACAGTATGTTTGAGAAATTTCCTCCACCGTTGTTTTCTTGTTGCATCTTTCATTAGTTTGATAGAGACTGCTAAATCCTTTGTTTTGAGTCTCTTCATTTTCTTTATTACTCTTGAGTCTTGACAGTTTGTCGTTTTACTTCATGACGGACAAACACATAAGCTTGTTCAAAAGAGAGAAACATATTGAGTTCTAAAACACTACTTCTCACACCATCTAAATTCTCATCTAACCTATCTAGAAACTTGTACACTTTTTTCAAATGAACAAATTTGCGGCCACATACTGCGATCAGCCAAAACTTAATTCATATTATAATTTTTTTATAAATTTATACATTTATATTTTATAAATTTGTATAGTTATATCTTTATAAATTTGTATAATTATACATCAATAAAAAAAATTAATTTGTTAACAATCAATTGAGATATTTGTTTTGTTAACAATCAATTTGTACACTAAAAGTCTAAAATTGGTAGAAAGCTGAAAAAGGGAAAGTCTTAAGGTTTTTAGATTTGGTTATTGAGAAGATTGAAGATGGTAATGATTTTGATGTTATTTTTGTAGGATGCTTATAAGGTCGGTATTAGATTTTTTAGTTATGTAAATAACCGACTTAATACTTGCAGATCATTTTCCTAAGGTTATAGTGATATGTTTTTTATGCCTCGTCAAGTTTATTAAGGTTTAGAGAGATAATATCAATCTACAATGGATTTGAAGTTTGTTAAAAAAAAATAGCATAGATGGTTATTTCATTCTTCTAGTGGAGGAGTTTGTTGGTATTTCTTTTAGAAAACCAATTAGATTTAATTATGCAGAACTAAATTTGGTTTTGGGTGGTTAAAGAGAAAATAAACTATTCTTAATCTAGCCTTTTACATAGAGAGAAACCAAAAGAGAGATAAAAAAAATTTTCCTAGAAAGAGAAAAAAGACTACTTTGTCTAGTGTTTTCAAGATAACATTTGAAAACTCATACAAGCTTTATTCGTTTGCTCGCCGTCGGCTACAGCTTCGATCAACACTACAGTTATGACTATGATATATGTTGTTTGTTTGTCTGCCACCGGTGATTGTGGCTGCGGTTGATTACAAATTTTTAACCGCACTGATATTTTAATCAGCGGTAAAAAAAAATTGCAACGCAAGATAAAACGTCTAACCGATGTGATTAACCGCAAGTACATGCGACAGCTAAACGAACAACAATCTACCGCAGTCGCAAGAAGTTGCGGCTGACAAACGAACATCACTACATACTCATATCTGGCTAAATTTTTCAAGAAAACTTTATGAATTAGTGATATTGAGATTCAATGGTAGATTTTACGTTTTAACAGTTGATTACCAAAAGCAAAGGTTTTATTATTGCATTAGGCAGTTTGTAGTTCTTCAATAGGTATTTGTCTTGAATGTTTTGGTAAATTGGATAGTTAATTCTTTTTGGTTTGAGCTAAATAATATAATAGTGTTTCTCACTTGCTTATCAAGAATTTGTATGATTGAGATCCTATTATATTACATATTCTTTGCTTTATTATAATTTTTTTATTCGTTTGGGATAAATTTTTCTGTCATAATCTTTGGGACTGTTTTATGGATAAAGGATTTTTTTGTTGGTTATGATGTCACAATAATAAGAAGTTGTGGATTATTAGAAAATAGACAGATTCTCAAAGAGATGTTTATGCATATAAATTATGATGAAAACTGTCTCCAAGAAAAACTAAACACCAGCACTTGTTTGGACATCTTTACTACAGCAAGAGAAAACCCTAGAGTGATGAAAAGAATAAGCTCTAAACAACTTTACCTAGAAATTATTAGAACCATTTAAATTAATCTATATTAAAAAAAAGAATGACAATTTGTGACATATTATTGTTGGAATAATCTTATAAAAAATCTTTGATTAATTTTATGGCTACTTATAGAAATAGTCTTATGTATTTTAAGATTGTGAATTTTTGACTACGTAAAAGATATATTAGTTATTGATGATTTGTAATAAAATAAGTTAACAATCAAGTGATTAGATAGAATATTGTAGGAATAATCACAAATAATGCAACAAATTGCAAAATAGTTGAACAATATGTTAAGAGTATGTTTCCTCACATATATTGGACAACATGTATTCAAAACAATTTGTACAACAAAAATTGGGCAGATACGAAAAAGGATATGAAAAGTGTAATTGAATAACACATTCATGGGAAAGTTTTGGTAACAAAAAATTTCATTATAAGTCATAGTTAACAATTTTTAATAGGTTTTTCTCTATTAAATTGTTTTCGGTTAGTTTATTATAAAGGTATTCAAGCCATGGTCATAAGTGATATGTAATCTTCTTATAGATAGGATGATATGAATAAGAACATCCTGAAATATGATTAGTGGGAAATATATCTTTTATTATTGATTCACAAAACCTATATAAGATGATTACTTATAGCTCACTATTTCCATCAAAAGTATAAAGTTTTAAATTAAGACAATTGACTACTTTAACACTAAATAAGTTTTTAGTGACTAAATTAGCATCCTAAATCTAAACTCCTACCAATACTACTTTTTTAGATGGAAAAAAAAATAAAATAATTTGATTTAATTTTAACGTAATTTTTTGGTACTACCTCTTTTTTAAAAAAATTAATAATATTTTAGTGTTTTTAATTATATAAAATATTATGCATGAGATTTTTTGATTTTAATGTTATAATTACCATTAAAACTTCATTTAGTGTTAATCTATAGTATTTCTCTTTAAATTATATATTTTAGTTTTTCTTTTTCTTTCTTTGCCACCAAATATATGTATAATATTTTTTATATATTGTAGATATTATACTAATATATAGTTAAGTAAATATCTAGGGAAAAAATTAAGTATTTTCGAAAATTATTTTTTAATAACAATGATCGAAAAAAATAGATTATTTTGAAAATTTAACATGTATTATAATGATGTATACTATGCAACCAAAGATTTGGTAGACTAATTTAGTACCCAAACTCTTCCTATCTAGGTTTTAAAGATTTGGTAGACTAATTTAGTACCCAAACTCTTCCTATCTAGGTTTTATTTTATATTTTCATAGAACGGAATTAGAATACTTATTCATTCATTCATTCACAATGAACATGTTAAATCCAAACAACATTCAAGAATTGCTTTATATTCACAACAATATACATTTTTTTTCAAAAAAAATTTAATCAATATACAGATAAAAACACTAAGATGTATGATATATATATATATATATATATATATATATATATATATATATATATTTAATTCGATTTTATAAAAGATATATGATTTTTAAAATTTTTGAATCTCTCACTAGATAAACTAGCATGTAACGAAAATTTCTACGTTTATTAATTTTTCCTATTATTTAAGATAAACATATCTATACCGTACATACTTTTAAAAATTTTGATTTTGTCATTCACATCTCCAAACAGTCTCAATGCAGCATAGGTCACAATTAGAAATCCAAAAAAATTGAGTTTTTAAAAAGATTTAACTTCAAGCTCAATGAAAATCCAGTAATATAAAAACCAAAACCAAATTTGACCAATCCTCTGCATAAAAGTACCTATGAAATAGCTTACACAGCAAAATAAAACAGATGGTACAAAACAAAACACATCCTCAGTTTCTTCAATGTATCCGACCCCCAAAAACCCAATATATTCTCTATTTTCCAACTGAAGAAAAGAGGATGGATTTTATATACCAGAAACGATCATTAACTATCAGTAGATAGTTTCAATCTTGTCTAGCAAGATCATGATTGGAGTGAGAAGTCGATACCTCGGATGTTCTTATCCTTTTCGAGGGTTGATCATTTGAATCGTAAAGCCCGGCCTCACTCAGCTGACTTAGCTGCAATATTATATGATCATCTGGGTTTGTCCATGCCAGTGGATTAGCTAAAGAAAACAACAACACTCAAATGTTAAAAGCTGGATTTGATAGAGACAAAGGCATTTTCTTGTTCCCTAAAACAGATTACTTTGGCTAAAAGCCTAAAACAATCACATAATCAAGATTTATGCATACCCGTGCGAGTTTTAATATATAGTTTATTCAAAGTCACTCATAATACGAATTAGCTAAAGATGCGGTTTTTGGATATTTCCCTATCAGAAGACAACAAATTTAAGCCAACATTTGATACAGAAGAAGTAAGGTAGGAAATGAAGCAACATACCTTTAGTAGCTACAGGGGTGTTTGTATTATCGCCAGATTCCAGTAGTCGAACTGGGCGTTTCCTTACATAGTCTTTCTGCAGCGGTTTTGGGATTTGGAATGAGAATTGGGAAAGCTTCACACCTTGTGCTACGTATTCAGGGTGGTCGTTTAAGTACCTGCACGCCAGAAATGAGGTGTATAAGTGTGAAAAGAAGTTTTCTAACATTACATACCATCACAAGAGGTTCCAACTGAATCTATGCATAGGCAAAAATGGTAATACGATACACGAAGTCTGAGACTTCATCTTTGTATGCACTCAAACATAGAAGCAAATCACTCTATGAGAAGAAACTAAAGATTTAAAGACATTGAATTCCTAAACATTATCTAAATCAGGAAATAGAAAGAAGACACATATCAATCAATGTATTGGCATTTTATCAACTGCATAGCACTTTGTTGTTGTGAAAAGGAAAACATGTCATGGGAAAAGGAAACACTAACTTTTGGACCTCCACATTTGATCGAAGCTTCTTTCCTGACGGAGCAACATAATAGCTGAAAGACAATGAAAAAGAGTTATGTAAGAAAAGCTTGGTCATATACGACGGTTTTAAGAGGAAATAGTTATTTGCGAGGACAAAGGGAACGTACACATCAGCAAATTTGGTACCTCCTTCACCTCTAATCCGCAGTAAACGTTCCCAACCAGTGGGTGGGCGAGCAATGCCAGGCTTATCAATAGCCCAGAGACGGGTTCCATCTTGGGTGATATCTGCAGGAACATCACAAGAAATAACTGGCTTCCACTCACGAGCTGTTTCACAAAAGAATGGGTTTTCTAAAAGTTTTTCCCTTATCTCTTCATACTTCTCCATTGAGGGCATAAGCCTCCATTTGAAACAATTCGCACATTGAACCGTAAAAGCCCCAATGTTTGGACACTGTGTTTTAACTGAAGGAGACTGAGATTGAATAGGTTGAACTTCTTCTCCTTCAGTATCATCAATTCCCTTTGAGCCATAAAGCACCAGCTGGTTCTCTCTATTATCATCCACCTCAATAGGTGAGGGCGATACTGATCCACGCGACTGTTGAACAGCTCGAAAATCCATGTCACTTGTAGAAGGGACAACATTTCTTTCCTCCCTTACATTGTTGGATTCATTTCCATTGCATGACTGAGACATACTTGATACGAACCACCTATAAGTAAAATAAAAAATTTGTTATACATTTCCACAAGACTAACATTTGTTTTCCTTCCAAAACAGAACATATATGGAAAATGATGATAATTCATCACAATTACGAAAACATCATAGAAGAACATGAACAAGACGGTAAAATCAGAATCACCTGAGCATCAGGAAATACTATTACATGCTTAATACCAAAGTAACGAACAACTAAACAGTAGAAACCCTAGCATGGATCAAATCATTCAAAATCACAAATCATTCAAAATCACAAATCATCAGCTCTCTACCAAATTAAGAGAGACATAGAAGAAAAGAAAGAAAAAACTTACTAAAGGAAGCAACAATAATAATAAAAAAGATCCAAACCCATATCATCAAACGAGCCAACGAAAAAAAATATTAAATATGAAGAAGAGGAAGAAGAAGAAGAAGAAGAACCGAAAGGAGTGTGGCATATCATTACACGAAGATAACAAGGGTTTCGGAGATCGGTGAGAGATTTCGTGATAGAAACAAGGCAAGGCTCTATAGATTGTTGATAAGAGAGGGCTCTCTAATTCGACAATCTCATTTTTGACACAGAACCATTTCAGACAAAAAGCTCTTAGATTTGTTGGTGTTGTTGTCTAAACAGAAATGGGGAAATGGGAGAGAAAGAGAGGGGTTTTAATTCATTCTGCATAAATATGTTGGGATAAAATAATTCTTTACTTAAATTCACTCCAATTCGGATAAACAAAAGATTAACACCCTAAAATAATATTTTATTCTAAATTTAACAGTTTACATTTAAAATTTTTAAAAGTAACACAAATAATTTTTCAAAAATATATATTTATCATAAATAAATTATAAATATATATAAAATATTATATTTATATTATCTTTTTATAATTTTGGATTTAATTTTTTTTATTAAAAAAATTTAAAATTATTTTAATATTAAATTTGTGTTACTTTTAGAAATTTAATCTAATGATGTTATATTTGAAATAAAAACATTAAAAAATACTATTTTTGACAATTAGCCATAAGAAAATTCAAGATTATTAGCTTTATACAAAAATTAGCACACATTTAAGTCTAATATTTTTTCAGTATTTTGATATTGATGCTAAAAATAATTTTTTTATGAAATAAAGTAAATTTTAAGGTATGTTTAGAGTCCCATTTTTAGGATAATAGGCAAAATACAAAATGTAATGTAATCTTTAAATATTCTTTCATAATATTTCAAATAATTTAAAATAAAAACAAAAAATTTAAGAGAAATAATTTTTAAAGATTTTCTGAAAGAGTTATTACAAAATGTATTGTAATTATTATACACCATTTTATATAAAGTGTACAATAGTATTTTATAAAATAAAAATAAAACACTGTAAAATACATATGTAAAATGACAAAATTTGTTTGGTGTAGCTTTTTTTGCATATTCATTGTATGAGTTGAAAACTTGGAGAAAACTTGTATCCTCAATAAAAATTTTGAATAAAGAAATCTCACAATCATATAGGAAAATATATTTACCAAATTTGGTATATTATCAATAGTGTATCTATCATTTCTGAATTTAGAAAATGAAATGAAAAGAGTATTTTTCTTTTTTCGAAATGTTATTTTTGTTATCAATATCCTGGCAAAAATAAAAAAAACTGGTTAATGCACACACATACTAAAAGATAAATATATTATTTTATTGGCATTTTTATTCTATTTTTGTTTAGTGATACAAAAATCAAAAATACATTTATTTAATCAATTGAAAATAGTGTGTTTATGCAAAAAATGAGTTTATTACGTATTGAATTACCTAGATCAATTCTAAAAATATCTTTAACAAAAAAAATTATGAATAGATTCGTGTTATACAAAAATATATAAAAATAAAAGATGATTACTATCATATGTTAAATTTCTATATAAAAAAAAATTATCCTTGTTACTTTTAATTATTATCAAAAAATTTCCAAAAAAATATATTTATATTCGAGGTGGTGGAATCCTAACTCTAATACATAATATGTTTTATTGTTATAGATATACTACATCTCACTTTAAGTGATTTTTGCCTAAAAATTCGACAAACAAATTTCTGATTTGGAAAACTCTAACTAAACACGTTTGTATACTATTTTTTGTATTCATTTTTTAAAAAAAATTACATTCATTTAGAAATTAAACAAATATAAACCTCTGTTTAGATTATACCCAACTAAAGTATAGTATAAATTTAATTTTTGGTGATCCTAATCATCCAACCGTCATAAAAAACAATTACAATAATCATTTTTCAGCTTTTTGTTTAGAGATTCGAAAAAAACCTCATAGAACAGCGCCTATAATGTTAATTTAACCCTTAATTTTTTACTATTTATACTATACGGAATTCTTGTGTTCAACCATATAATCTTCATGCAATTATTCCTAAAAGAAAACAGTTGTTGTTGTCCAATTTCTTCTTTATATAAATATCTTCAATAAATATTCTCACAATATTTATTTTACCGTATCATAGATTTATTTGACATATCGACGTCCATCTTCGTTGTCCATTTTAAATCTTCTAATACTTCTTGGTTGCACATCAATATAATATGTTTCTTCTTTTATGATCTCTTAAATCTTTATAATTTTATTTGTTAATTTCTCTTAATTTATTTTAAATTTTTGAATACTTTATTTTCATCACAAAAACATCGGAAAGTCCTCGCGAATTTAAAAAATACAATCAGGATTTCCTATGTTTTTGTACTGATATTTTGTTATATTTTGTTTGTGTGTTTTATACATCCCTTATTGTCTCAATTAATGAAACATAAGTTCTGTATAGTTCACATAGCTCTCTGCTTAATTCGAATATAAATAGAATAATCACACATCACTTTCGAACCTAGAAGAAAGTATGACTTAAAATTAGTGGGATATTTGATGGCATGCTATGATCTCCGAGAAAATGAAAATTCACAAAATTAGTATTTTTGTTGATTTATTCTTAACATTTAATTTCATCAAAGGAGTAACATTTCGAAATATATTTATAGAGATGCATAAATTTTAGCTAAAATAATCATGAGAGAGACATAACTCGTTGATCTCAAGATTTATGATTTATTTGTTGTTTTGTGAGTTTTAAGCTAGATCTAGCTTAAAATTAATCTTATTATCAATTTGCTAGGGATTTATTAGGATCTATCTTGATGGTTGCTTCAGCTTTTACACTATATAGGTGTGTGATAAAGTTTTTGTGCTTCGGATTGTCGTTCAAATGATATTTCATTACAGAAGAACTTATTAGCTCATTTTAACAGACTCTTTTGGTTTTGGGATAAGCTCTTGACGTAGTAATGGTGTCCGCATGCATGTCTTTTTGAATTTCTTTGGTTTTTCTGTCGTAGTTCAAAGTTTCGTATCTGAAAATTAAATCTACCAAACACAAAACAATTATGTTAAATCTTGGTTAGACTTCTTTCTTTAAACCCATCTCGGATTTTTATTTCTTCAATCTCCCTATTGTTGTCACAATTTGATACTCAAGCATCTAAAGTACATGCAACTTAGTTTTGAATTGATAACACACATACCAACCACAAGTTTCTCACGAAAATGAATTATAACATTAAACTTTAATGTCTTGAAATTATGATAGATGAGGAGAAATTTAAAGTTTGATTTTGTTCATACACACAAATCAGTTATTGCACATATAGTTATAGTTATCACATACTACAACCATGACTAACATCAAGTTCTCCCCCATACTTGTTACTCCCACTGTTTTCAACATTTTTCATCATATTCATCTCCCCCTCTAGAGTGTCAAAGTGAATCAAAACTAATCAGAGATGTAGGGAAATGAACAAAAAGAAGACACACTTGAGACCAAAAAACACGTGATTATACCAACAATGGTCTGCAGAATGTGACGATCCTTGGAGGTAAGAAACTATCATGAACAAACACCAGTTGGAGAAGAGTGCTCCTTCTTAACTTGAGGAATGGAGACACCTGAGGGGACTTCATTGAAAATCAGAACTAAAGGCAGATACACCGAGTCTGATATGGGAATGGAGTGTTGAGTTTTAATTAACTGGTAAATGAGATTCAGAAATGGTAGGAAGAACTTTAAAACAAGGTTGCGTGTAAGGTTAAGAACATGATCAAACACCACTTATTATTGAATTACGTTCAACACACTATTCATAAGTGGGACGATCAAACGCATCATCAATTCAGCAACCTCTCCATTCAATGGATATGATGGGTTTGGATACAAAAGAAACTAAGGAAGAAATGTATCCAACATTGACAAGGTTTGATAAAAAAAGAAACAAATCCATAACATAAAAGTTAAAAGTAATCTTCGAAAGAACAACCATCATTTGATTCTAAAATTTCTTTTCACATTTGATTTGGCCCATACCAAACATAGGACTCCAAGTGTGGTTAATCACATCTAAACAAACAGAATCCGATTGTTGGCACTGGATTCAGCTCGGAGATCTGAACTCGCATATCCAAAATGAAGTTGGGCCGAAGAGAGCAAAAGCCCAAACCAACCATCTGGGCCCAAGAAAGGAACCAAGCCCATTAGTCAAAAGAGAATCAATATTCTAATGGTCACAATGAATGTAACTTTTGTAACTGCCAAATAAAGCATTTAATTCTATATCGGAACTAAATGCCAAAAATAGTATAAAAAGGGGATGATCCCATTTGTAAAAGTGATTCAGAATCATTTAGAAATAATACGTAGAAAAGTACTTTTTACTGTGTGAGAGCTGATAAATCTTAAAACTCGGTTCTAACATTTGGTGTTGTTTGTGGGGAGAAGAATCCATCCAACTTTAATAATCAAGATGTCAAGCTCCGGTGACAACCGTTCATACTCTGTCAGAGATGAAGGCCTTTCTGATGGACCTCAAGTCGACTAGTGATAACCAGAAAGAGTCCAACAAAAATCTCGTAGCGTAGTTCAACGTACACAAGATCCAAGTCTTGACGATACTGAACCGCCTCGCGACGTCATAAGCGGAGTTGGAATCCAAAGTGATGACGCTTAACACGCTCGACAACTTTCAGGTTGAGGAAAATTGATTGGATTTTAAGTGTTAATCCCGAGTAAAACTCCAAGTGCAGAGCAAATCAAGTAGTAGTTGGGTATCAAATCTTCAAGGAAGTAAGAATAGCACACTAGAAATGTATGAAACACTTAAATCTAGGTTGATACAAATTGGTTTTGATTGATTATTTAATTATTTAATTGCAAAAAGTAAAGACGAGTTAATTCAATAAGCAAGAAATATGGACACTGGACAAGGCAATCGATTCAGGGCAATCTTGTTTTGACTAACGATTCTACAGGTTCGATTAGATAAATTCCTAAGATTTTGAACACTATCTATTAGACTGATTCACTCTTGTGGTAACAACCCATTCACCAGCCTATAGATTGCAAATTTTTTGCACAACAATCTATCGCCTAGTGATCATTGGATTTGAGTCTAATCATGTCCACCTATTGTTTTAGACATCAATTTTCATTGGCTAAGATGTAATAAGGATGTTTAGGCCTACCTACACGTTCTGTGTACACTTCTCAGGAGCAGAACATCATCGATATAACCATTGATTAGCTACTTCAATCCCTAGCATTATGCACACCATAAACATCAAGGATTTGTCATCTAATCTACCTAAACAACCCTAAGTAAATATCAGATTCCCCTAATCTACCTTACCAATAATCCATATTGAAAACTACTTAAACATATTCAAGAAAAAAGTAAACATGAAAAAGTAAAAGCTAAGAAACATAAGATAAGAGATATGGTAGAGAAATCCTTCACTAGAAACCAAGAGTGCAAGAACAAAGGTTGAAACCAATCTCTTCTCTCTATAAAACGTCTAGAGTAATAAACTAAAAGAAACTTGAACAAAACTTTGGTTAACATATTTAAAAAAGGTTTATATACTATCTCTAACAATTAGGTTTAATCTCGGGATAAATTGGTTAAGTAAAAGTAGGTTTAAGATATTTTGGGCTTGGTTGGCTCGAGATTGGCTCATTAGATTGGCCATGGTGAGATTGGGCTCTCATGGTCGATCTAGTGATAGGAAGAGGTGTCGGTTTGAGATTGGCCACATGAGATATGTCGATGGTCAATCTGGTGATGCGTAGTAAGTAGGTTTGAGATCGGCAAGGTTGAGATCGGCCATATGGCCGATTCGTGATGGGCTAGAAGGATTCTTGAGATCAGCCAGGCTGAGAACGGATTGATGCCTAATCTCATGGCTTCCAAGAGACTCCTTGGCCAGTTCTTGTTGTTTGATCCCGTGTAACTTCTCAATATACTTTAAAACATCGAGAAGGTATGCAATACGCAAAAAATGCATGCACTAACCTATAGAATGCAATGCCAAATGCCAATGATTGTAAATGGGTGGATAGAATGCCTAAAATGTAATGAAGACACGGAAAAAATGGTGAAATGCATAGTGAAACAATGAAAAAACCATGGTTATCAAAAATCCTCAACAAAGATATGCAAGAAGGCACCTCGACTTCGAGACTCAGTGCGAAGATCGAGTCTTATTCAACATGATTCCACGCACTACCGAATTTCTCCAGGGAGAAACATCGGGCGCACGCCCATCATCACAACCTCGCATTGTCCTGTCAGGGGTGGAACCTGCGCTGACAAGCGGGCTCGGTCAGGTCGTAGCCCTTAGCCGAACTCCACCCGATGAAAACTTGAACAACTCTCGAGGGAACCCAGATGTGATCGGGTACGAGAGCGTGTGAAGATCCATTAAAAGGGCCAACATCAAGCTCGCAGCAATGACATCTAAAGTGTATAAGGCGTCGAGTGCAGCTCCGGAAATTGACCGCGTTATCGAGGAGACCGAAAGGTCACCATTATCAGCCCGGGTGGCCAGCACGCAGATAAAAGAAACCGAAACATTGAGACTACCACTTTACGAGGGAGATTTAGACCCGAAAGCGTACATGATACTACTTTGGATCCCCGTAAACCGAGCTCACTCCAGCGAAGAGGAAAGAGATCGGATATTGCAGTGATTCGTAGAAAACTTAATGGGACCAACACTCGATTGGTTCTCTCAGCTAGAGGAAACTCCATTGATAATTTCAACCAGTTATCGACAGTGTCCATCAAACACGATTCCATCTTTATGGGGAAGGGAACGACTGATGCCAATCTCTGGAACGTCACACAAGTCGAGGCGGAACCGTTGCAGTCCTACATCGACAACTTCAAAAAGTGAAGGCAAAGATAGCAGGAGTCAAGGACTCGAATGCCCTTGCCACACTGAAACACGGGCTTTGGCATGAGTCCCCCTTCTATTTTGATCTGATGATCCATAAGTACGAGACGAGCGAGGACGTGTTACACAGATCGACGAACTGGATAATCGATGAAGAGGAAAAATTGACGCTCGCTAAATATTCAAGCCAAGAAAAAGCACCCATGAGCCTTCCTCAAACCAGAGGAGATTCAAAAAGCTAGAGCGGGAAAGCTAGAGTAACCTAGAAGGTTCCTATAGAATCGCAAAGATAGTTAAACACGGAGTGTACGAACCGGGCACCCTCAACCAATCTCCGGTGATGAGGTCATGGACCATGATCCGCCTAAAAAAATACTTTTGCTAAGTTTATTTATTTTAGCCATTCAATTAAACTCAAAAATTTAATAATTTTTTTTAAGTTGTACTGCAATTAGGGTGATATAAACATGAAATCGTATCTCATAAATCTTTTTAGAGTCCCGAAGGTCATCTCGGACCATAAAAGCACAGCAAACAAAACAAGCAAGTCTTAGTTTAACATGTATATACAACCGTTAAATAAACAAAGAGTATTACACATAAATAAGATAGTCAGTACAGTTCGGCACGATAATATCATACCCTAAAAGGGATAAACAAAACAAGCAACTCCTCGTTTAGCATGGAATAAACGAGGAGTATTTCGCTCGAAATGATAATATCTCGAATAGCTCGAAATGATATTTTTGCTGATTTAGTATTTTTGCTGACTTGTTCTTAACATTTAATTTCATCAAAGAAGTAACATCTCGAACTATATTTATAGAGATGCATAAATTTTGGCTACAATAATCATGAGAGAGACATAACTTGTTGATTCCAGGATTTATAGTTTAGTTGTTGTTTTATGATTTTTAAGCTAGAGCTAGCTTAAAATTAAACTTATTATCAATTTGCTAGAGATTTATTAGGATCTATCTTGATGGTTGCTTGAGCTTTTACACTATATAGGTGTGTGATGAAGTTTTTGTGTTTCGGATTGTCATCCAAATGATATTTCATTACAAAAGAACTTATTAGCTCATTTAATAGGTTTTTTAGTTTTGGGATAAGTTCTTGACGTTGTAATGGTGTCCGCATGCATGTTTTTTTTTTTCTTTGTTTTTTTTCTGTCGTAGTTCATGACTGATGGAGTAAGTCAAAGTCATTGTTGTTTTGTTCTTTGTTGGAGGTTTTGTTTTATTTTTGAAGTTTGGAGTTGTTGAACTCAATTTTCCTCTTTTTATATTTTATAGTATTATATGCTTTATCAAACTAAAAATCTACCGTTCATCAAACAAATCGACTTACAAAAATAAGTTTAGTATCCAAAAATTAAATCTACCAAACTCAAAACAATTATGTTATTAATAGTGTTAGTGTAGAAAACGTAATCAAACAATAACTTTAAGATTATCAAAACATTCTTTATTTCTTTTGATAATTGTACAAGTTAATTTATCACAAATTATCCTTGTTTTAGGTTTTACACAAACTTAATAACCTATTAATTTGAATTCTATACAATCTATCAAAACAACACCACCTTACAAAAATTAAGAATACTTTTTTTCTTCTTGATTTCTTTTCAACTCTTGATAACGATCTCCGAAAAAGCGTGTCACTTCTTCTGTTTTGACACCTATTTTATCTTTGGTCTCTTACTTGTCTTCTAGGAACATTTCCTATTATTTCCTCCAGAAAAGTTTATTTAGTGTCCATGACACACTCTCTGTCTTTCTAACAGGAAAACTTCTTGTTTTGCTTTTATGAAAACTTCCTGTTGTGCTTCAGTTGAACTTTTTGTTTTGCTTCAGCCATTTCACCGTCTTGGTTACGGTCCATCTTGGTTAAACTTCTTTTTTTAAGCCCATATCGGATTTTTGTTTCTTCAATCTTCCTATTTTTGATACAATTTGATACTCAAACATCTAAAGTACCTACAACTTAGTTTTGAACAAACAACACACAGACCAACCACAAGTTTTCCACGAAAATGAATTATAACATTAAACTTTAATGTTTTGAAATTGTGATAGATGAGGAGAAACTTAAAGTTCGATTTTGTTCACACACAAAAAATAGTTATTGCACACATAGTTATAGCTATCACATATTACAACCATGACTAACATCAAGTTTTCCTCCATACTTGTTACTCCCACTGTCTTCAACATTTTACATCAGGTTCATCTCCCCTTGCTAGAGTGTCAAACTGAGTCAAAAATTATCAGAGATGTAGGGAAATGAACAAAAAGAAAACACACTTGAGACCAAAAAAATGCGTGATTATACCAACAACGGTGTGCAGAATGTGACGATCCTTGGAGGTAAGAAAATATCGTGAACAAACACCAGCTGGAGAAGAGTGCTCCAGCTTAACTTTAGGAGTGGAGACACCCGAGGGGACTTCCTTCAAAATTGGAACTGAAGACAGATACACCGATTCTGATATGGGAATGGGGGTGTTGAGCTTTAATTAACTGGTAAATGAGATTCAAAAATGGCAGGAAAAACTTTCAAGTAGGGTTGCGTGCAAGGTTAAGAACATGATCAAACACTAGTTATTATTGAATTACCTTTAACACGCTGTTCATAAGCGGGACGATCAAACCCATCATCAATGCAGCAACCTCTCCATTCAATGGATCTGATGGGTTTGGATACAAAAGAAGCTAAGGAAGAAATGTATCAAACACATTGACACGGTTTGATAAAAAAAACAAATCCATAACATAAAAGTTAAAAGTAATCTTCAAAAGAACAACCATCATTTTATTCTAAAATTTCTTTTCACATTTGATTTGGCCCATTCCCAACATAGGACTCCAAGTCTGGTTAATCACATCTAAACAAACAGAACCCGATTGTTGGCATTGGATTCAATTCGGAGATTCAAACTCGTAAATCCGAAATGAAGTTAGATCAAAGAGAGCAAAAGCCCAAATCAATCGTCCGGGCCCAAGAAAGGAACCAAGCCCATTAGTTAAAAGAGAATTAAATATTGTAACGGTCAGAAATGAATACAGCTTTTGTAACAGCCAAATAAAACATTTAATTCCATATCGGAATTAAATGCCAAAAATAGTATAGAAAGAGGATGATCCCATTTTTAAAAGTGATTCAGAATCATTCAGAAATAATACGGAGAAAAGTACTTTTTACTGTGAGAGAGCTGAGAAATCTTAAAACTCGGTTCTAACATTTGGCAATGTTTGTGGGGAGAAAAATCCATCCAAGTTTAATAAGCAAGATGTCAAGCTCCGGTGACAATCATTTAGACTCCCAAGGCTCGGACTAGGGCATAAAGCTCCTTGTCGTAAGTGGGGTAGTTTAGTGAGGCACCACCTAGCTTCTCATTGAAGTATGCCACTGGCCTTCCTCCTTGAGTTAGCACCGCTCCTGTGCCTATTCCAGAGGCATCGCACTCCACTTCAAATGTCTTGTTGAAGTTGGGCAAGACTAGCACTGGTGCATGTGTGAGGCTGTCCTTCAAGGCCTGGAACACCTTCTTTTGAGTTTCTCCCCAGCTGAATCCCACATTCTTCTTCACTACTGCCGTCAATGGTGAGGCAATACTGCTGAAGTTGGGCACGAATGTTCTGTTGAAGCTGGTCAGACCGTGGAAACTCCTCACTTTGCTGATGTTGCTTGGTGTTGGCCATTCTTGTATGGCTCGAATCTTCTCTTCATCAACCTGTAAGCTTTAAGACAAGCTTATCAGTACAAAAGATGCACTTCTTGAGATTGGCATAAAGCTCTTCTTGTCGAAGGGTTGTAAGCACCAACTCAAGATGTGTGAGGTGATCCCTTAAGCACTTACTGTAAACTAAAATGTCGTCAAAGTAAACTATAACGAACTTACTGATGTACGCCCTAAGAACTTGGTTCATAAGGCGCATGAAGGTGCTTGGGGCATTAGTCAAGCCAAATGGCATGACTGTCCACTCGTAGAGCCCTTGCTTTGTCTTGAAAGCATTCTTCCACTCATCACCTTCCTTCATCCTGATCTGGTGGTATCCACTCTTGAGGTCTATATTGGAGAAGACCGTGGCTCCACTCAGCTCATTTAGCATGTCATCCAGCCGTGGTATCGGATGCCGGTACTTGACTATGATGTTGTTGATTGCTCGGCAGTCCACACACATTCGCCAAGTCCCATCCTTCTTGGGAACTAGTAGCACTAGTACGGCACATGGACTGAGGCTCTCTCCAGGAGCTCCTTGACTTGCTTCTCAAGCTCCTTAGACTCTTATGGACTCATCTGGTAGGCTGGCCGGTTAGGCAGGGCTGCTCCGGGCACGAGGTCGATCTGGTGCTCTATGCCGCATAGGGGAGGCAAGCCTGCTGGTATCTCCTCCGGAAATACATCCTTGAATTTGTTGAGGAGAGTTGCTACTTCAGGAGGTAGCTCTACCTGTTCTTTCTCTACATTCAAAACTTCTTTGAAGACCATTAGTAACATTAAATCCTTCGAGGCTAAAGCTCTCCGGACATGGCTTGGTTGAATAAGAAAATTAGACTTAATAAGTTTCTTTTCCTTACTCATTTGTAGTTGTAGCTCATGTACCTGGGCAGGTGTGAGAGGAGCTAGGCTGACCTTTCTTTTTTCATGCACAAAAGTGTAGAGATTGGTTCGGCCATCATGCCTTGTCTCCTTGTCAAACTGCCATGGCCTTCTTAGCAGAAGGTGGCCAGCTTTCATTGGCACCACGTCGCACATTACCTGGTCTTGGTACCTGCCCACACTGAATGGAACAGTGACTTGCTCATGGATCTTGAGCTCCACTTTGTCATCGAGCCATCTCAGTCTATACGGCCGAGGGTGCCGTGTCTTCTCTAGACCTAGCTTATCAACCATGTACGCACTAGCAACGTTAGTGCAAGAACCACCATCTATGATGAGGTTACATACCTTGCCCTTGATGGTGCACTGGCTGTGGAAGATGTTCTCCATTGAATGGTCTCTGAGGGATCCACCATTGCACTGAGAATGCATCTAGTGACCAGCACTTCCCCCACATCAGGGTACTCAATGTCACCGTATTCCCCTTCTGGTTCATAGTCTTCTTCGTCTTGAGACTCATACTCTCCAGCTTCCGTGATCAGCATGAAACGGTTGTTTGGGCACTCCCTTGAAATGTGGCTGCGACCCCTACACTTAAAGCAAGTGATGTCACGTGATCTCTGAGGGTTAGAAGACTTACTAGGCTCTCTCTGGTCATGGGGTTGCTCAGGAGGCTTGCTCTTGAACCATGATTCGATCTCTATGCTCTTGCCTTTGTCTATGGGCTTGGGGATATTGCTTGGTGCCCAAGGCGTCTTAGGCTTGCTGCAGATGTCTTGGCTCTTATGCTTGATGTGCTGCTCAGCCTGGACAGATAGGTGGAACAAGTCCTTGAAGTCGTTGTAGATTTGTCTCTCCACCTTACGGCTGATTCTCTCTTGCAACCCATCCAAGAATTGTGCCATCAATGCCTCTTCATCGTCATTGAGCTCCAGCATGTTCCTTAGCCTTTCAAACTCTTTGTAGTACTCCTCTACTGATCTGGTGCCCTGATTAAGAGTACGAAAACGTTGTTGCAAATCTCTATGGAAATAAGGTGGAACAAACCTTTGTCTCATGAGATCTTTCATGTCGACCCATGAGTCTACGGGCCTCAATCTTTTCATCCTTCGGTCAGAAACTTCACGATCCCACCAGATGAGGGTATTTTCCATGAGTTGTGCTACTGCCATGGAGACTCTCCTAGGGCCTGGTTGGTTGTAGTGATCGAAGATGTGATCCATCCTCCTCTCCCAGTTGAGGTAGTCGGGGTCCACTTTTCCTGCAAAACTAGGAGGTGTTAATTTAACATCAGGATGAGTTACCAGGTTGTAGGTGTATTCATCCCCATCCTCATGATGTCTAGGAGGCATTCTTGGTCTTTGGTGATGACCATATGGCTCGAAGCCATCACCTTCAGCTTCTGGTTGCCGTGGAGGTCCTCTCGGCCTAGGGTGATAGCCGTGAGGCTGTGCGTCCTCATCTCCATCCGGCTGGGGCTCCTCCTGTTCGTGCCGTGTCCTAGGGTGCTCAGGACCCTCAGCACGGTCTTGCTCAGCCCTCACGTGTCTTATGGCCTGGAATATCACCGGCCTTTCCACGCGCTCCAACCTCTCGCCGATGGATGCGAGTTGTGTTTGGAGGGTGGTGAACATGGTCATCATGGCCTCGGCTGCATCCTGATTTCCTTCTGCCATTGTGCTACAAGAAAGAAACACAATTTATTTTGCTCCTAAGTTGATTAGGAGGGTTTTCGTTTTATAGGAGAATTCGAAAAATGCAAAAAGGAAAAACTGGGAAAAAAGGAAAAATTTGAAAAATGGAAAGTTTAGAAAAATGGAAACTCCCTATTAACTAGTGCTATCTGTTTTTGGTCGATTTCTTTTGGTAGTTTTCTATCTTTTTTTTTGCTTTTTGATTTAACTTAATGGAAATATGCTTTTAATAAAAAGGAAAGACGAAAAAATGGCAATGCAAAAATGAACCTAAGCCCTTGTGATGCACGTAGATGCTAGATGCACTCGGTTTGGAGTTTGATGTTGTTTTTTTGATTTTTCTTGAATGCGACTTCAACTAATGCAAGAACTGGAAACAAAACTAAGTAAAGGATAGAAACAACATGGTTTAGGAGCTTTAAGCTCTAATACCAAAATGATACAAGCCTCTCCGCCGGAAATGTTGGTCTGTCCGGCCCGGCTGGTCGAAGGCCCGGTGGTACCGCTTCGGCCGGTAGACGCGCCAAATGGCCTGGCTGTCTCGGGCAAGCTCCCTGGTCGGCCAGTCTGGTCTCCTAGCTGGCCATACGACCTGATGTCCCCATCAGAGGGGGGGGGGGGAGGGGGGGGGGGGAAAGTGTCTACATGTAGTCAAAATAAGAGCTAATGAAGTCAAGGTCTTTGGTCAAGTCTTCCCTAGTAATTGTAACCAAATTAATGCTGTAGGCTCCTCATATTACGCCTCCTTACAGTATAAATAAGAGATTTCAGTTGTAAACTTGATCATTCAACTTTTCAAATAAAAACAACTTCTTTTCTTAAGTTTAAGAGTGATTCTCTTCTTAATCTGATTGTTGGTGTGTAATATCTTTCAGTCAACATTTAGTATCCTTAGTGTGTAATATCTAAGCTACTATCTTAGGTAAATCAGTAGTCTTTTCCGCAGCTACTGTGTGACCCTTCAATGCAAAACCTTTGAACATATTGAATTTCGATTCATTCTGTTGCAAAGCCTATATCAACCACATCCATAAGTGCATTCCTTGGGAGGTTCGCATCAACTCAAGCAGCACCAATGATCAGTTTAGAATGATCATTTTAACGGGTCGATCAACTTGACATGTCCGTACTAAATTGTCCGTATCTTTTGATTTAGTGTTTAGAATGAAACGAATCCAGCGCCCATATTAAACTAGCTCAATTTTCTATTGTGACAACATTTGATATTGAAAGAGTTCCCACAAAACCTTCAAGTAACCCAATTTATCCTAAACTGCGTGATGTCAGGCATTATGCTTCATTAATAAAGCCTTTACTCAGGGAGCACAAACGATCAGTTTAGAATGATCAATTTAAGTGGCCAAAAAACTTGACATGTACGCACAAAATCGTCCATAACTTTTGATTTAGCGTTCGGAATGATAGGAATTCAAGACCCACGTTAAACTAACTCAATTTTCTATATTTTGACAAAATTTAAGACTTAAATAGCTACAACAAAACCTCCAAGAAATCAAATCAATCACAAACAGCGTGATGCCATGCATTATGCTTCATTAATAAGCCTTACTCAATGACTACCAATGATCAGTTTAGAATGATTGTTTTAACTGACCGATCAACTTGAAATGTTCGCACTAAATCGTCTGTAACTTTTGATCCAGAGCTCCGAGTGACACGAATCCAGCGGTCATGTTAAGCTAGCTCAATTTTCTATATAGTAAAAAAATTTAAGACTGAAATGGCTACGACAAAGCCTCGAAGTAATCTAATCTATCGCAAACTGCTTGATGCCATGCATTATGCTTCATTTATAATCCTTTACTCAATGAGCACCAATGATCAGTGTAAAATGATCATTTTAACTAGCTGGTCAACTTCAAATGTCCGCAAGAAATCGTCTGTAACTTTTGATTCAGAGCTTCGAATGACAGGAATCCAATGCACATGTTAAGCTAGCTCAATTTTCTAAATTTAAGACTGCAATAGTTACGACAAAGCCTTTGATTAATCCAATCTATCGCAAACTGCTTGATGCCATGCACTACGCTTCATTAAAAAGCCTTTACTCAATGAGCACTAATGATCAGTTTAGAATGATCATTTTAACTAGCCGATCAGTTTGTCATGTCTGCACAAAATCTTCCATAACTATTGATTCAGAGCGCAGAATGACACGAATCCAACGCCCACATTAAGCTACCTCAACTTTCTACATTGTGACAAAATTTAAGACCGAAGTAGCTAGGACAAAATCTCCAAGTAATCCAATCTATCCTAAAATCGTGATGCCATTCATTATGATTCATTTTTAAGCCTTTACTCATGGAGCGCCAATGATCAGTTTAGAATGATCATTTTAACTACAGGTCAACTTGATATGTCTGCACAAAAATCATACAAAACTTTTGATTCAGATCTCCGAATGATATGAATCCAATGCCCACGTTAAGCTAGCTCAATTTTCTATATTGTGACAAAATTGAATTCTAAAAAAGCCATGACAAAGCCTCCAAGTAATCGAATCTATCACAAACCACTATGCTTCATTAATAAGCCTTTACTCAATGAGTACCAATGATAAGTTTAGAATGATCATTTTAACTCGCCGATCGACTTGACATGACTGTACAAAATCATCCGTAACTTTTGATTCAGAGCACATAATTACACGAATCCAACGCCCACATTAAGGTAACTCAATTTTTTATAGTGTTTGAAGATTAAAGACTGAAATGGCTATGATAAAGTCTCCGAGTAATCCAATCTATCGCAAACTGCGTGATGCTATACATTATGCTTCATTAATAAGCCTTTACTCAATGAGCACCAATTATCAGTTTATAATGATCATTTTCACTGACCGATCAATTTGACATGTCCGCACGAAATCATCCCTAACTTTTGATTCAGAGCTCAGAATGCTAGGAATCCAATGCCCACATTAATCTAGCTCAATTTTATATATTGTGACAAAATTAAAGTCTAAAATAGCTACGAAAAAACCTCCAAGTAATCGAATCTATAGCAAACTGCGTGATGCCATGAACTATGCTTCATTAGTAAGCTCTTACGCAATGAGCACCAATGATAAGTTTAGAATGATCATTTTAACTGACCGTTCAACTTGAGATGTACACACTAAATCGTCTGTAACTTTTGATTCATAGCTTAGAATGACACGAATCCAATGCTCACTTTAAGCTAGCTCAATTTTCTATAGTGTTACAAAAATAATGACTGAAATAGGTACCACAAAGCCTTCGGGTAATCCAATCTATCGCAAACTGCGTGATGCCATGCATTACGCTTCATTAATAAGACTTTACTCAATGAGCATCAATGATCAATATAGAATGATCATTTTAACTGACCGATCAACTTCACATGTCTGCACTAAATCATCTATAACTTTTGATTCAGAGCTCGAAATCACACAAATCAACGCTCACGTTAAACTAGTTCAATTTCCTATATTGTGAAAAAATTTAAGACTGAAATAGCTATGAAAAAGCATCAAAGTAATGCAATCTATCGCAAACTGCTTGATGCCATGAATTATACTTCATTAATAAGCCTTTACTCAATGAGCACCAATGATCAGTTTAGATTGATCATTATAATTAGCCGGTCAACTTGACATGTGTGCACGAAACCATCCATAACTTTTGATTCATAGCTCAGAATCCCCGGAATCCAATGCCCACGTTAAGGTAGCTTAGTTTTCTATAGTGTGAAAAAATTTAACACTGCAATAGCTACGACAAAGCTTCTGAGTAATCCAATCTATCGCAAACTGCTTGATTCCATGCATTATGATTCATTAATAAGCCTTTACTCAATGAGCACTAATGATCATTTTAGAATTATCATTTTAACTAGCCAATCAGCTTGACATGGATGTCCGCACAAAATCGTCCGTAACTTTTGATTCAGAGCTAAGAATGACACGAATCCAACGTCCACATTAATGTTCAATTTTATATATTGTGACAAAATTAAAGACCGAAATAGCTATGACAGAGCATCCAAGTAATCTAATCTATCCCAAACTCTTCATGCAAAGCATTATGCTTCATTTATAAGCATTTACTCAAGGAGCACCAATGATCAGTTTAGAATGATCATTTTAACTACCAGTCAACTTGGCATGTCTGTACAAAATCGTTTGTAACTTTTTATTCAGAGCTTAGAATAACACGAATCCAATGCCCACATTAACCTAGCTCAATTTTCTATATTGTGACAAAAATGAAGACTAAAATACCTACGACAAAGCCTCCAAGTTATTTAATCTATCGCAAACTGTGTGATGCGATGCACTATTTTTCATTAATAACCTTTTACCCAATGAGCACCAATGATCACTTTATAATGAATAATTTTAACTGACCGAAGAACTTGACATGTCTGACAAAATCGTCCATCACTTTTGATTTAGAGCTCAGAATAACAGTAATCCAATGCCCATGTTAACCTAGCTCAATTTTCTATATTGTGACAAAATTTAAGACACAATACTTACAACAAAGCTTCCGAGTAATCCAATCTATCGTAAACTACTTGATGCTTTGCATTATGCTTCATTAATAAGCCTTTACTCAATGAGCACTAATGATCAGTTTAAAATGATCATTTTAACTAGGTGATCAGTTTGACATGTACGCACAAAATCATCCGTAACTTTTGATTCAGAGAGTAGAATGACAAGAATCCAACACCCTCATTAAGGTTCAATTTTCTATATCCTGACAAAATTAAAGACCAAAATAATACTACAAAGCCTCCAAGTACTCCAATCTATCCCAATCTCGTGATACCATGCAGTATGCTTAATTTATAAGCCTTTACTCAAGGAACACCAATGATCAGTTTAGAATGATCATTTTAACTACCGGTCAACTTGACATGCCCGCACAAAACCAGCCGTTTTGATTCATACCTCAGAATCCCAGGAATCAAATGTCCACGTTAAGCTAGCTCAGTTTTCTATAGTGTGACAAAATTTAAAATTGCAATAGCTACGAAAAAGCTTCTAAGTAATCCAATCTATCACAAACTGCTTGATTCCATGCATTATGATTCATTAATAAGCCTTTACTTAATGAGCACTAATGATCATTTTAGAATTATCATTTTAACTAGCCAATCAGCTTGACATGCATGTCCGCACAAAATCATCCGTAACTTTTGATTCAGAGCTAAGAATGACACGAATCCAACTTCCACATTAATGTTCAATTTTATATATTGAACAAAATTAAAGACCAAAATAGCTACGATAGAGCATCGAAGTAATCCAATCTATCCCAAACTCTTGATGCAAAGCATTATGCTTCATTTATAAGCATTTACTCAAGGAGCACCAATGATCAGTTTAGAATGATCATTTTAACTACCAGTCAACTTGGCATGTTTGTACAAAATCGTTTGTAACTTTTTATTCAGAGCTTAGAATGACACGAATCCAATGCCCACGTTAACCTAGCTCAATTTTTCTATATTGTGACAAAAATGAAGACTAAAATACCTACGACAAAGCCTCCAAGTTATCGAATATATCGCAAACTGTGTGATGCAATGTATTATGCTTCATTAATAAGCTTTTACTCAACGAGCACCAATGATCACTTTATAATGATAATTTTAACTGACCAAAGAACTTGACATGTCTGCACGAAATCATCCATCACTTTTGATTTAGAGATCAGAATAACAGGGAATCCAATGCCCATGTTAATCTAGCTCAATTTTCTATAGTGTGACAAAATTTAAGACTGCAATACCTACAACAAAGCTTCAGAGTAATCCAATCTATTGCAAACTGCTTGATGCCATGCATTATGCTTCATTAATAAGCCTTTACTCAATGAGCACTAATGATCAGTATATAATAATCATTTTAATTAGCCGATCAGTTTGACATGTACGCACAAAATCATCTGTAACTTTTGAATCAGAGCATAGAATGACAAGAATCCAACACCCACATTAAGGTTCAATTTTCTATATTTTGACAAAATTAAAGACCAAAATAATACGACAAAGCCTCCAAGTAATCCAATCTATCCCAATCTCGTGATACCATTCATTATGCTTAATTTATAAGCCTTTACTAAAGGAACACCAATGATCAGTCTAGAATGATCATTTTAACTACTGGTCAACTTGACATGTCTGTACAAAATCGTCCGTAACTTTTGATTCAGAGCTCAGAAAGACACGAATCTAATGCCCACGTTAATCAAGCCCAATTTTCTATATTATGACAAAATTGAAGACTAAATTAGGTACGAAAAAGCCTCCAAGTAATTGAATCTATCGCAAACAACGTGATGCCATGAATTATGCCTCATTAATAATCCTTTATTCAAGAAGCACCAATGATCAATATAGAATGATCATTTTAACTACCGGTCAACTTCACATGTTTGTACAAAATCGTACGTAACTTTTGATTCAAAGCTCAGGATGACACAAACCAATGCCCACTTTAAGCTAGCCAATTTTCTATATTGCGACAAAATGGAAGACTAAAATGGCTACGAAAAAGCTTCCAAGAAATCAAATCTATCGCAAACTGCGTGATGCCATGCATTATGCTTCATTAATAAGTCTTTACTCAATGAGCACCAGCGATCTGTTTAGAGTGATCATTTTAACTAACAAATCAACTTGACATGACCGCACTAAATCGTCTGTAACTTTTGATTCATAGCTCGGAAAGACATGAATTCAACGCTCACGTTAAGCTTTCTCAATTTTCTATATTGTGAAAAAATTAAAATTGAAATAGCTACGACAAAGCCTCCAAGTAGTCGAATCTATTGCAAACTGCTTGATATAATGCACTATGTTTCATAAATATACTTGATGCCACATATTATGCTTGATTAATAAGCCACATATTATGCTTGATTAATAAGCCTTTACTCAATGAGCACCAATGATTAGTTTAGAATGATCATTTTAATTGGCTGCTCACCTTGACTTGTCTGCACTAAATAGTTTGCAACTTTTGATTCAGAGCTCCGAATGACATGATTCAATGCCCATGTTAAGCTAGCTGAATTTTCTATATTGTGAAAAAATTTAAGACTGAAATAGCTATGACGAAGCCTTCAGGTAATCCAGTCATTTGCAAATTGCTTAATGTCATGCAATATACGTCATCAATACGCTTTTACTCAATGAGCACCAATGATCAATTTAAAATGATCATTTAACTAGCCGATCAACTTGACATTTCCGCACTAAATTGTTTGTAACTTTTGATTCAAAGCTCGGAATGACACAAATCCAACAACCACGTTAAGCTATCTTAACATTCTATATTGTAACAAAATTAAAGACTGAAATAGCTACGACAAAGCCTACAAGTAATCAAATCTATCGCAAACTGCGTGATGCCACACATAATGCTTCATTAATAAGCCTTTACTCAACGAGAACCAATGATCAATTTAGAATGATCATTTTCACTCGCCGGTCAACTTGACACGTACGCACAAAATCATATATAACTTTTGATTGTAAGCTCAGAATGACGTGAATCCAACACCCACGTTAAGCTAGCTCGATTTTCTCTAGTGTCACAAAATTTAATACAGAAAGAGCTACGACAAAGCCTCTAATTAATCGAATCCATTGCTAACTGTTTGATGCCATGCATTATGCTTCATTAACAAGCCTTTACTCAATTAGCACCAATGATAAGTTTAGAATGATCATTTTAACAGGCCGATCAACTTTACATGTCCACACAAAATCATCGGTAACTTCTGATTCATAGCTCAGAATGACACGAGTCCAATGCACACGTTAAGTTAACTCAATTTTCTATACTGTGACAAAATATAGAATTGAAATAGGTACGACAAAGCCTCCAAGTCATCGAATCTATCGCAAACTGCATGATGCCATGCATTATGCTTAATTATTAAGCCTTTACTCAATGAGCACCAATGATCGGTTTAGAATGACCATTTTAACTAGCCGATCAACTTGACATGTCCGCACTAAATCGTCTGTAACTTTTGATTCAGAGCTCGGTATGACACGAATGCAAGGGGCACGTTAAGCTAGCTTAATTTTCTATATTATGACAAATTTAAGACTGAAATAGCTACAACAAAGCCTCGAAGTAATCGAATCTATCGCAAACAGCGTGATGCCATGCATTATGCTTCATTAATAAGCCTATACTCAATGAGAACCATTGATCAGTTTCGAATGATCATTTTAATTGGCCGATCAACATGACATGTCCACACAAAATCGACCGTAACTTATGATTCAGAGTTAGGACTTACACGAATCCAACATCCACGTTATGCTAGCTCAATTTTCTATATTGTTACAAAATATAGAACAAAAATAGCGACGACAAGGCCTCCAAGTAATCGAATCTATCGCAAAATGCGTGATGCCACGAATTATGCTTCATTTATAAGCCTTTACTCAATGAGAACCAATTATCAGTTTAGAATGATCATTTTCACTCGCCGGTCAACTTGACTTGTCCACACAAAATTGTCTATAACTTTTGATTCAAAGCTCAGAATGACGCGAATCCAACACCCACGTTAAGATAGCAAAGGTTTCTCTATTGTGACAAAATTAAAGACTGAAATAGCTATGACAACGCCTCCAAGTAATCGAATCTATCGCTAATTGTGTGATGTCACATATTATGCTTCATTAATAAGCCTTTACTCAATCAGTACCAATGATAAGATTAGAATGATCATTTGAACTGGCCGATCAACTTCACATGTCCACACAAAATCGTCAGTCATTTCTGATTCAAAGCTCAGAATGACACGAATCCAACACCCACATTAAGTGATACTAGCCTTTTTATACGACCGTGACCCTCTCGGACAGGTTGCAAGAAACTTAGGCAAGAACTCGGCCTTAGGCTTCTCAGGTGGGTTTTCTGGTGTGTGTGATGGGTGGTGTGGTGAGGTGAACCACTTGAGGTATGAATGGCCTTGTGATAAATCACAAACTTAGAGCTATGAGGGCTGGTCTCAACTAGGTCTAAGCGGCAATAGTTTTGTGAAAAAACTCTTAGAAGAAAATACGATATTTATTAATATCAAAAAGGTTGTCAAACTACAATGCTGAAAGGAGCCTTATTAATATGCTTGGCAGCTTGACCTTCTAGGCTCGACCCAAAAGAAAATTGGAAAATTACAAAAGTGCATAAAGGAAAATTACAAAATGGAAACAACTGAAAAAGGACAACAACTTAATTGTTCTTGAATCAACAAAAAGAAAACTACTAGTTCCTACCCTGAAAAACAGAAAAGAAAATTTATAATTTGAAAACTTACCTTCTTACCTTTTGGCCAAGAAATGGAAGGTGGCCGACCTTGCTTGCACACGCCTAGTCTTGGACATGAAGTAGGGTAATGTATTGTTGGGCCTTAATCTTGCCATGAGAGCCCACGCTTGATGAGTTTAGAAGCCCATGACTTGATTGTTGCACTCTTGGCCCATTGCTTGTATTTGGTTGATACAAGCCTTGAATCAAGGTCGTAACACAGTTGGACCAGTTGGAGAAGATTAGGCGAGAAACTCGGCCTTAGGCTTCTTGAATGGGGTTTTCTGGTGGGTATTGGGTGGTGGGGTGAAGTGAAACACATGAGGGGGTGAAGAGCCTCGTGATAAATCACAACTTAGAAGCTAGGAGGGCTGCTCTCAACTAGGTTCTAAGCGACTAGAGTTTTATGAGGAAAACTCATAGGGAAAAAGTGCTCTCTTTATTAATAATCAAAAAGTTGTCGAACTAAAATGCTGAAGGAGCCTTATTAATATGCTCGGCAGCTTTGACCTTCTAGGGTCGACCCAAAAGAAAACTGGAAAAGATACAAAAGTGCATAAAGGAAAAATTACAAAAAGGAAATAACCGAAAAGGACAATTAGTTAATTGTTCTTGATTCAATAAATGGAAAACTACTAATTCATACCCTGCAAAACAGAAAAGGCAAGTATATAATTGAAAACTTACCTTCTTACCTTTCGGCAGAGAAATGGAAGGTGGCCGACCTTTGTCAAACGTGCCTTATTCTTAAATTTGGAGAAGGGTTATGAAATGTTGGGCCTTGACCTCTTTTGCTACGATAGCCCAAGTCTCTGGAGTCCTTTGAGAAGTTGAGAAGCCCTTGAATCCATCTTTGTACTCTTGGCCCAATGCTCTTTGTCGGTGGTCTTCTAGGAGCTTGTCTATCCACAAGCTGAACTTGTGGAAGAGTGCCCTTGTTCTGCTCCTTGTCATGGCTCCTGGTGGCACCACTGGTGTAAAGACTTCATCTAGGTTCATGCATTGAAGCAGGTAGCTGATTTGATCCGAGTCTCCTTGTATAGAGGTGGAAATGTTGGTGTAATCGCTTGAGCCGGCTGGACCGTGTTTAGAGCTGGCCGAGTTGAGATCGGAGCCGGCCGGATCAATTTGTGGGCCGGCGGCATCACCAGCTGGGCCGGCGGTGTTAGTCACGTTACCGCCAGTTGGTCCAGAGGTTTGGGCCTCTCAGCCAGAGAGGTTGGTCAGCCCGGCCCGGCTGATCGTAGGGCCGGCGGTACCGCTTGGCCCGGCAGACGCACCAAATGGCCCGGCTGTCTCGGGCAAGCCTTATGGTCGGCCATTCTGATCTTCTAGCCGGAAAGACAATCTGGTGTCCTCATCATCCCCTCCCCCCTTCAGTAGGTTTTGACCTCAAAACTGGTTTATCTGCAAGGAAAGGAGCTAAATCAGTCACATTGAATGTGTTAGACACATTAAACTCACCTGGAAGTTCAAGCTGGTAGGCGTTGTTGTTGATCCTCTCCAACACTCTGAATGGTCCATCTCCTCTGGGGGCCAACTTGGAAATCATTAGGTTGGGGAACCTCTCTTGCCTAGGTGTAGCCATACCCAATAGCCTAGTTGGATGATCATTTCTCTTCTCCCATTGTTGGCATGAGTCACATACTGCTCGGTCCTCTTCTCTAGATTCTCTGCTACCTTCTACTGCAATCTCTTGATGAATTCTGCCTTAGATGCTCCATTGAGGTTGGTCATTTCTGCTGGTGGCAGTGGTTTTTGCTCCAAAGGCGTTTGAGGGTTGAAACCGTAGACCACTTCAGACGGGGTCTTCTTTGTGGCTGAATGCACTGCTCGGTTGTAAGCAAACTCAATAATGGTAGGCACTCCACCCATGTCTTGAAGTTCTTCCCAAGTGTGGTCCTGATAAGAGTTGACAATGTCCGGTTGACCACTTCAATTTGGCCATCGGTTTGAGGGTGGCATGTGGTAGGGAAGAGCAGCTTCGTGCCTAGCTTTCTCCAGAGGGTCCTCCAGAAGTGGCTGAAAAATTTGGTGTCTTTGTTTGACATGATTGTCCTTGGCACTCCATGAAGTCGTACTACCTCCCTGAAGAACAGTTCTGACGTTTGCTTGGCATCATTAACATTGGCACACGGTATGAAATGTGCCATCTTAGAGAATCGGTCCACCACAACAAAGATAGCATCTTTGTGGTTGATCTTGGGCAGACCTAGAACGAAGTCCATGGAGATGTCTACCCATGGATGTGTAGGTATGGGTAGAGGGAGATACAACCCGTGAGGGTGCACTCGGGACTTCGCCTTCTTACAAGTGATACATCTTGCATAATGGGCTTCTACTGACCTCTTGATGTGTGTCCAATAGAAGTGCTCCTTGACCATGGCTATTGTCTTGTCAACACCAAAGTGGTCCATAAGACCTCCTCCATGAGCTTCTCGGGTGATAAGCTCTCGAAGAGATCCTTTTGGTACGCACAGCGTTCTTTCCCAGAACAAGAAGCCATCATGGATGTAAAACATGCCATGACTCCCTGTGCCATACTCCTTGTAGCTCTCAGCAAATTCAGGATCATCCTTATGCAAGTCTTTGATGTGCTCAAATCCTAAGAACTTTGCTTCCATTGTAGAGATCAAAGCAAACCTCCTTGATAGTGCACCGGCTACCACATTATCCTTTCCCTTCTTGTATTTGATGACGTAAGGGAAGTTTTCTATCAACTCCATCCACCTAGCATGTCTTCTCTAGAGGGTGGTTTGCCCTCTAAGGTGTTTGAGAGTCTCATGATCAGTGTGGATCACAAACTCCTTGGACAACAAGTAATGTTGCCAAGTCTCCAGGGCTCGGACTAGGGCATAGAGCTCCTTGTCATAGGTGGGGTAATTCAGTGAGGCCCCACCTAACTTCTCACTGAAGTATGCCACTGGTCTTCCTCCTTGAGTTAGCACCGCACCTATGCTTATTCCAGAGGCATCACACTCCATTTCAAACGTCTTGTTGAAAACGAGTAGGACTAGCACTGGTGCATGAGTGAGGCTGTCCTTCAACGAATGCCTTCTCTTGAGCATCTCCCCAGCAATGCTGCTGAAGTTGGGCACAAATCTCCGGTAGAAGCTGGCCATACCGTGAAAGCTCCTTACTTGGCTGATGTTGCTCGGTGTTGCCCACTCTTGTATGGCTTGAATTTTTTCCTCATCAACCTGTAAGCCTTGTGAACTCAAAACAAAGAAGAAAACAAGCTTATCAGTACAAAAGGTGCACTTCTTGAGATTGGCATAAAGCTCTTCTTGTTGAAGGGTTTGAAGCACCATCTCAAGATGTGTATGGTGTTCCCTTAGGCATTTAATGTAAACAAGTATGTAATCAAAGTATACTACTACAAATTTACTGATATACGCCCTAAGAACTTGGTTCATAAGGCGCATGAAGGTGCTAGGGGCATTAGTCATGCCAAATGGCATGACTGTCCACTCGTAGAGCCCTTGCTTTGTATTGAAAGCAGTTTTCCACTCATCACCTTCTTTCATTCTGACCTGGTGGTATCCACTTTTGAGTTCTATCTTGGAGAAGACCGTGGCTCCACTCATGATACAAGCCTTGAATCAAGGCCGTAACATGCGTGGACTGGTTGGAGAAGATTAGTCGAGAAACTCGGCCTTAGGCTTCTGGATGGGGGTTTTCTGGTGGGTATTGGATGGAGAGGTGTAGTGAACCACACGAGGGGTGATGAACCTCGTGATAAATCACAACTTAGAAGCTAGGAGGGCAGGTCTCAACTAGGGTTCTAAGTGCAAGAGCTTTTAGGAGAAAACTCTTAGGAAGAAAGTTCTATCTTTATTAATATCAAAAAGTTGTCGAACAACAATGCTGAAGGAGTCTTATTAATATGCTCGACAGCCTTGACCTTCTAGGATCGACTCAAAATAAAATGGAAAAGTTACAAAAGTGCACAAGAAAAATTACAAAAAGGAAATAACTGAAAAAGGACAACTACATAAATTGTTCTTGACTCAAAAATGTAAAACTTACTATTCCTACCCTGCAAAACAGAAAAGGTAATTATATAATTGAAAACTTACCATTCTTACCTTTCGGCCAAGAAATGGAAGGTGGCCGACCTTGTGGCATGCACACGCCTAGCTCCTAGTCTTCGACTCGGAGTAGGGTTATGAATTGTTGGGCCCTGACCTCTATTGCCACGAGAGCCCAATTCTCTGGTGTCCTTTGTGATGTTGATAAGCCTTTGGAGACTTGGCAGCATTACTTGCTGTCCAAGGTGAGCCACACTGATCACGAGACTCTCAAACACCTCAGAGGGCAAACCAATCTCAAGAGGAGACATGCCAGGTGGATGGAGTTCATAGAGACCTTCCCATACGTCATCAAGTACAAGAAGGGCAAAGACAATGTGGTAGCCGATGCACTATCAAGGAGGTTTGCCTTGATATCCACCATGGAGGCAAAAGTCTTAGGATTCAAGCACATCAAGGACCTATATAAAGACGATCCTGACTTTTCTGAGAGCTACAAGGAGTGTGGCGCAGTAAGTCATGGCAAGTTCTACATCCATGAGGGGTTCTTGTTCCGAGAGAGAAGGCTGTGCATACCACAAGGATCGTTACGGGAGCTTATCATCCGAGAAGCTCATGGAGGAGGACTCATGAGCCACTTTGGTGTTGACAAGACACTAGCAGTGGTCAAGGAGCACTTCTACTGGCCACACATCAAGAGGTCAGTAGAAGCCCATTGTGCAAGGTGCATCACCTGCAAAAAGGCGAAGTCCCGAGTGCACCCTCACGGGTTGTACCTCTCTCTGCCCATACCTACACATCCATGGGTGGAAATCTCAATGGAATTCGTTCTAGTTCTGCCCAAGATCAACCACAAAGATGCAATCTTTGTAGTGGTGGACAGATTCTCCAAGATGGCACATTTCATTCCGTGTGCCAATGTTAATGATGCCACGCAAACAGCCGAGCTGTTCTTCAGGGAGATAGTATGGCTTCATGGAGTGCCAAGGACCATCGTGTCAGACAGGGACACCAAGTTCCTCAGCCATTTATGGAGGACCCTTTGGAGGAAGCTAGGCACGAAGCTGCTCTTCTCTACCACCTGCCATCCTCAAACCGATGGCCAAACTGAAGTAGTCAACCGGACATTGTCGACTCTTCTCAGGACTACAGTAGGGAAGAACCTCAAGACTTGGGTGGAGTACCTGCCATTCATAGAGTTTGCATACAACCGAGCCGTGCACTCAGCAACTAAGAAGACCCCTTTTGAAGTAGTCTATGGCTTCAACTCTCTCCCACCATTGGAGCAAACACCACTGCCAACAGCAGAGATGACCAACCTCAACGGAGCATCCAAGGCGGAGTTCATAAAGAAGATACACCAGAAGGTAGCAGAGAATTTGGAGAAGAGGACCGGGCAGTACGTGACTCATGCCAACAAGGGAAGAAAGGAGGTGATTTTTCAACCAGGCGATTGGGTGTGGCTACACCTATGGCAGGAGATGTTCCCCAACCTAAGGAGTTCCAAGCTAGCACCAAGAGGAGATGGACCATTCAGAGTACTGGAGAGGATTAACAACAACGTCTACCGGATCGAGATTCCAGGTGAGTTTAATGTGTCTAACACGTTCAACGTAACTGATTTAGCCCCTTTCCATGCAGAAGAACCAGCTTTGAGGTCAAAACCTACTGAAGGGGGAGGGGATGATGGGGACATCAGGTCGTATGGCCGGCCAGGAGACCAGACAGGCCGACCAGGGAGCTTGCCCGAGACAGCCGGGCCATTTGGCGCGTCTGCCGGCCCAAGCGGTACCTCCGGGCCTTCAACCAGCCGGGCCGGACCGACCAATATTTCCGGCGGAGAGGCTTGTATCACCCCCCCCCCCCTTGATATTGACATAGGGAATCAAATAAGACCAATATTGACCTCCAAGTCAAGTGTGAGCATGAAAATTCAGTTTGAATAATAAGGAAAAAAAAGCAGAGAGTTTTTATTAACCACATGGTTAAAATGGTTAAATAGCTGCATTGGAAGAAGAATCAAGGTGACAAGGACATGTCTATGCTGCACACTGTCTTGGTAACCACACCAAACAGTCATGCCTGCTGCACATAGCCTTGGTAACCACACCAAACGTTCAAAGGGTTGTAAAGACTCAATGTATGAAAAAACTCTTAGGAGATTATTCTCCAAAAGTCTAAGACATTTCTCATCTTCTCATGCTTTTCTTTGAGTTTCTGGATTCAATTATTCACATTTCTCCTCTCTAATCTCAATATTCTTTCATGGTATCAGAGCATAAGATCATTCTCTTATCTTTTATACTCAAATCTCTTAGTTTCTAATATAAAATTCTGTCAAAAATCTCTCAGCCTTTAAACTAAAAATTCACGGTTTTATTCAACCATAAAGTTGCCTCCTTTGAGCTCTTCAAAGCCTAACAATAGAGGATACAGTTCAAATAAGTTCCAGCCTGAAACCTATGGTGATACCAGTAGTTCTCAAAGGCTTCAACTACATATTATGGTCAAGACAACCATTTGTGGCAAAGGACTTTGGAATTACATCTTGGAGGATAATACTCCATCTATGGACAATCAAATGAGAAGAAGGATGAGGAAACAAGAAAAGAAGAAGCTAGGTGGTTCCAAGAAGATCAATCAGTTTTTGGATTCCTCCAAAATTCATTGGACCCATCCATTCTTGAAGTTATTCACATTGTGAAACCGCCAAGTCTCTTTGGGAGACTCTCAAGAGGGTGTATGGGGATGTTTCAAACCTCAGCCGTGTGTGTGAGGTTAAGAGGGCTCTCAATGATCTACACCAAGAGGATATGGAGTTCACAAAGTTTCTAGGCAAGTTCAAATCAACATGGTCCGAGCTTGACATGTTGAGACCAAGTTCTAAGTATCCAAAGGTGCTTAATGAAAGAAAGGAGCAAGAAAAGATATTTGGGCTCCTTCTCAGACTAAATCCAGCCTTTATGGATGTGATTAAGTCCATCCTAAGAGAGCCAAAACTCCCTGATTTCGAAGAGGTGTGCTCATGGATTCAAAAGGAGCAAGGAAACATTGGTTTGTTTGGTGGAAAAGGAGAACTAGTCATGGCCAACAAGAGTGTTTTTAAGCAAGAGGATATGAAAAGTGTTATGTGTGAACATTGTAAGAGGAATGGCCACATCAATGACTAGTGCTAGATACTTCATCCTCATCTCAAGCCAAACCGGTTCAAGGATTCAAAGGCTAACATCTCTCAAAAGGTTGTGACTGAACCGGAAAGTTCATCCAACCAAGGAGGGGAGCTAGCTATGAATGTATCCATGGAGTATGTTAAGAAGAGTGACTTCGAGGATCTCATAAAGGCCTATGCCTCAAAACTCTCCGGTATCACACTTTACTCCCATAAATTGCTTGATAAACCGAATCATAAATTGGTAGTGGATTCGGGTGCTTCTCACCATATGATTAGCAATGCTAGGTTGTTAAATAACATTAAACCATGTCTATGAGAAGTAACTATAGCTGATGGTAAGGGTATTCCAATTTAAGGAACCGGAAAATTAAGACTATTTGACAAAGAAAGTAATGCTTTCTTTGTACATAAGTTTAAGTCTAATCTAGTTTTGGTCAAAAAGGCTACTAAAGACCTGAATTGCAATGTTATTTTTGGGCCTAAAAATGTTTACTTTCGAGATATTAAGAGTGGTAAGATACTTGGAGGTGGTGGAACTCAAGATGAGCTCTATGTTCTTGAAGACACTCCTCCAAGCAATTTGGATTCCTTAGCTTTCAAATCCTGTGTTTTTGCTCATAAAGATGCCTTATGGCATAGTAGATTCTTGTGCTTTAAGCTTTATAATTCCTAATGTCGCTTATGATCACTCAGTTTGTGAGGCTTGTATATTGTTGTGTTTTTTCCCTAAATCGTCTACAATTTATGAGCATTGCTTTGATTTAGTATATTCTGATGTTTGGACCTCACCTTGCATGTCTAGAGATTGGAATAAATACTTTGTGACCTTTGTAGATGAGAAATTGAAATATACATGGGTTACATTACTTCCATCTAAAGATAGGGTTTATGAGGCATTTATAAACTTTCATATTATGTTACTAATCAATTTAATGCCAAGATAAAAGTGTTAAGATTAGATAATGGGGGGGAATACACAAGTCAAAGATTCAAAGCTCACTTAAACAAACATGGAATACTACATTTTAAAAGCTAAAGATGATTTAGTCAGACATGTCAACTTCATCTGCTAGTTAAAATGCTCATTCTAAACAAATGATTGGTGCTCATTGAGTAAAAGCGTATAAATGAAGCATAATGCATGGCATCATGAGCTTTGGGATAGATTGGAATACATGGAGGCTTTGTCGTAGCTATTTTGGTCTTAAATTTTATCACAATATGGAAAATTGAGATAGCATAACGTGGTTATTGGATTCATCTCATTTTGAGCTCTTAATCAAAAGTTTAAGATGATTTAATGCGGAACTTTCAAGTTGATCAGCTATTTAAAATGATCATTCTAAACTGATCATCGGTGCTCATTGAGTAAAGGCGTATAAATAAAGCATAATGCATGACATCACACAGTTCGGTATAGATTGTATTAATTGGAGGCTTTGTCGTAGCTCTTTTGGTTTTAAATTTTGTCACAATATAGAAAATTTAGCTACCTCAACGTGAGTGTTGAATTCGTATCATTCTGAACTCTAAATCAAAAATTGCGTACGATTTACGGTGGACATCTCAATTTGATATACCAGTTAAAACGATCATTCTAAACTGATCATCGGTGCTCATTGAGTAAAGGCGTATAAATGAAGCATAATGCATGGCATTACGCAGTTTGGGATAGATTGAATTACTTGGAGGATTTGTCGCAGCTTTTTCAATCTCAACTATTGTCACATTATGGAATACTGAGCTATTTTAACGTTGACGTTGGATATCTGTCATTCTGAACTATAAATCAAAAGTTAAGAACGATTTAGTGCGGACATGTCAAGATGATCGGGTAATTAAAATGATCATTCTGAACTGATCATTGGTGTTTCTTGAGTAAAGGCCTATAACGAAAGCAAAATGCATGGCAACACGCAGTTTGGGAAAGATTGGATTACTTGGAGGCTTTGTGGTAACTCTTTCAGTCACAAATATTGCCACAATATGGAAGATTGAGCTAACTTAACGTGCACGTTGGATTTATGTCATTTTGAACTCTAAATTAAAAGCTACAGATGATTTAGTACTGGACATGTCAACTTGATCTGCTAGTTAAAATGATCATTCTACACGGATCATTAGTGCTCATTGAGTAAAGGCGTATAAATGAAACATAATGCATGGCATCCTGAACTTTGGGATAGATTGAATACATGGAGGCTTTGCCGTAGCTATTTTGGTCTTAAATTTTGTCACAATATGGAAAATTGAGGTAGCTTAACGTGGGTGTTGGATTAATCTCATTTTGAGCTCTAAATCAAAAGTTTAAGATGATTTAGTGCGGAACTTTCAAGTTGATCAGCGAATTAAAATGATCATTCTAAACTGATCATTGGTGCTCATTGAGTAAAGGTGTATAAATGAAGCATAATGCATGGCATCACGCAGTTTGGGATAGATTGAATTACTTGGAGAATTTGTCCTAGCTCTTTCAGTCTCAGTTATTCTCACAATATGGAATATTAAGCTATTTTAACATTGACATTGGATTTGTGTCATTCTGAACTCTCAATCAAAAGTTACAGACGATTTAGTGCGCACATGTCAAGATGATCGGGTAATTAAAATGATCATTATAAACTGATCATTGGTGCCCTTTCACTAAAGGCCTATAACGAAAGCAATATGCAGGTATCACGCAGTTCGGGATAGATTGGATTATTTGGAGGTTTTGTCGTAGCTCTTTCAGTCTCATATTTTGTCACAATATGGAATATTGAGCTAAATTAACGTGGGCGTTGGATTAATGTCATTTTGAACTCTAAATTAAAAAAGATAAAGACGATATAGTACGGAAATGTCACCTTGATCTGCTAGTTAAAATGATCATTTTAAACTGATGATTGGTGCTCATTGAGTAAAGGCGTATAAATGAAGCATAATGCATGGAATCACGCTATCTAGGATAGATTGGAAAACATTGAGGCTTTGTCGTATCTATTTTGGTCTTAAATTTTGTCACAACTTGGAAAATTGAGATACCTTTACGTGTGCGTTGGATTCATCTCATTTAGAGCTCTAAATCAAAGGTTAAAGATGATTAAGTGGGGAAATGTCAAGTAGATCAGCTATTTAAAATTATCATTTTAAACTGATCATTGTGCTCATTGAGTAAAGGCGTATAAATGAAGCATAATGTGTGGCATCACACAGTTAAGGATTGATTGTATTATTTCGAGGCTTTGTCGTGCCTCTTTTGGTCTTAAATTTTATCACAATATAGAAAATTTAGCGACCTCAACGTGGGTGTTGGATTCCTGTCTTTCTGAACTCTAAGTAAAAAATTACGGACAATTTTGTGCGGATATCTCAAGCTGATCGGCCAGTTAAAATGATCATTCTAAAATGATCATTGGTGCTCATTGAGTAAAGACGTATAAATGAAGCATAATGCATGTCATTACGCAGTTTGGGATATATTGAATTACTTGGAGGATTTGTCATAGCTTTTTCAGTCTCAACTATTGTCACAATATAGAATATAGAACTATTTTAACGTTGACATTAGATATGTGACATTCTGAACTATAAATCAAAAGTTGCGGATGATTTAGTGAGGACATTTCAAGATGATCGGCTAATTAAAATAATCATTCTAAACTGATCATTGGTGCTTCTTGAGTAAAGGCCTATAACGAAAGCATAATGCATGGCATCATGCAGTTTGGGATAGATTAGATTACTTGGAGGCTTTGTGGTAACTCTTTTAGTCTAAAATATTGTCATAATATGGAATATTGAGCTAACTGAACGTGGGCGTTAGATTCATGTCATTTTGAACTCTAAATTAAAAGCCAAAGACGATTTAGTATGGACTTGTCAACTTGATCTGCTAGTAAAAATGCTCATTCTAAACTAATGATTGGTGCTTATTGAGTAAAAGCGCATAAATGAAGCATAATGCATGACATCATGAGCTGTGGGATAGATTGGATTACTTGGAGGCTTTGTGGTAACTCTTTCAGTCTCAAATATTGTCACAATATGGAATATTGAGCTAACTTAACGTGGGCGTTGGATTTATGTCATTTTGAACTCTAAATTAAAAGTTAATGATGATTTACTACGGACATGTTAACTTGATCCGCTAGTTAAAATAATAATTCTACACTGATCATTGGTGCTCATTGAGTAAAGGCGTATAAATGAGGCATAATACATGGCAGCATGAACTTTGGGATAGATTGGAATACATGGAGGCTTTGTCGTAGTTATTTTGGTCTTAAATTTTGTCACAATATGGAAAATTGAGAAAGATTAACGTGGGTGTTGGATTCATCTCATTTTGAGCTCTAAATCAAAAGTTTAAGATGATTTAGTGCGGAACTTTCAAGTTGATCAGCTAGTTAAAATGATCATTCTAAACTGATCATTGGTACTCATTGAGTAAAGGCATATAAATGAAGCATAATGCATGACATCACGCAGTTTGGCATAGATTGAATTAATTGGAGAATTTGTCGTAGCTCTTTCAGTCTCAACTATTATCACAATATGGAATATTAAGTTATTTTAACATTGACGTTGGATTTGTGTCCTTCTGAACTCTCAATCAAAAGTTACAGACGATTTAGTGCTCAAATGTCAAGATGATCGGGTAATTAAAATGATCATTTTAGACTGATCATTGGTGCCCTTTCACTAAAGGCCTATAACGAAAGCAATATGCAGGCATCACGCAGTTCGGGATAGATTGGATTACTTGGAGGCTTTGTCATAGCTCTTTCAGTCTCAAATTTTGTCAGAATATGGAATATTGAGCTAAGTTAACGTGGGCGTTGGATTAATGTCATTTTGAACTCTAAATTAAAAGATAAAGACGATCTAGTACTGAAATGTCAACTTGATCTGCTAGTTAAAATGATTATTTTAAACTGATGATTGGTGCTCATTGAGCAAAGGCGTATAAATGAAGCATAATGTATGGAATCACGCTGTCTGGGATAGATTGGAAAACATTGAGGCTTGTCGTATCTATTTTGGTTTTACATTTTGTCACAACTTGGATAATTGAGCCAGCTTAACGTGGGAGTTGGATTCATCTCATTTTGATCTCTAAATCAAAAGTTAAAGATGATTAAGAGGGGAAATGTCAAGTTGATCAGCTATTTAAAATTATTATTTTAAACTGATCATTGGTGCTCATTGAGTAAAGGCGTATAAATGAAACATAATGCGTGCCATCACACAGTTCGGGATAGATTGTATTACTTCGAGGCTTTGTCGTAGCTCTTTTGGTCTTAACTTTTTTCACAATATAGAAAATTTAGCGACCTCAACGTGGGTGTTTGATTCGTGTCTTTTTGAATTCTAAGTCAAAAATTACGGATGATATAGCGCGGACATCTCAAGTAGATCGGCCAGTTAAAATGATCATTCTAAACTGATCATTGGTGTTCATTGAGTAAAGGCGTATAAATGAAGCATAGTGCATGGAATTACTTAGTTTTGGATAGATTGAATTACTTGGAGGATTTGTCGTAACTTTTTCAGTCTCAACTATTGTCACAATATGGAATATTGAGCTATTTTAACGTTGACATTGGATATGTGACATTCTGAACTATAAATCGGATGATTTAGTGCGGACATGTCAAGATGATCGGCTAATTAAAATGATCATTCTAAACTGATCAATGGTGCTTCTTGAGTAAAGGCCTATAACGAAATCATAATGCATGGCATCACGCAGTTTGGGATAGATTGGGTTACTTGGAGGCTTTGTGGTAACTCTTTTAGTCTCAAATATTGCCACAATATGGAATATTGAGCTAATTTAACGTGGGCGTTTGATTTATGTCATTTTGAACTCTAATTAAAAGCTAAAGACGATTTAATACGGACATGTCAACTTGATCTGCTCGTTAAAATACTTATTCTAAACTAATGATCGGTGCTCATTAAGTAAAGGCGTATAGATGAAGCATAATGCATGACATCATGAGCTTTGGGATAGATTGGATTACTTGGATGCTTTGTGGTAACTCTTTCAGTCTCAAATATTGTCACAATATGGAATATTGAGCTAACTTAACGTGGGCATTGGATTTATGTCATTTTGAACTCCAAATTAAATGCTAAAGATGATTTACTACGGACATGTCAACTTGATCTGCTAGTTAAAATGATAATTCTACACTGATCATTGGTGCTCATTGAGTAAAGGCGTATAAATGAGGCATAATACATGGCATCATGAACTTTGGGATAGATTGGAATACATGGAGGCTTTGTCGTAGCTATATTGGTCTTTAATTTTGTCACAATATGGAAAATTGAGAAAGATTAATGTGGGTGTTAGATTCATCTCATTTTGAGGTCTAAATCAAATGTTTAAGATGATTTAGTGTGGAACTTTCAAGTTGATCAGCTAGTTAAAATGATCATTCTAAACTGATTATTGGTGCTCATTGAGTAAAAGCGTATAAATGAAGCATAATGCATGACATCACGCAGTTTGGCATAGATTGAATTACTTGGAGAATTTGTCGTAGCTCTTTCAGTCTCAACTATTGTCACAATATTGAATATTAAGCTATTTTAACATTGACGTTGGATTTGTGTCATTCTGAACTCTCAATCAAAAGTTACAGACGATTTAGTGTACAAATGTCAAGATGATCGGGTAATTAAAATGATCATTTTAAACTTATCATTGGTGCCATTTCACTAAAGGCCTATAACGAAAGCAATATGTAGACATCACGCAGTTTGGGATAGATTGGATTACTTGGAGGCCTTGTCATACCTCTTTCAGTCTCAAATTTTGTTAGAATATGGAATATTGAACTAACTTAACGTGGGTGTTGGATTAATGATATTTTGAACTCTAAATAAAAAGATAAAGATGATCTAGTACTGAAATGACAACTTGATCAGCTAGTTAAAATGATAATTTTAAACTGATGATTGGTGCTCATGGAGTAAAGGCGTATAAATGAAGCATAATACATGGCATCACACTGTCTTGGATAGATTGGAAAACATTGAGGCTTTGTACGTATCTATTTTGGTCTTACATTTTGTCACAACTTGGAAAATTGAGCTAGCTTAACGTGGGCGTTGGATTCATCTCATTTTGATCTCTAAATCAAAAGTTAAAGATGATTAAGTGGGGAAATGTCAAGTTGATCAGCTATTTAAAATTATCGTTTTAAACTGATCATTGGTGCTCATTGAGAAAAGGCGTATAAATGAAACATAATGCGTGGCATCACACAGTTCGGGATAGATTGTATTACTTCGAGGCTTTGTCGTAGCTCTTTTGGTATTAAATTTTTTCACAATATAGATAATTTAGCGACCTCAACGTGGGTGTTGGATTCATGTCTTTCTGAACTCTAAGTCAAAAATTACGGACGATTTAGTGTGGACATCTCTAGTTGATCGGCCAGTTAAAATGATCATTCTAAACTGATCATTGGTGCTCATTGAGTAAAGGCGTATAAATGAAGCATATTGCATTTCATTACGCAGTTTGGGATAGATTGAATTACTTAGAGGATTTGTCGTAGCTTTTTCAGTCTCAACTATTGTCACAATATGGAATATTGAGCTATTTTAACGTTGACATTGGATATGTGACATTCTGAACTATAAATCAAAAGTTACGGATGATTTAGTGCGGACATGTCAAGATGATCGGCTAATTAAAATGATAATTCTAAGCTGATCATTGGTGCTTCTTGAGTAGAGGCCTATAACGAAATCATAATGCATGGCATCACGCAGTTTGGGATAGATTGGATTACTTGGAGGCTTTGTGGTAACGCTTTTAGTCTCAAATATTGTCACAATATGGAATATTGAGCTAACTTAACGTGGGCGTTTGATTGATGTCATTTTGAACTCTAATTTAAAAGCTAAAGTCGATTTAGTATGGACATGTCAACTTGATCTGCTAGTTAAAATGCTTATTCTAAACTAATGATTGGTGCTCATTGAGTAAAGGCGTATAAATGAAGCATAATGCATGACATCATGAGCTTTGGGATAGATTGGATTACTTGGAGGCTTTGTGGTAAACCTTTCAGTCTCAAATATTGTCACAATATCGAATATTAAGCTAACTTAACGTGGGTGTTGGATTTATGTCATTAAGAACTCTAAATTAAAAGCTAAAGATGATTTACTACGGACATGTCAACTTGATCTGCTAGTTAAAATGATCATTCTACACTGATCATTGGTGCTCATTGAGTAAAGGCGTATAAATCTGGCATAATACATGGCATCGTGAACTTTGGGATAGATTGGAATACATGGAGGCTTTGTCGCAGCTATTTTGGTCTTAAATTTTGTCACAATATGGAAAATTGAGAAAGATTAACGTTGATTCATCTCATTTTGAGCTCTAAATCAAAAGTTTAAGATGATTTAGTGCGGAACTTTGAAGTTGATCAGCTAGTTAAAATGATCATTCTAAACTGATCATTGGTGCTCATTGAGTAAAGGCGTATAAATGAAGCATAATGCATGACATCACGCTGTTTGGCATAGATTGAATTACTTGGAGAATTTGTCGTAGCTCTTTCAGTCTCAACTATTGTCACAATATGGAATATTAAGCTATTTTAACATTGACGTTGGATTTTTGTCATTCTGAACTCTCAATCAAAAGTTATGGACGATTTACTGTGCACATGTCAAGATGATCGGGTAATTAAAATGATCATTTTAAACTGATTATTGGTGCCATTTCACTAAAGGCCTATAACAAAAACAATATGCAGGCATCACGCAGTTTGGGATAGATTGGATTACTTGGAGGCTTTGTCGTAGCTCTTTCAGTCTCAAATTTTGTTAGAATATGGAATATTGAGCTAACTTAACGTGGGCGATGTATTAATGACATTTTGAACTCTAAATTAAAAGATAAAGAAGATCTAGTACTGAAATGTCGAAATGATCTGCTAGTTAAAATGATCATTTTAAACTGATGATTGGTGCTCATTGAGTAAAGGCGTATAAATGAAGCATAATGCATGGCATCACGCTGTCTGGGAGAGATTGGAAAATTTTTAGGCTTTGTCGTATCTATTTTGGTCTTACATTTTGTCACAACTTGGAAAATTGAGCTAGCTTAACGTGGGCGTTGGATTCATCTCATTTTGATCTCTAAATCAAAAGTTAAAGATGATTAGGTGGGGAAATGTCAAGTTGATCAGCTATTTAAAATTATCGTTTTAAACTGATCATTGGTGCTCATTGAGTAAAGGCGTATAAATGAAACATAATACGTGGTATCACACAGTTCGTGATAGATTGTATTAGTTCGAGGCTTTGTCGTAGCTCTTTTGGTCTAAAAGTTTTTCACAATATAGAAAATTTAGCGACCTCAACGTGGGTGTTGGATTCGTGTCTTTCCGAATTCCACGTCAAAAATTACGGACGATTTAGTGCGGACATCTCAAGTAGATCGGCCAATTCTAAACTGATCATTGGGAATATTGAGGCTAGTTGTCAACTAGTTTGGGATAGATTGGAATACTTGAGGCCTTGTGGTAACTCTTTTAGTCTCAAATATTGTCACAATATGGAATATTAAGCTAAATTAACGTGGGCATTGGATTTATGTCATTTTGAACTCTAAATAAAAAGCTAAAGACGATTTAGTACGGACATGTCAACTTGATCTGCTAGTTAAAATGCTCATTCTAAACTAATGATTGGTGCTCATTCAGTAAAGCCGTATAAATGAAGCATAATGCATGGCATCATGAGCTTTGGGATAGATTGGAATACATGGAGGCTTTGTCGTAGCTAATTTGGTCTTAAATTTTTTCACAGTATGGAAAATTGAGATAGCTTAACGTGGGTGTTGGATTCATCTAATTTTGAGCTCTAAATCAAAAGTTTAAGATGATTTAGTGCGGAACTTTCAAATTGATCAGCTAGTTAAAATGATCATTTTAAACTGATCATTGGTGTTATTGAGTAAAGGCATATAAATGAAGCATAATGCATGACATCACGCAGTCTGGGACAGATTGTTTTACTTGGAGGCTTTGTCGTAGCTCTTTTGGTCTTAAATTTTGTCACAATATAGAAAATTGAGCTACTTCAACGTGGGCGTTGGATTCGTGTCATTCAGAACACTAAATCAAAAATTACCGACGACTTAGGGCAGACATCTAAATTTGATATACTAGTTAAAATGATCATTCTAAACTGATCATTGGTGCTCATTGAGTAAAGGCGTGTAAATGAAACATAGTGCATGGCATTACGCAGTTTGGGATAGATTGAATTACTTGGAGGATTTGTCGTAGCTTTTTTAGTCTCAACTATTGTCACAATAGGGAATATTGAGCTATTTTAATGTTGACGATGGATATGTGTCATTCTGAACTATAAATCAAAAGTTACGGACGATTTAGTGCAGACATGTCAAGATGATCGGGTAATTAAAATGATCATTCTAAACTGATCATTGGTGCTTCTTGAGTAAAGGCCTATAACAAAAGCATAATGCATGGCAACACGCAGTTTGGGAAAGATTGGATTACTTGGAGGGTTTGTGGTAACTCTTTCAGTCTCATATATTGTCACAATATGGAATATTCAGCTAACTTAACGTGGGCGTTGGATTCATGTCATTTAGAACTCTAAATTGAAAGCTAAAGATGATTTAGTACAGATATGTCAACTTGATCCGCTAGTCCAAATGCTCATTCTAAACTGATCATTGGTGCTCATTGAGTAAAGGCATATAAATGAAGCATAATGCATGGCATTACGTAGTTTGGGATAGATTGAATTACTTGGAAGATTTTTCGTAGCTTTTTCAGTCTTAACTATTGTCACTATATGGAATATTGAGCTATTTTAACGTTGACATTGGATATGTGACATTCTGACCCATAAATCAAAAGTTACGGACGATTTAGTGCGGACATGTCAAGATGATCGGCTAATTAAAATGATCATTCTAAACTGATCATTGGTGCTTCTTGAGTAAGGACCTATAACCAAAGCATAATGCATGGCATCACGCAGTTTGGGATAGATTCGATTACTTGGAAGGCTTTGGGGTATCTCTTTCAGTCTCAAATATTGTCACAATATGGAATATTGAGCTAACTTAACGTGGGCGTTGATTTATGTCATTTTGAACTTTAAATTAAAAGCTAAAGATGATTTAGTACGGACATGTCAACTTGATCTGCTTGTTAAAATGATCATTCTACACTGATCATTGGTGCTCATTGAGTAAAGTCTTATAAATAAAGCATAATGCATGGCATCATGAACTTTGGGATAGATTGGAATACATGAAGGCTTTTTCATAGCTATTTTGGTCTTATATTATGTCACATTTTGGAAAATTGAGATAGGTCAACGTGGGTGTTAGATTCATCTCATTTTGAGCTCTAAATCAAAAGTTTAAGTTGACTTAGGGCGGAACTTTCAAGTCGATCAGCTATTTAAAATGATCATTCTAAACTAATCATTGGTGCTCATTGAGTAAAGGCGTATAAATGAAGCATAATGCATGGCATTACGCAGCTTGGGATAGATTGAATTACTAGGAGGATTTGTCGTAGATTTTTCAGTCTCAACTATTGTCACAATATGGAATATTGAGCTATTTAAATATTGATGTTGAATATGAGTCATTCTGAACTATAAATCAAACGTTACGAACGTTTTAGTGCGGATATGTCAAGATGATCGACTAATTAAAATGATCATTCTAAACTGATCATTGGTGCTTCTTCAGTGAAGGCTTATAACGAAAGCATAATGCATGACACCACGCAGTTTGGGATAGATTGGATTACTTGGAGGCTTTGTGGTAACTCTTACAGTCTCAAGTATTGTCACAATATGGAATATTGAGCTAACTTAACGTGGGCGTTGGATTTATGTCATTTTGAACTTTAAATTAAAAGCTAAAGATGATTTACTACGGACATGTCAACTTGATCTGCTAGTTAAAATTATCATTCTACACAGATCATTGGTGCTCATTGAGTAAAGGCGTATAAATGAAGCATAATGCATGGCATCATGCACTTTGGGATAGATTGAATACATGGAGGCTTTGCCGTAGCTATTTTGGTCTTAAATTTTGTCACAATATGGAAAATTGAGATAGCTTAACGTGGGTGTTGGATTCATCTCATTTTGAGCTCTAAATCAAAAGTTTAAGATGATTTAGTGTGGAACTTTCAAGTTGATCAGCGAGTTCAAATGATCATTCTAAACTGACCATTGGTGCTCATTGAGTAAAGGCGTATAAATGAAGCATAATGCATGGCATCACGTAGTTTGGGATAGATTGAATTACTTGGAGAATTTGTCGTAGCTCTTTTAGTCTCAATTATTCTCACAATATGGAATATTAAGCTATTTTAACATTGAAATTGGATTTGTGTCATTCTGAACTCTCAATCAAAAGTTACAGACGATTTAGTGCGCACATGTCAAGATGATCGGGTAATTAAAATGCTCATTCTAAACTGATCATTGGTGCCCTTTCACTAAAGGCCTATAACGAAAGCAATATGCAGGTGTCACTCAGTTCGGGATAGATTGGATTATTTGAAGGCTATGTCGTAGCTCTTTCAGTCTCATATTTTGTCACAATATGGAATATTGAGCTAACTTAATGTGGGCGTTAGATTAATGTCATTTTGAACTCTAAATTAAAAGATAAAGACGATATAGTACGGAAATGTCACCTTGATCTGCTAGTTAAAATGATCATTTTAAACTGATGATTGGTGCTCATTGAGTAAAGGCGTATAAATGAAGCATAATGCATGGAATCACGTTGTCTTGGATAGATTGGAAAACATTGAGGCTTTGTCGTATCTATTTTGGTCTTAAATTTTGTCACAACTTGGAAACTTGAGCTAGCTTAACGTGTGTGTTGGATTCATCTCATTTTGAGCTCCAAATAAAAGTTAAAGATGATTAAGTGGTGAAATGTCAAGTTGATCAGCTATTTAAAATAATCGTTTTAAACTGATCATTGCTGCTCATTGAGTGAAGGAGTATAACTGAAGCATAATGCATGACATCACCCAGTTCGGGATAGATTGTATTACTTGGAGGCTTTGTTGTAGCTGTTTTGGTCTTAAATTTTTTCACAATGTAGAAAATTTAGCAACCTCAACGTGTGTGTTGGATTCGTATCTTTGTGAACTCTAAGTCAAAAATTATGGACAAATTCGTGCGGACATCTCAAGTTGATCGGCCAGTTAAAATGATCATTCTAAACTGATCATTGGTGCTCATTGAGTAAAGGCGTATAAATGAAGCATAATGCATGTCATTACGTAGTTTGGGATATATTGAATTACTTGGAGGATTTGTCGTAGCTTTTTCAGTCTCAACTATTGTCACAATATGGAATATTGAGCTATTTTAATGTTGACGTTGAATATGAGTCATTCTGAACTATAAATCAAAAGTTACGAACGTTTTAGTGCGGATATGTCAAGATGATCGGCTAATTAAAATGATCATTCTAAATTGGTGCTTCTTCAGTAAAGGCCTATAACGAAAGCATAATGCATGACACCACGTAGTTTGGGATAGATTGGATTACTTGGAGGCTTTGTGATAACTCTTTCAGTCTCAAATATTGTCACAATATGGAATATTGAGCTAACTTAACGTGGGCGTTGGATTTATGTCATTTTGAACTCTAAATTAAAAGCTAAAGATGATTTAGTACGGACATGTCAACTTAACATGCTAGTTAAAACGATCATTCTACACAGATCATTGGTGCTCATTGAGTAAAGGCGTATAAATGAAGCATAATGCATGGCATCATGAACTTTGGGATAGATTGAATACATGGAGGCTTTGCCGTAGCTATTTTGGTCTTAAATTTTGTCACAATATGGAAAATTGAGATAGCTTAACGTGGGTGTTGGATTCATCTCATTTTGAGCTCTAAATCAAAAGTTTAAGATGATTTAGTGTGGAACTTTCAAGTTGATCAGCGAGTTAAAATGATCATTCTAAACTGAACATTGGTGCTCATTGAGTAAAGGCGTATAAATGAAGCATAACGCATGGCATCACGCAGTTTGGGATAGATTGAATTACTTGGAGAATTTGTCGTAGCTCTTTCAGTCTCAATTATTCTCACAATATGGAATATTAAGCTATTTTAACATTGACACTGGATTTGTGTCATTCGGAACTCTCAATCAAAAGTTACAGACGATTTATTGCGCACATGTCAAGATGATTTGGTAATTAAAATGATCATTCTAAAGTGATCATTGGTGCCCTTTCACTAAAGGCCTATAACGAAAGCAATATGCAGGTATCACGCAGTTCGGGATAGATTGGATTATTTGGAGGCTTTGTCGTAGCTCTTTTAGTCTCATATTTTGTCACAATATGGAATATTGAGCTAACTTAACGTGGGCATTGGATTAATGTCATTTTGAACTCTAAATTAAAAGATAAAGACGATATAGTACGGAAATGTCACCTTGATCTGCTAGTTAAAATGATCATTTTAAACTGATGATTGGTGCTCATTGAGTAAAGGCGTTTAAATGAAGCATAATGCATGGCATTACGCAGCTTGGGATAGATTGAATTACTAGGAGGAGTTGTCGTAGATTTTTCAGTCTCAACTATTGTCACAATATGGAATATTGAGCTATTTTAATGTTGACGTTGAATATGAGTCATTCTGAACTATAAATCAAAAGTTACCAACGTTTTAGTGCGGATATGTCAAGATGATCAGCTAATTAAAATGATCATTCTAAACTGATCATTGGTGCTTCTTCAGTAAAGGCCTATAACGAAAGCATAATGCATGACACCACGCAGTTTGGGATAGATTGGATTACTTGGAGGCTTTGTGGTAACTCTTTCAGTCTCAAATATTGTCACAATATGGAATATTGAGCAAACTTAACGTGGGCGTTGGATTTATGTCATTTTGAACTCTAAATTAAAAGCTGAAGATGATTCAGTACGGACATGTCAACTTGATCTGCTAGTTAAAATGATCATTCTACACAGATCATTGGTGCTCATTGAGTAAAGGCGTATAAATGAAGCATAATGCATGGCATCATGAACTTTGGGATAGATTGAATACATGGAGGCTTTGCCTTAGCTATTTTGGACTTAAATTTTGTGACAATATGGAAAATTGAGATAGCTTAACGTGGGTGTTGGATTCATCTCATTTTGGCTCTAAATCAAAAGATTAAGATGATTTAGTGTGGAACTTTCAAGTTGATAAGCGAGTTTAAATGATCATTCTAAACTGATCATTGGTGCTCATTGAGTAAAGGCCTATAAATGAAGCATAATGCATGGCATCACGCAGTTTGGAATAGATTGAATTACTTGGAGAATTTGTCGTAGCTCTTTCAGTCCCAATTATTCTCACAATATGGAATATTAAGCTATTTTAACATTGACATTGGATTTGTGTCATTCTGAACTCTCAATCAAAAGTTACAGACGATTTAGTGCGCACATGTCAAGATGATCGGGAAATTAAAATGATCATTCTAAACTGATCATTGGTGCCCTTTCACTAAAAGCCTATAACGAAAGCAATATGCACGTATCACGCAGTTCGGGATAGATTGGATTATTTGGAGGCTTTTTCGTAGCTCTTTCAGTCTCATATTTTTTCACAATATGGAATATTGAGCTAACTTAACGTGGGCATTGGATTTATGTCATTTTGAACTCTAAATTAAAAGATAAAGACGATATAGTACATAAATGTCACCTTGATCTGCTAGTTAAAATGATCATTTTAAACTGATGATTGGTGCTTATTGAGTAAAGGCGTATAAATGAAGCATAATGCATGGAATCACGCTGTCTGGGATAAATTGGAAAACATTGAGGCTTTGTCGTATCTATTTTGCTCTTAAATTTTGTTACAACTTGGAAAATTGAGCTATCTTAACGTGTGTGTTGGATTCATCTCATTTTGAGCTCAAAATCAAATGTTAAAGATGATTAAGTGGGGAAATGTCAAGTTGATCATCTATTTAAAATAATCATTTTAAAATGATCATTGGTGCTCATTGAGTAAAGGAGTATAACTGAAGCATAATGCATAACATCACCCAGTTCGGGATAGATTGTATTACTTGAAGGCTTTGTTGTAGCTCTTTTTGTCTTAAATTTTTTTCAAAATGTAGAAAATTTAGCAACCTCAACGTGTGTGTTGGATTGGTGTCTTTGTGAACTCTAAGTCAAAAATTACGGACAATTTTGTGCGGACATCTCAAGTTGATCGGCCAGTTAAAATGATCATTCTAAAGTGATCATTGGTGCTCATTGAGTAAAGGCATATAAATGAAGCATAATGTATGTCATTACGCAGTTTGGGATATATTGAATTACTTGGAGGATTTGTCGTACCTTTTTCATTCTCAACTATTGTCACAATATGGAATATTGAGCTATTTTAATGTTGACGTTGAATATGAGTCATTCTGAACTATAAATCAAAAGTTACAAACATTTTAGTGCGGATATGTCAAGATGATTGGCTAATTAAAATGATCATTCTAAACTAATCATTGGTGCTTCTTCAGTAAAGGCCTATAACGAAAGCATAATGCATGACACCACGCAGTTTGGGATAGATTGGATTACTTGGAGGCTTTGTGGTAACTCTTTCAGTCTCAAATATTGTCACAATATGGAATATTGAGCTAACTTAACGTGGGCGTTGGATTTATGTCATTTTGAACTCTAAATTAAAAGCTAAAGATGATTTAGTACGGACATGTCAACTTGATCTGCTAGTTAAAATGATCATTCTACACATATCACTGGTGCTCATTGATTAAAGGCGTATAAATAAAGCATAATGCATGGCATCCTGAGCTTTGGGATAGATTGGAATACATGGAGGCTTTGTCGTAGCTATTTTGGTCTTAAATTATATCACAATATGGAAAATTGAGATAGCATAACTTGGGTGTTGGATTCATCTCATTTTGAGCTCTTAATCATAAGTTTAAGATGATTTAGTGCGGAACTTTCAAGTTGATCAGCTATTTAAAATGATCATTCTAAACTGATCATTGGTTTTCATTGAGTAAAGGCGTATAAATGAAGCATAATGCATGATATCACGCAGTTCGGTATAGATTGTATTACTTGGAGGCTTTGTCGTAGCTCTTTTGGTTTTAAATTTTGTCACAATATAGAAAATTGAGCTACCTCAACGTGGGCGTTGGATTCGTGTTATTCTGAACTCTAAATCAAAAATTACATACGATTTAGGGTGGACATCTCAATTTGATATACCAGTTAGAACGATCATTCAAAACTGATCATTGGTGCTCATTGAGTAAAGGCGTATAAATGAAGCATAATGCATGGCATTATGCAGTTTGGGATAGATTGAATTACTTGGAGGATTTGTCGCAGCTTTTTCAGTCTCAACTATTGTCACATTATGGTATACTGAGCTATTTTAACATTGATGTTGGATATATGTCATTCTGAACTATAAATCAAAAGTTAAGAACGGTTTAGTGCGGACATGTCAAGATGATCGGGTAATTAAAATGATCATTCTATTTTGATCATTGGTGCTTCTTGAGTAAAGGCCTATAACGAAAGCAAAATGCATGGCAACACGCAGTTTGGGAAAGATTGGATTACTTGGAGGCTTTGTGGTAACTCTTTCAGTCTCAAATATTGTCACAATATGGAATACTGAGCTAACTTAACGTGGCTGTTGGATTCATGTCATTTTGAACTCTAAATTAAAAGCTAAAGATGATTTAGTACGAACATGTCAACTTGATCGGCATGTTAAAATGCTAATTCTAAACTGATCATTGGTGCTCATTGAGTAAAGGCGTATAAACGAAGCATAATGCATGACATCATAAACTTTAGGATAGATTGGAATGCATGGAGGCTTTGTCGTAGCTATTCAAAATATGGAAAATTGAGATAGCTTAACGTGGGTGTTGGATTCATCTCATTTTGAGCTCTAAATCAAAAGTTTAAGATGATTTAATCCAGAACTTTCAAGTTGAACAGCTTGTTAAAATGATCGTTCTAAACTGATCATTGGTGTTCATTGAGTAAAGGCGTATAAATGAAGCATAATGCATGGCATCACGCAGTTTGGGATAGATTGGATTACTTGGAGAATTTATCGTAGCTCTTTCAGAGTCAACTATTGTCACAATATGGAATATTGAGCTATTTTAATGTTGACGTTGGATATGTGTCATTCTGAAATATAAATCAAAAGTTACGTACGATTTAGTATGGACATGTCAAGATGATTGGCTAATTTAAATTATTATTTTAAACTGATCATTGGTGCTTCTTGAGTAAAGGCCTATAACCAAAGAATAATGCATGGCATCACACGGTTTGGGATAGATTGGATTACTTGGAGGCTTTGTGGTAACTCTTTCATTCCCAAATTTTGTCACAATATGGAATATTGAGCTAACTTAACGTGGGCGTTGAATTCATGTCATTTTGAACTATAAATTAAAAGCTAAAGATGATTTAGTACGGACATGTCAACTTGATCTACTAGTTAAAATGCTCATTCTAAACTGATCATTGGTGCTCATTGAGTAAAGGCGTATAAATGAAGCATAATGCATGGTATCATGAACTTTGGGATAGATTGGAATACATGGAGGCTTTGTCGTAGCTATTTTGGTCTTAATTTTGACACAATATGGAAAATTGAGATAGCTTAACGTGGGTGTTGGATTCATCTCATTTTGAGCTCTAAATCAAAATTTTAAGATGATTTATTGCGGAACTTTCAAGTTGATCAGCTAGTTCAAATGATCATTCTAAACTGATCATTGGTGTTCATTGAGTAAAGGCGTATAAATGAAGCATAATGCATAGCATCACGCAATTTGGGATAGATTGGATTACTTGGAGGCTTTGTGGTAACTCTTTCAGTCTCAAATATTGTCACAATATGGAATATTGAGCTAACTTAATGTGGGCATTGGATTTATGTCGTTTTGAACTCTAAATTAAAAGGTAAAGATGATTTAGTACGGACATGTCAACTTGATCTACTAGTTAAAATGATCATTCTACACTGATCATTGGTGCTCATTGAGTAAAGGCGTTTAAATGAAGCATAATGCATGACATCATGAACTTTAGGATAGATTGGAATACATGGAGGCTTTGTCATAGATATTTTGGTCTTAATTTTTCACAATATGTAAAATTTAGATAGCGTAACGGGGAGTTGGATTCATCTCATCTTGAGCTCTAAATCAAAAGTTTAAGATGATTTAGTCCGGAACTTTCAAGTTGATCAGCTAGTTAAAATGATCATTCTAAACTGATCATTGGTGTTAATTGAGTAAAAGCGTATAAATAAAGCATAATGCATGGCATCACGCAGTTTGGGATTGATTGAATTACTTGGAGGATTTTTCGTAGCTCTTTCAGTCTCAACTATTCTCACAATATGGAATATTAAGCTATTTTAACGTGGACGTTGGATTTGTGTCATTCTGAACTCTAAATCAAAAGTTACAGACGATTTAGTGCGCACATGTCAAGATGATCGACTAATTAAAATGATCATTTTAAACTGATCATTGGTGCCCTTTCAGTAAAGGCCTATAACGAAAGGAATCTGCAGGCATCACACAGTTTGGGATAGATTGGATTACTTGGATTCTTTGTCGTAGCTCTTTCAGTCTCAAATTTTGTCACAATATGGAATATTAAACTAACTTAACGTGGGCATTGGATTCATGTCATTTTGAACTCTAAATTAAAAGATAAAGACGATATAGTATGGAAATGTCAACTTGATCTGCTAGTTAAAATGATCATTTTAAACAGATGATTGGTGCTCATTGAGTAAAGGCATATAAATAAAGTATAATGCATGGCATCACGCTGTCTGGTATAGATTGGAAAACATTGAGGCTCTGTCGTAGCTATTTTGGTCTTAAATTTTGTCATAACTTGGAAAATTGTGCTAGATTAACGTGGGCGTTGGATTCATCTCATTTTCAGCTCTAAATAAAAAGTTAAAGATGATTAAGTGGGGAAATGTTAAGTTGATCAGCTTTTTAAAATTATCATTTTAAACTGATCATTGGTGCTCATTGAGTAAAGGCGTATAAATGAAACATAATGCATGGCATCAAGCAGTTCGGGATAGATTGTATTACTTGGAGGCTTTGTCGTAGCTCTTTTGGTATTAAATTTTTTCACAAGATAGAAAATTTAGCGACCTCAACGTGGGTGTTGGATTCGTGTCTTTCGGAACTCTAAATAAAAAATTACGGATGATTTAGTGCGGATATCTCAAGTTTATCTGGCAGTTAAAATGATCATTCTAAATTGATCATTGGTGCTCATTGAGTAAAGGCGTATAAATGAAACATAATGCATGACATTACGCAGTTTGGAATTACTTCGAGGATTTGTCGTAGCTTTTTCAGTCTCAACTATTGTCACAATATGGAATATTGAGCTATTTTAACGTTGACATTGGATATGTGACATACTAAACTATAAATCAAAAGCTACGGACGATTTAGTGCGGACATGTCAAGTTGATCGGCTAATTAAAATGATCATTCTAAACAGATCATTGGTGCTTCTTGAGTAAAGGCCTATAACGAAAGCATAATGCATGGCATCACGCAGTTTGGGATATATTGGATTACTTGGAGGCTTTGTGGTAACTCTTTCAGTCTCAAATATTGTCACAATATGGAATATTGAGCTAACTTAACGTGGGCGTTAGATTAATGTCATTTTGAACTCTATATTGAAAGCTAAAGATGATTTAGTCTGGACATGTCAACTTGATCTGCTAGTTAAAATGATCATTCTACACTGATCATTGGTGCTCATTGACTAAAGGTGTATAAATGAAGCATAATGCATGGCATCATGAACTTTGGGATAGATTGGAATACATGGAGGCTTTGTCGTAACTATCCTGAGTCGGGGACATCAACAATTGGGCCGGCGGTGTCATCCACGTCGCCGCTAGTTGGGCCAGAGGTTTGGACCTCTCCGCCGGAAAGGTTGATCGGTCTGGCCTGGCTGGTCGTAGGGCCGGTAGTACCGCTTCGGCCGGCAGATGCGCCAAATGGCCTGGCTGTCTCGGGCAAGCATTCTGGTCGGCCATTCTGGTCTCCTGGTCGGCCATTGGGCCAAGTGTTGCGGCCTTGATTCAAGGCTTCTATCACCAATCTTGTGGCATGCACGCGCCTAGCTCCTAGTCTTCAACTTGGAGTAGGGTTACGAATTGTTGGGCCTTGACCTTTTTTGCCACGAGAGCCCAAGTCTCTGGAGTGCTTTGCAATGTTGAGAAGCCTTTGGACCCTTCCTTGTATTCTTGGCCCAATGCTCCTTGTCGATGATCTTCTAGGAGTTTGTCTACCCACAAAATGAACTTGTGGTTGGCAGCACTGGTGTAGCCTTATTAATATGCTGGAAGGAGCCTTATTAATATGCTCGACAGCTTGACCTTCTAGGGTCGACACAAATAAAGAAAAAGGAAAGTTTACAAAAGTGCACAAAAGGAAAAGATACAAAAGTGTATAACCGAAAAAGGACCTATTCCTAAAATGTTCTTGACTCAAAAATGTAAAGCAACTAGATCCTACCCTGCAAAACAGAAAGAGGCATATATTCGAATGTAAACTTACCTTAACTCACCTCACGGCCAAGAAATGGAAGGTGGCCGTCCTTGTGGCATGCACGCGCCTTGCTCCTAGTCTTCGACTTGGAGTAGGGTTACAAATCTCTGGGCCCTGACCTCTCTTGCCACTAAAGCCCAAGTCTCTGATGTCCCTTGTGTTGTTGAGAAGCTATTGGACTCTTCCTTGTATTTTTGGCCCATTGTCCTTAGTCGATCCTCCTCTAGAAGCTTGTCGACCCATAGGCTGAATTTGTGGAAGAGTGCCCTTGATCTGCTTCTTGTCATTGCTCCTGGAGGTACCACTGGTGTATTGACTTCCTCTAAGTGCATGTCCTGGAGCTGGTAGCTCATTTGGTCCGAGTCTTCTTGTGTAGAAGTGGAAGTGCGTGTGTACTCGGCTGGATCGGCTGTACCGGCTGGATTGTGCGCGGTACTGGCCGGAATGACTTCAGGACCGGCCAAGTTGATCCCGGAGTCGGCGGTGTCATCAGAGGGACCGGTGGTGTCATTCACGTCCCCACCAAGTGTGCCAGAAGCTTGGGCCTCTCCGCCGGCAATGTTGACCGGTCTGGTCCTATAGGTCGAGGGTCCGGCGGTACTGTCTGGTCCGGCAGGCGCGCCAGATGGTCCTGCTGTCTCGGGCAAGCTTCCTGGTCGGCAAGTCCGGTCTCCTGGCTGGATGTACGATCTGATGTCCTCATCATTCCCTCCCTCTTCAGTAGGTTTTGTCCTCAAAACTGGTTCACCTGCATGGAAAGGGGCCAAGTCAGTAACATTAAACGTATTTGACACATTAAACTCACCTGGAAGCTCGATCCGGTAGGCGTTGTTGTTGATCCTCTCGAGTACTCTGAATGGTCCATCTCCTCTTGGTGCTAGCTTGGAACTCCTTAGGTTTGGGAACCTCTCCTGTCGTAGGTGTAGCCACACCCAATCGCCCGGTTGAAAGATCACCTCCCTCCTTCCCTTGTTGGCATGAGTCACGTACTATCCGGTCCTCTTCTCCAAGTTCTCTGCTACCTTCTGGTGTAACCTCCTTATGAACTCTGCCTTGGATGCTCCGTTGAGGTTGGTCATCTCAGCTGGTGGCAGTGGCGTTTGCTCCAATGGGGTGAGAGGGTTGAAGCCGTATACCACTTCAAATGGTGTCTTCTTGGTTGCTGAGTGCACGGCTCGGTTGTAAGCGAACTCAATGAATGGCAGGCACTCCACCCAAGTCTTTAGGTTCTTCCCTAGTGTAGTCCTGAGAAGGATTGATAGTGTCCTGTTGACAACTTCAGTTTGGCCATCGGTTTGAGGATGGCAAGTGGTTGAGAAGAGTAGCTTCGTGCCTAGCTTTCTCCAAAGGGTCCTCCAGAAATGGCTGAGGAACTTGGTGTCCCTGTCTGATACGATGGTCCTTGGCACTCCATGAAGCCGTACTATCTCCCTGAAGAACAGCTCAGCTGTTTGCGTGGCATCATTGACATTGGCACATGGGATGAAGTGTGCCATCTTGGAGAATCTGTCCACCACTACAAAGATTGCATCTTTGTGGTTGATCTTGGGCAGACCTAGAACAAAATCCATTGAGATGTCCACCCATGGATGTGTTGGTATGGGCAGTGGGAGATACAACCCGTGAGGTTGCACTCGGGACTTTGCCTTCTTGCAAGTGGTGCATCTTGCACAATGTGCTTCTACTGTCCTCTTGATGTGTGGCCAGTAGAAGTGCTCCTTGACCACTGCTAGAGTCTTGTCGACACCAAAGTGGCCCATGAGTCCTCCTTCATGAGCTTCTCGGATGATAAGCTCCCTTAGTGATCCTTGTGGTATGCACAGCCTCCTTTCTCGGAACAAGAATCCCTCATGGATGTAGAATTTGCCATGACTCCCTGTGCTACACTCCTTGTAGCTCTCAGCAAGGTCAGGATCATCCTGGTATAGATCCTTGATGTGCTCGAATCCTAGGACCTTTGCCTCCATGGTTGATATCAAGGCAAACCTCCTTGATAGTGCATCGGCTACCACATTGTCTTTGCCCTTCTTGTACTTGATGATGTACGGGAAGGTTTCTATGAACTCCATCCACCTGGCATGTCTCCTCTTGAGATTGGTTTGCCCTCTGAGGTGTTTGAGAGTCTCGTGATCAGTGTGGATCACAAACTCCTTGGACAGCAAGTAATGCTGCCAAGTTTCCAGTGCTCGGACAAGGGCATAGAGCACCTTGTCATAAGTGGGGTAGTTCAGTGAGGCACCACCTAGTTTCTCACTGAAGTATGCCACTGGCCTCCCTCCTTGGGTTAGCACTGCTCCTATGCCTATTCCAAAGGCATCACACTCCACTTCAAATGTCTTGTTGAAGTCGGGAAGGACTAACACTGGTGCGTGTGTAAGGCTGTCCTTCAAGGCCTTGAATGCCTTCTCCTGAGCTTCTCCCCAACTGAATCCCACGTTCTTCTTCACTACTGCCGTCAGTGGTGAGGCAATACTGCTGAAGTTGGGCAGGAATCTCGTATAGAAGCTGGCCAGTCCGTGGAAGCTCCTCACTTGGCTGATGTTTCCTGGTGTTGGCCATTCTTGTATGGCTCGAATCTTCTCTTCATCAACCTGTAGGCCCTGTGAACTCACAACAAAAACTAAAAAGACAAGCTTATCAGTACAAATGGTGCACTTCTTGAGATTGGCATCAAGCTCTTCTTGTCGAAGGGTTTTAAGTACCATCTCAAGATGTGTGAGGTGTTCCCGTAGGCACTTACTATAAACCAAAATGTCATCAAAGTAAACTACTACGAACTTACTGATGTACGCCCTAAGAACTTGGTTCATAAGGCACATGAAGGTGCTTGGGGCATTAGTCAAGCCAAATGGCATGACTGTCCACTCGTAGAGTCCTTGCTTTGTCTTGAAAGCGGTTTCCCACTCATCACCTTCCTTCATCCTTACCTGGTGGTATCCACTTTTGAGGTCTATCTTGGAGAAGACCGTGGCTCCACTCAGCTCATCTAGCATGTCATCCAGTCGTGGTATTGGATGCCTATACTTGACTGTGATGTTGTTGATGGCTCGGCAGTCCACACACATGCGCCAAGTCCCATCCTTCTTGGGCACTAGCAGCACTGGTACAGCACATGGACTGAGGCTCTCTCGAACATATCCCTTCTCCAGGAGCTCCTTGACTTGCTTCTCAAGCTCCTTGGACTCTGGACTCATCCGGTAGGCTGGCCGGTTGGGCAGGGCTGCTCCGGGCACTAGATCAATCTGGTGTTCTATGCCACGTAAAGGAGGCAAGCCTGCTGGTATCTCCTCTGGAAATACATCCTGGAATTTGTTGAGGAGAGTTGCTACTTCAGGAGGTAGCTCTACCTGTCCCTGTTCTATACTCAACACTTCCTTGAAAACCATTAGTAACATTAAATCCTTTGAGGCTAAAGCTCTCCGGACATGACTTGGTTGAATAAGAAAGTTAGACTTGACAAGTTTCTTTTCCTTACTCATTTGGAGTTGTAGCTCATGTACTTGGGCAGGTGTAAAGGGAGCTAGGCTGACCTTTCTCTTGTCATGCACGAAGGTGTAGAGATTGGTTCTGCCATCATGCCTGGTCTCTTTGTCAAACTGCCATGGTCTTCCTAGTAGAAGATGGCCAGCTTGCATGGGCACCACGTCGCACACGACTTGGTCTTGATACTTGCCCACACTGAATGGCACAGTGACTTGCTCATGAATCTTGAGCTCCACTTTGTCATCGAGCCATCTCAGTCTATATGGTCGAGGATGCCGTGTCCTCTCTAGACCTAGCTTATCAACCATATACAACCATATACGCACTAGCAACGTTAGTGCAAGAACCACCATCTATGATGAGGTTACATACCTTTCCCTTGATGGTGCAACGGCTGTGGAAGATGTTCTCCCTCTGGATGGTCTCTGAAGGATCCACCATTGCACTGAGGATACGTCTAGTGACCAGCACTTCCCCCACATCAGGGTACTCAATGTCACCATACTCTCCTTCTGGCTCATAGTCCTCTTCATCTTGGGACTCATACTCTCCTGCCTCTGTAATCAGCATGACTCGGTTGTTTGGGCACTCTCTTGAGATGTGTCCACGTCCCCTGCACTTGAAACAAGTTATGTCACGTGATCTTTGAGGGTTAGAAGACTTACCAGGCTCTCTCTGGTCACGGGTGGGTTCAGGAGGCTTGCTCTTGAACCTTGACTCGATCTCTATGCTTTTGCCTTTGTCTATGGTCTTAGGCATGTTGCTTGGTGCCCAAGGTGTCTTAGGCTTGCTGCGGATGTCTTGGCTCTTACGTTTGATGTGCTGCTCAGCTTGCACAGATAGGTGGAACAAGTCTTTGAAGTCGTTGTAGATTTGCCTTTCCACCTTGCAGTTGATCCTCTCTTGGAGTCCATCCAAGAATTGCGCCATCAATGCTTCTTCATCATCATTAAGCTCCAATCTGTTCCTTAACTTCTCGAACTCTTCATAGTACTCCTCTACTGATCTGGTACCCTGCTTAAGAGTACGAAAACGACGTTGCAAATCCCTATGAAAGTAAGGTGGAACAAACCTTTGTCGCATGAGGTCCTTCATGTCGTCCCATGAGTCTACGGGTCTCATCCTCTTCCTCCTTCTGTTAGATACCTCACGATCCCACCAGATGAGGGCATTGTCCGTGATTTGTGCTACTGCCATTGAGACTCTCCTAGGTCCTGGTTGGTTGTAGTGATCAAAGATATGATCCATTCGCTTCTCCCAATCTAGGTAAGCCTCGGGGTCTACTTTTCCTGCAAAACTAGTAGGAGTTAGCTTAACATCAGGATGAATTACCCGGTTGTAGGTGTGTTCATCTCCATCCTCATGACGTCTAGGAGGCATTCTTGGTCTCTGGTGAAGACCATATGACTCAAAGCCATCATCTTCTGCCTCAGGTTGTCGTGGAGGTCCTCTCGGCCTATGGTGATAGTTATGAGGTTGCGTGTCCTCATCTCCATCTGGCTGGGGTTCCTCCTGTTCGTGCCGTGTCCTAAGGTACTCAGGACCCTCAGGACGATCTGGCTCAGCTCTCACGTGCCTTATTGCCTGGAATCTTACTGGTCTCTCCACGCGCTCCAACCTCTCGCCTATGGATGCGAGTTGTGTTTGGAGTGTGGTGAACATGGCCATCATGGCTTCAGCTGCATCTCTATTCTCTTCTCCCATGGTGTGCTACAAAGAAAGAAGACAATTAGGGTGCTCCTAAATTATTAGGAGGGTTTTCTTTTTATATGGGGTTGAAAAAATGCAAAAAGGAAAAATCTTAAGGAAAGGAAATTCGACTACAAGAAAAAGGAAACTTCCTAGACAACTTGTGCTAGCTGTCCAATTCGAAATATCTTGGGTATTTTCCTATTCTCTTTTCTTTCCTTTTTCTTTTCTTTTCTTTTTCTTTTTTAATTTAACTTAAAATTAATGGAAATATGAATTAAACAAAAAGGAAAACGTGAAAGACAATGCAAAAGTGAATCTAAACCCTAGTGATACACGTAGGAGGCTAGATGCACTCGGTTTGGAGTTTAATGTTGTTTTTTTTTATTTTTCTTGAATACGACTTAAACTAATGCAAGAACTAGAAATAAAACAAGCAAAAGGATAGAAACAACCTGGTTTAGGAGCTTTAAGCTCTGATACCAAAATGATACAAGCCTTGATTCAAGGATGTATGCGTGTGGGCTGTTTGTAGAAGATTAGGTGAGAAACTCAACCTTAGGCTTCTGGATGGGGGTTTTCTGGATGGTATTCGATGGAGGGGTGAAATGAACCACACGAGGGGTGATGAACCTCGTGATAAATCACAAACTTAGAGCTAGGAGGGCTGGTCTCAACTAGGTTCTAAGCGCACAAGATTCTTAGAGAGAAAACTTGTTGGAAAAAGTTCTACTTTATTAATATCAAAAGGTTGTCGAACTACAATGCTGGAAGGAGCCTTATTAATATGCTCGACAGCTTGACCTTCTAGGGTCGACACAAATAAAGAAAAGGAAAGTTTACAAAAGTGCACAAAAGGAAAAGATACAAAAGTGTATAACCGAAAAAGGACCTATTCCTAAAATGTTCTTGACTCAAAATGTAAAGCAACTAGATCCTACCCTGCAAAACAGAAAGAGGCATATATTCGAATGTAAACTTACCTTAACTCACCTCACGGCCAAGAAATGGAAGGTGGCCGTCCTTGTGGCATGCACGCGCCTTGCTCCTAGTCTTCGACTTGGAGTAGGGTTACAAATCTCTGGGCCCTGACCTCTCTTGCCACTAAAGCCCAAGTCTCTGATGTCCTTGTGTTGTTGAGAAGCTATTGGACTCTTCCTTGTATTTTTGGCCCATTGTCCTTAGTCGATCCTCCTCTAGAAGCTTGTCGACCCATAGGCTGAATTTGTGGAAGAGTGCCCTTGATCTGCTTCTTGTCATTGCTCCTGGAGGTACCACTGGTGTATTGACTTCCTCTAAGTGCATGTCCTGGAGCTGGTAGCTCATTTGGTCCGAGTCTTCTTGTGTAGAAGTGGAAGTGCGTGTGTACTCGGCTGGATCGGCTGTACCGGCTGGATTGTGCGCGGTACTGGCCGGAATGACTTCAGGACCGGCCAAGTTGATCCCGGAGTCGGCGGTGTCATCAGAGGGACCGGTGGTGTCATTCACGTCCCCACCAAGTGTGCCAGAAGCTTGGGCCTCTCCGCCGGCAATGTTGACCGGTCTGGTCCTATAGGTCGAGGGTCCGGCGGTACTGTCTGGTCCGGCAGGCGCGCCAGATGGTCCTGCTGTCTCGGGCAAGCTTCCTGGTCGGCAAGTCCGGTCTCCTGGCTGGATGTACGACCTGATGTCCTCATCATTCCCCCCCCCCCAAGCTAAATCCCACATTCTTCTTCACTATTGCCGTCAATGGTGAGGTAATACTGCTGAAGTTGGGCATGAATCTTCTATAGAAGCTGGCCAGACCGTGGAAACTCCTTACTTGGCTGATGTTGCTTGGTGTTGGCCGTTCTTGTATGGCTCGAATCTTCTCTTTATCAACCTGTAAGTCCTGTGAACTTACAGCAAAACCTAAGAAGACAAGTTTATCAGTACAAAAGATGCACTTCTTGAGATTGGAATAAAGCTCTTCTTGTCGAGGGTTTTAAGCACCAACTCAAGATGTGTGAGGTGATCCCTTAAACACTTACTATAAACTAAAATGTCATCGAAATAAACTACAACAAACTTACTGATGTACGCCCTAAGAACTTGGTTCATAAGACGCATGAAGGTGCTTGGGGCATTAGTCAAGCCGAATGGCATGACTGTCCACTCGTAGAGCCCTTGCTTTGTCTTGAAAACAGTCTTCCACTCATCACCTTCCTTCATCCTGACCTGGTGGTATCCACTCTTGAGGTCTATCTTGGAGAAGACCGTGGCTCCACTCAGCTCATCTAGCATGTCATCCAGCCGTGGTATCGGATGTCGGTACTTGACTGTGATGTTGTTGATTGCTCGGTAGTCCACGCACATTCGCCAAGTTCCATCCTTTTTGGGCACTAGCAGCACTGTTACAGCACATGTACTGAGGCTTTCTTGAACATAGCCTTTCTCCAGGAGCTCCTTGACTTGCTTCTCAAGTTTCTTAGACTCCTCTGGACTCATCCGGTAGGCTGGCTGGTTAGGCAGGGCTGCTCCGGGCACGAGGTCGATCTGGTGTTCTATGCCACGTAGGGGAGGCAAGCCTGCTAGTATCTTCTCAGGAAAGACATCGTGGAATTTGTTGAGGAGAGCTGCTACTTCAGGAGGTAGGTCTAATTGTTCTTTCTCTACATTCAACACTTTTTTGAAAACCAATAGTAGCATTAAATCCTTCGAGGCTAAAGCTCTCCGGACATGACTTGGTTGATCAAGGAAATTAGATTTAATGAGCTTCTTTTCCTTACTCATTTGCTGTTGAAGCTCATGCACCTGGGCAGGTGTGAGAGGAGCTAGGCTGACCTTTCTCTTGTCATGCACAAAAGTGTAGAGATTGGTTCGGCAATCATGCATGGTATCCTTGTCAAACTGCCATGGTCTTCCTAGCAGAAGATGGCCAGCTTGCATCGGCACCACGTCGCACACTACCTGGTCTTGGTACTTGCCCACACTGAAGGGCACAGTGACTTGCTCATGGATCTTGAGCTCCACTTTGTCATCGAGCCATCTCAGTCTATACGGTCGACGGTGCCTTGTCTTCTCTAGACCTAGCTTATCAACCATGTACGCACTAGCAATGTTAGTGCAAGAACCACCATCTATGAAGAGGTTACATACCTTGCCCTTAATGGTGCAACGCTTGTGGAAGATGTTCTCCCTCTGGATGGTCTCTAAGGGATCCACCATTGCACTGAGAATGCGTCTAGTGACCAGCACTTCCCCCACATCAGGGTACTCAATGTCACCGTATTCTCCTTCTGGTTCATAGTCCTCTTCATCTTGGGATTCATACTCTCCAGCTTCCGTAATCAGCATGACCCGGTTGTTTGGGCACTCCCTTCATATGTGTCCGCGACCCCTACACTTGAAACAAGTGATGTCACGTGATCTTTGAGGGTTAGAGGACTTACTAGGCTCTCTCTGGTCATGGGTTGGCTCAAGAGGCTTGCTTTTGAACCGTGACTCGATCTCTATGCCTTTGCCTTTGTCTACGGGCTTGGGGACGTTGCTTGGTGCACAAGGCGTCTTATGCTTGCTGTGGATATCTTGGCTCTTACGTTTGATGTGTTGCTCAGCCTGGACAGATAGGTGCAACAAATCCTTGAAGTCATTGTAGATTTGTCTTTCCACCTTGCGGCTGATTCTTTCTTGCACTCCATCCAAGAATTGTGCCATCAAAGCCTTCTCATCGTCATTGAGCTCCAGCATGTTCCTTAGTCTCTCAAACTCTTCATAGTACTCCTCTATTGATCTGGTACCCTGTTTAAGAGTACGAAAACGTCGTTGCAAATCTCTATGAAAATAAGGTGGAACAAACCTTTGTCTCATGAGGTCTTTCATGTCGACCCATGAGTCTACGGGCCTCAATCTTTTCTTCTTTCGGTCAGACACCTCATGATCCCACCAGATGAGAGCATTGTCAATGAGTTGTGCTACTGCCATGGAGACTCTCCTCGTGCCTGGTTGGTTGTAGTGATCGAAGATGTGATCCATCCTCCTCTCCCAATCAAGATACGCACAATCACAACCTCGCATTGTCCTGTCACGGGTGGAGCTTGCGCTGACAATCGGGCTCGGTCAGGTTGTAGCCCCTAGCCAAACTCCACCCGGTGGATACTCGAACAACTCTCGAGGGAACCCCGATGTGATCGGATACGAGAGTGTGCAAAGATCCATTGAAAGGGCCATCGCCAAGCTCGCCGCAATGACGTCCAAAGTGTATAAGGCGTCGAGTGTAGCTCCCAAAATTGACCGCATGATCGAGGAGACGGAAAGGTCACCTTTTGTAGCCTAGGTGGCCAACACGCAGATAAAAGAAACCAAAAAGTTGAGATTACTAGTGATACAAGCCTCGATTCAAAGCTGTATGTTCGTGGGCTATGTGAAGAAGATTAGCTGAGAAACTCAACCTTAGGCTTCTGGATGGGGGCTTTCTGGTTGGTAAAAGATGGAAGGGTGAAGTGAACCACACGAGGGGTGATGAACCTCATGATAAATCACAAACTTAGAGCTAGGAGAGCTGGTCTCAACTAGGTTCTAAGCGTACAAGTCTCTTGAGAGAATAACTTGTAGAAAGAAAATTCGATCTTTATTAATTATCAAAAAAGTTGTCGAACTACAATGCTGGAAGGAGCCTTATTAATATGCTCGATAGCTTGACCTTCTAGGGTCGACTCAAGAAAGAAATAGAAAACTTACAAAAGTGCACAAGTGGAAAACTTACAAAAGTGCATAACCGAAAAAAGACTTATTCCTAAAATATCTTTGACTCAAAAATGCAAATAATCTAAATCCTACCCTGCAAAACAGAAAGAGGCAAGTATATAATTTGAAAATTTACCTTTCTTACCTCACGGCCAAGAAATGGAAGGTGTCCTACCTTGTGGCATGCACGCGCCTTGCTCCTAGTCTTTGACTTGGAGTAGGTTTAGGAATCTTTGGGCCCTGACCTCTCTTGCCACTAAAGCCCAAGTCTCTGAAGTCTCTTGCATTTTTGAGAAGCCTTTGGACTCTTCTTTACACTCTTAGCCCAATGTCCTTCGTCGATCATCCTCTAGGAGCTTGTCGACCCACAAGCTGAATTTGTGGAAGAGTGCTCTTGATATGCTCCTTGTCATTGCTCCTGGTGGCACCAGTGGTGTAGAGACTTCCTCTAGATGCATGTCTTGAAGCTGATAGCTTATTTGGTCCAAGTCTCCTTGTGTAGACGTTGAAATGGTGGTGCACTCGGCTGGATCGGCTGTACCGGCTGAACTGTGCGAGGTACTGGCCGAAATGTCATCTGAGCCAGCCAAGTTGATTCCGGAGCCAGCGGCGTCACCAATTAGACCAGCGGTGTCATCCATGTCGCCACCAGTTGGGCCGGAGGTTTGGGCCTCCCCGCCGGCAATGTTGGTCGGTCCGGCCGGCTGGTCGAAGGTTCGGAGGTACCGCTTGGGTCGGAAGACGTGCTAAATGGCCCGGCTGTCTCAGGCAAGCTCCCTGGTCGGCCAGTCTGGTCTCCTGGCCGGTCATACGACCTGATGTCCCCATCAACTAGTCTACGAGGGAGACTTAGAACCGAAAGCATACATGACAGTGTTTCGGATCACCGCAAACCAAGCTCACTCCAGCGAGGAGGAAAGAGACATCGGATATTGCGGTTATTCGCAGAAAACTTAATGGGACCAATACTCGATTGGTTGTCTCAGCTGGAGGAAACTCCATTGATAATTTCAACAAGTTATCGATGGTGTCATCAAACACTATTACATCTTTATGGGAAAGGAAACGACTGATGCCAATCTCTGGAACGTCACACAAGTTGAGATGGAATTGTTGTAGTCCTACATCGACAACATCAAAAACTAAAGGCAAAGATAGCAGGAGTCAGCGACTCGACTGCCCTTGCCGCACTGAAACATGGGCTTTGGCATGAGTCCCTCTTCTATTTTGATTTAACGATCCATGAGCCCGAGATGATCGATGACGCGTTACACAGATTGACGAATTGGATAATTGCTAAAGAGGAAAAGTTGACGCTCGCAAAAAAAAAATTCAAGCCAAGCAAAAACGCCCCTGAACCTTCCTCAAACTAGAGGTCATTCGAAAAGCCGAAGTGGGAAAGCTGGAGTCACCTGGAAGGTCCCTATACAATCGCAAAGATAGTTAAGCACAGAGTGTACGAACTAGGCACCCTCAACCAAACTCCGGTGATGAGGTCATGGACCGTGATTCACCTAAAAAATACTTTTGCTAAGTTTATTTATTTTAGCCATTCAATTAAACTCAAAATTTTAATAAAGTTTTTTTTAACGTCATTATACTTTATTAATGGCAAATATCATTGTTTACAATTGGAAGTAAGAAAAAAAGACAAATAGAGTATAAATTCCAATCGATTGAAGCCTCAATTGATGTAGAAGCTAAAAAATCAGCTGCCTGGTTTCCTGATCTTGGTTGGTAAGAGAACTTGATGCCAAAGAAATGATTTTCCCAAAGGTGGATTTTGTCAAGATAGTGTTGTAGATGGAGGTTGATCCATTTATCAGTGAGAAGGTTGTTCAGATTTTGATTATCACCTTCAAAGATAGCACATCGATATCCCAAGTAAAGTTGTTTTTAAGTTGTACTCCAATTAAGGTGATATAAACATGAAATCGTATTTGATAAAACTTTTTAGAGTCCCGAAAGTCATCTCGTACCATAAAAGCATAGCAAACGAAACAAGCAACTCTTCGTTTAATATGGATATGCAACCGTTAAATAAACGAGGAGTACTACACATAAATAAGATAGCCAACACAGCTTAGCACGATAACATCATACCCTAAAAGGGATAAACGAAACAAGCAAATCCTCGTTTAGCACGGAATAAACGAGGAATACATCGCATAAATAAGATAACCAGTATAACTCGACACGATAATATCAAATCCTAAAGGAAAGGGATAAACGATGCAAGCATATCCTCGTTTAACACTGATACGCAAGTGTTAAGTAAACGAAAAGTACTTCGCATAAATAAAATAGCAGCACAACTCGGCGTAATAATATTGAACCATAAAGAAGGGGATAAACAAAGCAAACAATTTCTCATTCAAAACACAGAGACACAACCGTTAAATGAAGGATAAATACTTCACGAAACAATAAAACAAACCAACACAGCTTGGTCTAAAAGTAAACATCGATGATTGAAGCAAAAGGTACTAAACCGCCATTGTAAGGCTAAAAGAAACAACGACAGCAAATGAACTCATCAACAGATTGATCAAACACCGGTGACATCAAAAGCAACAGACCGACCCTTAAATGTAACTTTGAGCTTTTCTACATGCCCGGTAGAAGAATCTCATAGGACAGATTCGACAACTCACGGGGCAGACTCGGCTGCTCGCAGGGCAGACTTGGCAGCTCGCGGGGCAAACTCGGCAGCTCGTGGGGCAAACTCGACACCTCGCTGTGCAAAATTTGCAGCTCATGAGACAGACTCGGCAGCTCGCGAGAAGACTCGACATACATAATCTTCATATACAGAAAGTGACTAAATAAACACATTAAGTTTTCAGAATCCTTTCAGGAACCTTGGGGGCATATAGAGTCGAGATTCAGCTCGTAGAGCTCGCGGGAAGCTAAAAAAAAGAACAAGACATCAGAGTTTAGATTTAGCTCGGGAGAGATCGGGAACAAACTCAAATGAGGCCAAGAGCTGGGAGCTCGGGTGAGGCCGAGAGCCAGGAGCTCGGGTGAGGTCGGGAGCCGAGAGCTCGGGTGAAGTCAAGAGCTCGGGTGAGCCTAGAAGCTCGGATGATGCGGGGACCTCGGGTGAGGTCAAGCTCCCATGAGATGGGAGTTCGGGTGAGGTCAGGAGTTCGGATGAGACCAGGAACTCGAGTGAGGTTGGGAGCTCAAGTGAGGCCAGGAGCTCGGATGAGGCCGGGAGCTTGGGTGAGGCCAAAAGCTTGGGTGAGGCCGAGAGCTCCGGGTGAGGCCGAGAGATCAGGGTGAGCTCGGGGTGAGCTCAGGGTGAGCTTACGGTGAGCTCGGGGTAAGATCGGGGTAAGATCGGGTGAGCTTGGGGTGAGCTTGAGTGAGCTCGGATGAGCTCGGGTGAGCTCGGGTGAGCTCGGGTGAGCTCGGGTGAGCTCGGGTGAGCTCGGGTGAGCTCGGGTGAGCTCGGGTGAGCTCGGATGAGCTGAGGGTGAGCTCGGGTGAGCGAGCTCGGGTGAGCTCGAGCTCGGGTGAGCTCGGATGAGCTTGGGTGAGCTCGGGTGAGCTCGGGTGAGCGAGCTCGGTTGAGCTCGGTTGAGCTCGGTTGAGCTCGGTTGAGCTCGCGTAAGCAATAGGAGGCACAACTCAGGTGAGATCGGGTGAGCAACAGGAGGCGTGACACGGATGAGCTATAGGAGGTGCAACTCCGGTGACCAATAGGAAGTGCAGCTCTGGTGAGCTCGGGTGAGCAACAGCAGCCGCAGCTCGGGTGAACTCGGGTGAGCAATAGGAAGGGTAGCTCGGGTGAGCTCGGGTGAGCTCGGGTGAGCAACAGAAGGTGCAGCTTGGGTGAGCTCGGGTGAGCACGGGTGAGCAATAGGAGGTACAGCCCGGAGCACGGGTAACCCGGATAAAAGGGAAGGGGACCTACACAAAAAAAAAAATTGCTGGAATTTAAAAGTTTAGACTCAAAATTCCAGAACTAATACAAATAATCTTTTAAAAATATATATTATCATAAATAATTACAAATATATAAAAAAAATATTAATCCAATTTAAGATTTAATTTTTTTTATTAAAAATTTTTTAAAATATTTTAATATTAAATTTGTGTTATTTTTAAAAATTTAAACTAATTATGTTATATTTGAAATAAAAACCAAAACGAATACTCTTTTTGTCAATTTTTCATAATAAAATTCAGATTATTCGTATCTTTATACAAAAATTAGCACACATTTAAATCTACTATTTTTCAGTATTTTGATATTGATGTTAAAAATAAAAATTTTATGAAATAAAGTAAATTTTAAGAGTATGTTCAGAGTCCCATTGTTAGGATTGTAGGAAAAATGAAAAAAATGTAATGTAATTTTTAAATATTTTTTCATAATATATAAAATATTTTAAAATACAAATATATTTTAATGATTAAAAATTAAAATACTTGTTAACAAACACGAAACAAAAAAATTTAAGAGAAATTTTTTTAAAAGATTTTCTGAAAGGGTTATTACAAAATATATTGTAATTATTATACACCATTTTATATAAAGTGTATAATAGTATTTTATAAAAAAAACACTGTAAAATACATATACATTAATATATTCCAAATTTACCTGTGATGACTTTCTATGTAAAATGACAAAATTTGCTTGGTGTAGCTTTTTTTTGCATATTCATTGTATGAGTTAAAAACTTAGAAAAAACTTGTATACTCAATAAATTTTTTCAATAAAGAAATCTCACAATCAGATAGGAAAATGTATTTACCAAATTTGGTATATTACCAATAGTGTCATCACTTCTGAATTTAGAAAATGATATGAAAAGAGAAGTTTTTTTTTTCGGAATGTTATTTTTGTTATCAAAATCCTGGCAAGAATAAAAAAACTGGTTAATGCACACATATACCAAAAGGTAAATATATTTTTTTATTAGCATTTTTATTCTATTTTTGTTTTTTGTTTTTTTGTGCCAATTTTAATTTTATTATCCATTAATATCATTGTTTATAATCGTATATAAAAACAGAGGACAAAACTTAAAAATGTTCCAATCTTGAGGAGATAAAATAACTGATGAAGCGGGAGAGTTAGTAGTAGCATTACCCGATCTTGATTGGTATGATAATTTGATTCTGTCAAAATTGGAAACCTATAATTTGATTGTTTAGAGATAATATTGATATTTTAAATTAATCTGTGCTTTATTGATGAGATTATTTAAATATAAATTATTTCCTTCGAAAATAACGTAGCGGTATCCCAACGTCCAAGTTGATTGTATAGCCCAGATCAGCTTCTATAACTGTAAATCGACCTTAAAATTTGCCTCTGCCAGCCTTTAAGAAACTTCCTTGATTGTTGCGAAGAATCCAGCCGAGACCAGAATGTGTATCTTCTACTTTATGTGTACCGTCGTAGTTACATTTAATCCAATTTTCTGGTGATGCTTTCCATTTGTTGGTATTGTATTGTACACTTGTAATCGCCGGTTGTTTAATTGGGATAACCACATTCTGTAGTCATTTTTGGACGTCTTCATAACATTTAGTGAGCATATAGTCATCCGAAAGTGACCTATTGTTAAATATCAAAAATAACATTTCTATAAAAAATATATTTATATTCGAAAAAAAATATATAAAAATAAAAGATAATATGTTAAATATATAGTGAGCATATATTTTTATATATTCGAAAAATATATAAAAAAATATATAAAAATAAAAAATGATTACTATAATATGTTAAATTTCTATTAAAAAAAATCATCCTTGTTACTTTTAATTACTATCAATGATTTTCCAAAAATATATATTTATATTCGAGGTGGTGGAACCCTAATTCTAATACATAATATGTTCTATTGTTATGGATATACTACATCTCGCCTTAAGTGATTTTCTCTTGAAAATTTGACAAACAAATTTTTGATTTGGAAAACTCTAACTAAACACGTTTATATACTATATTTTGTATAAATTCATCTTTTAAAAATATTACATTCATTTAGAAATTAAACAAATATAAACTTCCGTTTAGATTATACCCAACTAAAATATAGTATGAATTTAACTTTTTGTGATCCTAATCATCCAACCGTCATACAAAAAACAATTACAGTAATCGTTTTTTCAGCTTTTTGTTTAGAGATTTGAAAAACAAAACCTCACACAACGGCACCTATAATGTTAGGTTAACGCTTAACTCTTTACTATTTATACTATACGGAATCCTTTTGTTCAACCTTATAATCTTCATGCAATTATTCCTAAAAGAAAAAATATCTTCAATAAATATTCTCACAATATTTACTTTACTGTATCATAAATTTATTTGACATATCAACGTCTATTTTCGTCCATTTCCATTTTAAATCTTCTAATATTTCTTGTTTGCACATCAATACAATCTGTTTCTTCTTTTATTATCTCTTAAATCTTTATAATTTTGTTTGTTAATTTCTCTTAATTTATTTTAAATTTTTGAATACCTTCTTTTCATCACAAAAACATTGGAAAGTGCTCACGAATTTAAAAATACTATCATAATTTCCTATGTTTTTATACTGAGATTTCGTTTTGTTATATTTTGTTTGTGTGTTTTATACATCCCTTATTTTCTCAATTAATTAAACATAAGTTCTTTATAGTTTACACGGCACCACATTGGGTGTAGTTAAAAATAAATAGAGTAATCATACATCACTTTCGAACCTACAAAAAAGTTTCAGACTTAAAATTAGTGGGATATTTGATGGCGAGCTATGATCTCCGAGAAAATGAAAATTCACAAAATTAGTATTTTTGCTGATTTATTCTGAACATTTAATTTCATCAAAGGAGTAACATCTCGAAATATATTTATAAAGACGCTAAAATTTTGGCTAAAATAATCGTGAGAGAGACATAACTCGTTGATCCCAAAATTTATGGTTTAGTTATTGTTTTGTGAGTTTTAAGCTAGAGCTAGCTTAAAATTATTATCAATCTGCTAGGGATTTATTAGGATCTATCTGATGGTTACTTGAGCTTTTACACTATATAGGTGTGTGATGAAGTTTTTGTGCTTTGGATTGTCATCCAAATGATATTTCATTACAGAAGAACTTATTAGCTCATTTTAACATATTTTTTTGGTTTTGGGATAAGCTCTTGATGTTGTAATGGTGTCCGCATGCATTTTGAATTTCTTTGGTTTTTCTGTTGTAGTTCAAAGTTTTTTCCTTGGATTTAGGTTTTATCGAGTTCATGACTAATGGAGTAAGTCATTGTGGTTTTGTTCTCTATTGGAGGTTTTGTTTTATTTTTGGAGTTTGGAGTTGTTGAACTCAATTTTCCTCTCTTTAGATTTTATAGTATTATATGCTTTATCAAACTAAATCTACCGTTAGTCAAACAAATCGATTTACAAAAATAAGTTTAGTATCCAAAAATTAAATCCACCAAACTCAAAACAATTATGTTATTAATAGTGTTAGTGTAGAAAACGTAATCAAACAACAAATTTAAGATTATCAAAACATTGTTTATTTCTTTTGATAATTACACAAGTTAATTGATCACAAATTAACCTTGTTTTAGGTTTTACATAAACTTAATAACCTATTAATTTGAAACATAGACAATCTACAAAAAACACCAACTTACACAAATTAAGAATATTTTTTGTCTTTTTGATTCCTCTTTAATTTTTGATGACGATCTACGAAAAAGTGTGTCAATTCTTCTGTTTTAACACCTATTTTATCTTTGGAAAGATGTCTTATTATTTCTTTTGGAAAAACTTTCTTTAAAATACATGACACATTCTTTGTCTTTCTAACAGGAAAACTTCTTGTTTTTATTTTATGAAAACTTCCTGTGTTGTGTTTCATTTGAACTTTTTGTTTTGCTTCAGTCATTTCAGCGCCTTGGTTACGGTCCACCTTGGTTAGACTTCTCTGGCCTATTGATAAGCTTCTTTCCTGATGGAGCAACATAATAGCTGAAAGACAATGAATAAGAGTTATGTAAGAAAAGCTTGGTTATATACGACGGTTTTCAGAGGAAAGAGTTATGTGCGAGATAAATGAGAAACGAGGACAAAGGGAACATACACATTAGCAAATTTGGTACCACCTTCACCTCTAATCCGCAGTAAACGTTTCCAACCAGTGGGTGGGCGAGCAATGCCAGGCTTATCAATAGCCCAGCGACGGGTTTCATCTTGGGAGATATCTGCAGGAACATCACAAGAAATAACTGGCTTCCACTCACGAGCTGTTTCACAAAAGAATGGGTTTTCTAAAAGTTTTTCCCTTATCTCTTCATACTTCTTCATTGAGGGCATAAGCCTCCATTTGAAACAATTCGCACATTGAACCGTAAAAGCCCCAATGTTTGGACACTTTTTAACTGAAGGAGACTGAGATTGAATAGGTTGAACTTCTTCTCCTTCAGTATCATCAATTCCCTTTGAGCCATAAAGCACCAGCTGGTTCTCTCTATTATCATCCACCTCAATAGGTGAGGGCGATACTGATCCACGCGACTGTTGAACAGCTCGAAAATCCATGTCACTTGTAGAAGGGACAACATTTCTTTCCTCCCTTACATTGTTGGATTCATTTCCATTGCATGACTGAGACATACTTGATACGATCCACCTATAAATAAAATAAAAAATTTGTTATAGATTTCCACAAGACTAACATTTGTTTCCCTTCCAATTACGAAAATGATGATAATTCATCACAATTACGAAAACATCATAGAAGAACATGAACAAGACGGTAAAATCAGAACAGGCTGAGCATAAGGAAATACTATTACATGCTTAATACCAAAGTAACGAACAACTAAACAGTAGAAACCCTAGCATGGATCAACTCATTCAAAATCACAAATCATCAGCTCTCTACCAAATTAAGAGAGACATAGAAGAAAAGAAAGAAAAAACTCACTAAAGGAAGCAACAATAATAATAAAAAAAAGATCCAAACCCATATCATCAAACGAGCCAACGAAAAAAAATATTAAATATGAAGAAGAAGAAGAAGAACCGAAAGGAGTGTGGCATATCATTACACGAAGAGAACAAGGGTTTCGGAGATCGGGGAGAGATTTCGTGATAGAAACAAGGCAAGGCTCTATATATCGTTGAGAAGAGAGGGCTCTCTAATATGACAATCTCATTTTTGACACAGAACCATTTCAGACAAAAAGAAATGGGGAAACAGAAATGGTGGTGTTGGTGGTGTTGTCTAAACAGAAATGGGGAAATGGGAGAGAAAGAGAGAGGTTTTAATTCATTCTGCATAAATATGTTGGGATAAAATAATTCTTTAATTAAATTCACTCAAATTCGGATAAACAAAAGATTAACATCCTAAAATAATATTTTATTCTAAATTTAACACTTTAAACTTAAAATTTTAAAATTAATATAAATAATTTTTCAAAAATACATATTTATCATAAATAAATTATAAATATATATAAAATATTATATTTATATTATTTTTTATTATTTTAAATTTAATTCTTTTTTATTAAAAAATTTTTAAATTATTTTAATATTAAATTTGTAATATTTTTAATAATTTAATTTAATCATGTTATATTTTGAAAAAAAAACTTTAAAAAATACTGTGTACAATAGTATTTAATCACCATTTTATATAATTAAAAAACTTTAATTTAATCACCATTTTTATATAAAGTGTACAATAGTATTTTATAAAAAAAATAAAACACTGTAAAATACATATACATTAATATATTCCAAATGTACCTGTGATGACTTTCCATGTAAAATAACAAAATTTGCTTGGTGTAGCTTTTTTTTGCATATTCATTGTATGAGTTAAAAACTTGGAGAAAATTTGTATCCTCCATAAATTTTTCAAATCAAGAAATCTTACAATGAGATAGGAAAATGTATTTACCAAATTTGATATATTACCAATAGTGTATCCATCACTTCTGAATTTAGAAAATGAAATGAAAAGAGTAGTTTTCTTTTTTCGAAATGTTATTTTTGTTATCAAAATCCTGGCAAGAATAAAAAAACTGGTTAATGCACACACATACCAAAAGATAAATATATTCTTTTATTGGCATTCTTATTCTATTTTTGTTTAGTGATACAAAATCAAAAATGCATTTATTTAATCAATTGAAAATAGTGTGTTTATGCAAAAAAATGGGTTTATTACGTATTTAATTTACCTAGATCAATTCTAAAAATATCTTTAACAAAAAAATAAATTTTTAATAGATTCGTGTTATACAAAAATATAAAAAATATATAACAATAAAAGATGATTACTATAATATGGTAAATTTTTATAAAAAATTATTCTTATTATTTTTAATTATTATCAAAGATTTTCCAAAAATAATATTTATATTCGAGGTGGTGGAGCATTAACTCTAATACATAATACGTTCTATTGTTATAGATATATTACATCTCGCCTCAAGTGATTTTCGCCTGAAAACTTGACAAAAAAATTTGTGATTTGGAAAACTCTAACTAAACACGTTTGTATACTATATTTTGTATAAGTTCATCTTTTTAAAATATTACATTCATTTAGAAATTAAACAAATATAAACTTCTGTTTAAATTATACCCAACTAAAATATAGTATAAAATTAAATTTTGATGATCCTAATCATCCAACCGTCATACAAAAAACATTTACAATAATCATTTTTTCAATTTTTTGTTTAGAGATTCGAAAAACAAAACCTCGCCTATAATGTTAAGTTAACCCTAACTCTTTATTATTTATACTATACGAAATCATAATCTTCATGCAATTATCCTAAAAGAAAACATTTGTTGTTGTCCAATTTCTTCTTTATATAAATATCTTCAATAAATATGCTCACAATATTTACTTTACCGTATCACAGATTCATTTGACATATTGTTAGAATCAAATTTGCACTTTATTCAGCTCTCACACAAAAAAATATTCTCTAAATAGTTCTTTTTATTTATGAATGTTTCTGAATGATCTCTATTACATAAGAATTGTGCCCCTTTTATACTATAATTCGCAATTAATTCCAGATATAGAATTAAGAGTAATACCCTAAAATAGCATCTTTTAAAGTTTTTCTTCCAAATCTAGCATCATAAAATTAAATTCTCAAAAATAGCACAAATACTTATGTGAAAATACTTATTTATTCTAAATAAATTATACATAAACTTAAAGTATTGTATTTGGGTTCATTATTTCCAATTTAGGATTTAATTTTTTTCTATTAAAATATAGTTTTAATGTATTTTAATCTTAAATTTGTGCTATTATTGGACATTTAAACTAACGATACTATTTTTGGAACAAAAACTTAGAAAAGTGTTATTTTAGACATTTTCCCTAGAATTAATTGCAGATTTGACAGTTACAACATAATTAAATTTTGACCGTTATAGTATCAATTATTGTCCATTACAAAGTAATTAATTCTTCTGAGCGTTATATAATTAAAATAACCGGTTTGACTTCTTTTTGGTTAATCTTGGTCCGGTTAGTAGATTCAGATTTTGTGGTTAAATCTGATGTCCACAATAAGCCCTCCAAATTTCCTAAAGCGTCGATTCAGGAAACTTTATTCTGTCTTTGTCATGCTCGTTTTATGCTGGCTATCTTACTTTCGTGAAGTGTTCCTCATTTATTTAACGGTTGCGTATCGATGTGTTGATGAAAAGTTGTTTGCTTCATTCATTCCCTTTATTTTTTCTTGAAGAATTTGATATTGTCATGCCGAGCTGCGCTGGTTGTATTATTTTAGCGAAGTGCTCTTCGTTTCTGTAATGGCTACGTGTACGTATTTTTACGAAGAGCTGCTTGCGCCCTTATCCTATTTTAGGGTTTTATATTGTTGTGCCGAGCTGTGCTGGATATATTATTTTAGCGTAGTGCTGCTCGTTTTTGTAACGGCTACATATCCGTGTTTTTACGAGGAGCTGCTTGCGCCCTTATCCCCTTTTAAGGTTTTATATTCTCTTGCCGAGCTGTGCTGGCTATATTATTTTAGCGAAATGCTCTTCATTTCTGTAATGGGTACGTGTCCGTGTTAATTTTTACGAGGAGTTGCTTGCTTTTTTTTTCTTTTTTTACCCGTTTGATATTATTTTGCCGAGCTGTACGGGCTATTTTATCGAAGTGCTCCTCGTTTTTATAACGGCTACGTGTCCATGTTTTTACGAGGAACTGCTTGCCTTTTTTTACCTCTTTTAGGGTTTGGTATTATTTTGCCGAGTTGTGCTGGCTATTTTAGCGAAGTACACCTCGTTTATTTAATGGTCATATATCCATGTTTTTACAAGGAGTTGCTTGCATTTTTTTTGTTACCCTTTTTAATTTTTTATATTATTTTGCCGAGCTGTGCTGGCTATTTTACCAATGTGCTTCTCGTTTATTTCATGGCCATATATCCGTGTTTTTACGAGTAGTTGTTTGTTTTTTTACTCTTTTTAGAGTTTGATATTATTTTCGGGACTGTAAACACTTTAAAAAAACTTTGCCTGGTACGATTTCATTCTATATCGTCCTGACTGCATATCTCAAAATACAAAACAATGATAACGAAATTGTACCTTTTATTTTGTTTCAATTCGAGCTATAGAGTCTGTCGAGGATGTCCTGAAAAATTGGATTATCATCGTTGGAGTTTGATATTTTTCTTAAAAGTTAGGATGGATTGTCTCCATAAACAGTGCCAAATGTTAGAATCGAATTTGTACTTTATTCAGCTCTCACACAAATTCTCTAAAATATTCTCTGAATAGTTCTTTTTATGTCTAAATATAACTGAATGATCCCTATTACATAAGGATTGTGCCCTTTTTATACTATAATCTGCAATTAATTCCAGATATATAATTAATTGCAAATTTTGTGATTACAACATAATTATTTTTTCTCGTTACAGTATTGATTATTGTCCGTTACAAAATAATTAATTTTTTTGACCGTTACATAATTAAAATAACTGGTTTGACTTTTTTTGCTCCATCTTTGTCTGGTTAGCGGATTCAGATTTTAAGATTAAATCTGGTGCCCACACATATCAACGTCTATCTTCGTTGTCCATTTTAAATCTTCTAATATTTCTTGTTTGCACATCAATACAATATGTTTCTTCTTTTATTATCTTTTAAATCTTTCTAATTTTGTTTGTTAATTTCTCTTAATTTATTTTAAATTTTAGAATACCTTCTTTTCATCACAAAAACATCGGAAAGTCCTCTAATACATAATATGTTTTATTGTTATAGATATACTACATCTCACCTTAAGTGATTTTTGTCTGAAAATTCGACAAACAAATTTTTGATTTGGAAAACTCTAACTAAACACGTTTGTATACTATATTTTGTATTCATTTAAAAAAAATATTATATTCATTTAGAAATTAAACAAATATAAACCTCCGTTTAGATTATATCCAACTAAAATATAGTATAAATTTAATTTTTGGTGATCCTAATCATACAACCGTCATACAAAAAACAATTACAATAATAATTTTTTCAGCTTTTTGTTTAGAGATTCGAAAAACAATAATGTTAAATTAACCGTTAACTCTTTACTATTTATACTATACAGAATTCTTATGTTTAACCTTATAATCTTCGTGCAATTATTCCTAAAAGAAAACAGTTGTTGTTGTCCAATTTCTTCTTTATATAAATATCTTCAATAAATATTGTCACAATATTTATTTTACCGTATCATAGATTTATTTGACATATCCACGTCCATTTTCGTTGTCCATTTTAAATCTTCTAATATTTCTTGTTTTCACATCAATACAATATGTTTTTTCTTTTATGATCTCTTAAATCTTTATAATTTTATTTGTTAATTTCTCTTATTTTATTTTAAATTTTCGAATATCTTCTTTTTATCACAAAAACATCGGAAAGTCCTTGCGAATTTAAAAATACTATCAGGATTTCCTATGTTTTTGTATTGAGATTTCGTTTTGTTATATTTTGTTTGTGTGTTTTATACATCCCTTATTGTCTCAATTAATGAAACATAAGTTCTGTATAGTTTACATGGCTCTCTGCTTAATTCGAACATAAATAGAGTAATCACACATCACTTTCGAACCTAGAAGAAAGTTTCAGACTTAAAATTAGTATTTGATGGCGTGCTATGATCTCCGAGAAAATGGAAATTCACAAAATTAATATTTTTGCTGATTTATTCTTAACATTTAATTTCATCAAAGGAGTAACATTTCGAAATATATTTATAGAGATGCATAAATCATGAGAGAGACATAACTCGTTGATCCCAAGATTTATGGTTTAGTTGTTGTTTGTGAGTTTTAAGCTAGACCTAGCTTAAAATTAAGCTTATTATCAATTTGCTAGGGATTTATTAGGATCTATCTGATGGTTGCTTGAGCTTTTACACTATATAGGTATGTGATGAAGTTTATGTGCTTCAGATTGTCATCCAAATGATATTTCATTACAGAAGAACTTATTAGCTTATTTTAACAAACTTCTTTGGTTTTGGGATAAGCTCTTGACGTGGTCATCGTGTCTGCATGCATGTTTATTTTAATTTCTTTAGTTTTTTCTGTCGTAGTTCAAAGTTTTTTCCTTGGATTTAGGTTTTCTCGAGTTCATGATTTTCTAGGTGGACTGATATAGTAAATCATTGTGTTTTTGTCCTCTCTTTGAGGTTTTGTTTTATTTTTGGAGTTTGGAGTTGTTGAACTCAATTTTCCTCTCTTTATATTTTATAGTATTATATGCTTTATCAAACTAAATCTACCTTTCATCAAACAAATAGACTTACAAAAATAAGTTTAGTATCCAAAAATTAAATCTACCAAACTCAAAAAATTATGTTATTAATACTGTTAGTGTAGAAAACGTAATCAAACAACAACTTTAAGATTATCAAAACATTGTTTATTTATTTTAATAATTGCACAAGTTAATTTATCACAAATTAACTTTGTTTTAGGTTTTACACAAACTTAATAACCTATTAATTTATCACTTCTTCTGTTTTGACACCTATTTTATCCTTGGTTTCTTACTTGTCTTCTAGGAAGATTTCCTATTATTTCCTCCAAAAAAGGTTATTTAGTGTCCATGACAAACTCTCTGTCTTTCTAATAGGAAAACTTCTTGTTTTGCTTTGATGAAAACTTCATGTTGTGCTTCAGTTGAACTTTTTGTTTTGCTTCAACCATTTCACCGTCCAGTCCATCTCGGTTAGACTTCTTTTTTTAAGCCCATATCGGATTTTTATTTCTTCAATCTTCCTCTTTTTTATACAATTTGATACTCAAACATCTAAAGTACCTGCAACTTATTTTTGAACAAACAACACACAGACCAACCACAAGTTTCCCACGAAAATGAATTATAATATTAAACTTTAATGTTTTGAAATTGTGATAGATGAGGAGAAACTTAAAGTTCGATTTTGTTCACACACAGAAAGTAGTTATTGCACACATAGTTATAGCTATCACATATTACAACCATGACTAACATCAAGTTCTCCCCCATACTTGTTACTCCCACTGTCTTCAATATTTTACATCAGGTTCATCTCCCCCATACTTGTTATTTCCACTGTCTTCAATATTTTACATCAGGTTCATCTCCCCTGCTAGAGTGTCAAAGTGAGTCAACAATAATCAGAGATGTAGAGAAATGAACAAAAAGAAAACACACGAGACAAAAAAATGTGTGAATATACCAACAATGGTGTGCAAAATGTGACGAACCTTGGAGATAAGAAACTATCGTGAACAAACACCAGGTGGAGAAGAGTGCTCCGGCTTAACTTTAGGAGTGGAGACACCCGAGGGGACTTCCTTGAAAATCGGAACAGAAGACAGATACACCGATTCTGATGTGGGAATGGGATGTTGAGCTTTAATTAACTGGTAAATGAGATTCGAAAATGGCAGGAAGAACTTTAAAGTAGGGTTGCGTGCAAGGTTAAGAACATGATCAAACACTAGTTATTATTGAATTACCTTTAACACGCTGTTCATAAGCAGGACGATCAAACCCATCATCAATGCAGCAGCCTCTCCATTCAATGGATCTGATGGGTTTGGATACAAAAGAAGCTAAGGAAGAAAATTTATCAAACACATTGACAAGGTTTGATAAAAAAAAAAAACAAATTCATAACATAAAAGTTAAAAGTAATCTTCAAAAGAACAACCATCATTTGATTCTAAAATTTCTTTTCACATTTGATTTGGCCCATTCCCAACATAGGACTCCAAGTCAGGTTAATTACATCTAAACAAACAGAACCCGATTGTTGGCATTGGATTCAACTCGGAGATTCAAACTCGTAGATCCAAAACGAAGATGGACCGAAGAGAGCAAAAGCCCAAATCAATCGTCTGGGCCCAAGAAAGGAACCAAGCCCATTAAAAGAGAATTAAATATTGTAATGGTCAGAAATGAATACAGCTTTTGTAACTACCAAATAAAGCATTTAATTCCATATCGGAATTAAATGCCAAAAATAGTATAGAAAGAGGATGATCCCATTTTTAAAAGTGATTCATATTCAAAAATAATACGGAGAAAAGTACTTTTTACTGTGAGAGAGCTGAGAAATCTTAAAACTCGGTTATAACATTTGGCGATGTTTGTGGGGAGAAAAATCCATCCAGGTTTAATAAGCAAGATGTCAAGCTCCGGTGACAACCATTCAGACTCTCTATCAGAGATGAAGGCCTTTTTGATGGACTTCAAGTCGACTACTGATAAGCAGAAAGAGTCCAAAGAGAATCTCGTAGCGCAGTTCAACGTACACAAGACCCAAGTTCTGACATAGCTGAACCGCCTCGCGACGTCACAAGCGGAGTTGGAATCTAGAGTGATGACGTTTAACACACCTGAAAACTTCCAAGTTGAGGAAAACTAATGGGGTTTTAAATTTTAATCCCGAGTACAGCTCCAAGTGCAGAGCAAATCAAGTAGAAGTTGTGAAATGCCAATGAATGCATGCAAGATGTACTCGAGTAAGGTATGCATGCAAGAATGCATGCAAGATGTACAGAGCAAATCGAATAAGGTTTGCAAGATGCAAAAATGCATGCACTAACCTATAGGATGCAATGCCAAATGCCAATGAATGTAAATGAGTGGATAGAATGCCTAAAATGCTAATGAAAATACGGAAAAGGTGGTGAAATACATGGTGAAACAATGTAAAAACCATGGTTATCAAAAACCCTCAACAAAGATCTGCCAGAAAGCACCTCGACTTTGAGACTCAGCGCGAAGATCGAGTCTTACTCAACATGATTCCACGTGCTGCCAAATTTCTCCCAGGAGAAAAGTCGGGAACACCCGCACCATCACAACCTCGCATTTTCCTGTCAGGGGTGGAGCTTGCGCTGACAACCGGGCTCGGTCAGGTCGTAGCCCTTGAGCCAAACTCCACCCGGTGGAAACTCGAACAACTCTCGAGGGAACCCCGATGTGATCGGGTACGAGAGTGTGCAAAGATCCATTGAAAGAGCCAACGCCAAGCTCGCAGCAATGACGTCCAAAGTTTATAGGGTGTCAAGTGTAGCTCCCAAAATTGACCGCGTGATCGAGGAGACGGAAAGGTCACCTTTCGTAGCCTAGGTGGCCAACACGCAGATAAAAGAAACCAAAAAGTTGAGACTACTAGTCTACGAGGGAGACTTAGAACCGAAAATGTACATGACAATGTTTCGGATCACCGCTAACCAAGCTCACTCCAGCGAGGAGGAAAGAGACATCGGATATTGCGGTTATTCGCAAAAAACTTAATGGGACCAACACTCGATTGGTTGTCTCAGCTGGAGGAAACTCCATTGATAATTTCAACCAGTTATCGACGGTGTTCATCAAACACTATTACATCTTTATGGGAAAAGGAACGACTGATGCCAGTCTCTGGAAGGTCACACAAGTTGAGATGGAACCGCTACAGTCCTACATCGACAACATCAAAAAGTGAAGGCAAAGATAGCATGAGTCAATGACTCGACTGCCCTTGCCGCACTGAAACACGGGCTTTAGCATGAGTCCCTCTTCTGTTTTGATCTAACGATCCATGAGCCCGAGATGATCGATGACGCGTTACACAGTTTGAAGAATTGGATAATTGCTAAAGAGGAAAAGTTGACGCTTGCAAAAAAATTCAAGCCAAACAAAAACGCCCCTGAGCCTTCCTCAAATCAGAGGTCATTCAAAAAGCCGGAGTGGGAAAGCTGGAGTCACCTAGAAGGTCCCTATAGAATTGTAAAAATAGTTAAGCACGGAGTGTACAAACTAGGCACCCTCAACCAAACTCCGGTGATAAGGTCATGGACCGATTTATTTTAGCCATTCAATTAAACTCAAAAATTTAATAAAGTTTTTTTTATTGTCATTATACTTTATTAATGGCAAATATCATTGTTTACAATTGGAAGTAAGAAAGAAGGACAAATAGAGTATAAATTCTAATCGATTGAAGCTTCAATTAATGCAGAAGCTAAAGAATCAACTGTCTGGTTTCCTGATCTTGGTTGGTAAGAGAACTTGATGCCAAAGAAATGATTTTCCCAAAGGTGGATTGTGTCAAGATAGTGTTGTAGATGGAGGTTGATCCCTTTATGAGTGAGAAGGTTGTTCAGGTTTTGATTATCATTTTCAAAGATGACACATCGATATCCCAAATAAAGTTTTTTTAAAATTGTACTCCAATTAAGGCGATATAAACATGAAATCGTATATGATAAAGCTTTTTAGAGTCCCGAAGGTCATCTCGGACCATAAAAGCATAGCAAACGAAACAAGCAACTCTTCGTTTAATATGGATATGCAACCGTTAAATAAACGAGGAGTACTACACATGAATAAGATAGCCAACATATCTTAGCACGATAACATCCCCTAAAAGGGATAAACAAAACAAGAAACTCTTCGTTTAGCACAGAATAAACGAGGAGTACATCACATAAATAAGATAACCAACATAGCTCGACACGATAATATCAAATCCTAAAGGAAAGGGATAAACGATGCAAGCATATCCTCGTTTAACACTGATACGCAAGCGTTAAGTAAACGGAAAGTACTTCGCATAAATAAAATAGCAGCACAACTCGGCGTAATAATATTGAACCCTAAAGAAGGGGATAAACAAAGCAAACAATTTCTCATTCAAAACACAGAGACACAACCGTTAAATGAAGGATAAATACTTTGCAAAACGATAAAACAAACCAACACAACTTGGTCTAAAAGTAAACATCGATGATTGAAGCAAAAGGTACTAAACCGCCATTGTAAGGCCGAAAGAAACAACGACAACAAATGAACTCATCAAGAGATTGATCAAACACTAGTGACATCGAAAGCAGCAGATCGACCCTTAACTATAACTTTGAGCTTTTCTACATGCCCGCTAGAAGAATCTCATAGGAAAGATTCGACAACTCACGGGGCAGATTCAGCAGCTTGCGGGGCAGACTTGGCAGCTTGCGGGGCAGACTTGGCAGCTCGCGGGGCAGACTCGGCAGCTCGCGGGGCAGACTTGACACCTCGCTGTGCAAAATTTGCAGCTCATGGGACAGACTCGGCAGCTCGAGAGAAGACTCGACATACATAATCTTCATATACAGAAAGTGACTAAATCAACACATTAAGTTTTCAGAATCCTTTCAGGAAACTTGGGGGCATATAGAGTCGAGATTCATCTCGCAGAGCTTGCGGGAAGCTAAAAAAAAAAGACATCAGAGTTTAGATTTAGCTTGGGAGAGCTCGGGAATGAGGCCAAGAGCCGGAAGCTCGGGTGAGGACGAGAGCCAGGAGCTCGGGTGAGGTTGGGAGCCGAGAGCTCGGGTGAAGTCAAGAGCTCGGGTGAGCCTAGAAGCTCGGATGAAGCGGGGACCTCGGGTGAGGTCGAGCTCCCATGAGATGGGAGTTTGGGTGAGGTCAGGAGTTCGGGTGAGACCAGGAACTCGAGTGAGGCCCGGAGCTGGGATGAGGCCGGGAGATCGGGTGAGGGCAAGAGCTTGGGTGAGGCCGAGAGCTCTGGGTGAGGCCGAGAGCTCAGGGTGAGCTCGGGGTAAGATCGGGTGAGCTTGCGGTGAGCTCAAGTGAGCTCGGGTGAGCTCGGGTGAGCTCGGGTGAGCTAGGGTGAGCTCGGGTGAGCTTGGTTGAGCTTGCGTAAGCAATAGGAGGCACAGCTCGGGTGAGATCGGGTGAGCAACAGGAGGCGTAGCACTGATGAGCAATAGAAAACGCAGCTCAGGTGAACAACATGAGGCGCAGCTCAGGTGAGCTCGGGTGAGCAAGAGGAGGGACAGCTCGGGTGAGCTCGGGTGAGCAACATGAGGCGCAGTTCGGTGAGCTCGGGTGAACAATAGGAGGTGCAGCCCGGAGCACGGGTAACCCGGAGAGAAGGGAAGGGGACCGATACAAAAAAAAATTACCAGAATTTAACAGTTTAAACTTAAAATTCGAGAACTAGTACAAATAATCTTTTTAAAATATATATTATCATAAATAATTACAAATATATAAAAAAAATATTATATTTAGATTATTTTTTTCTAATTTAAGATTTATTTTTTTATTAAAAAAATTTAAAATATTTTAATATTAAATTTGTGTTATTTTTAATAATTTAAACTATTGATGTTATATTTGAAATAAAAACCTTCACGAATACTCTTTTTGTCAATTCTACATAAGAAAATTCAGATTATTTATATCTTTATAAAAAAAATTAGCACACATTTAAATCTAATATTTTTTCAGTATTTTGATATTGTTGTTAAAAATAAAAATTTTATTAAATAAAGTAAATTTTAAGGGTATGTTCAGAGTCCCATTGTTAGGATTGTAGGAAAAATGAAAAAATGTAATGTAATTTTTAAATAATTTTTTCATAATATAACAAATAGAAAATTTAACAAATACGAAACAAAAAAAATTTAAGAGAAATTTTTTTAAAGATTTTCTGAAAGGGTTATTACAAAATATATTATAATTATTATACACCATTTTATATAAAGTGTACAATAGTATTTTATAATAAAAAAACACTGTAAAATACATATACATTAATATATTCCAAATGTACCTGTGATGACTTTTTACGTAAAATGACAAAATTTGCTTGGTGTAGCTTTTTTGCATATTCATTTTATGAGTTAAAAACTTGTATCCTCAATAAATATTTTGAATAAAGAAATCTCACAATCATATAAGAAAATGTATTTACCAAATTTGGTATATTACCAATAGTGTATCGATCACTTCTGAATTTAGAAAATAAAATGAAAAGAGTAGTTTTCTTTTTTCGAAATGTTATTTTTATTATCAAAATCCTGTCAAGAATAAAAAAACTGGTTAATGCACACACATACGAAAAGATAAATATATTCTTTTATTGGCATTCTTATTCTATTTTTACTTAGTGATACAAAAATCGAAAATGCATTTATTTTTAATCAATTGAAAATAGTGTGTTTATGCAAAAAATGGGTTTATTATGTATTGGATTCACCTAGATCAATTCTAAAAATATCTTTAACAAAAAATTAAATTTTTAATAGATTCGTGTTATACAAAAATATAAAATATATATAACAATAAAAAAATGATTACTATAATATGTTAAATTTCTATAAAAAAATATTATCCTTCTTACTTTTAATTATTAGCAAAGATTTTCTAAAAAAATATATTTATATTGGAGGTGGTGGACCCTAACTCTAATACATAATATGTTCTATTGTTATGGATATAATACATCTCACCTTAAATGATTTTTTGCCTGGAAATTCGACAAACAAATTTCTAATTTGAAAAACTCTAACTAAACACGTTTGTATACTATATTTTGTATAATTTTATTTTTTTTTAAATATTACATTCATTTAGAAATTAAACAAATATAAACCTCCATTTAGATTATATCCAACTAAAATATAGTATAAATTTAATTTTGGTGATTTTAATCATCCAACAGTCATACAAAAAACAATTACAAGAATTATTTTTCAGCTTTTTGTTTATAGATTTGAAAAACAAAACCTCATACAACGACGTCTATAATGTTAAGTTAACTCTTAACTCTTTACTATTTATACTATACGGAATCTTTGTGTTCAACCCTATAATATTCATGAAATTATTTCTAAAAGAAACAGTTGTTGCTGTCCAATTTCTTCTTTATATAAATATCTTCAATAAATATTCTCACAATATTTATTTTACCGTATCATAGATTTATTTGACATATCCACGTTCATCTTCGTTGTCCATTTTAAATCTTCTAATATTTCTTGTTTGCACATCAATACAATATGTTTTTCCTTTTATGATCTCTTAAATCTTTATAATTTTATTTGTTAATTTCTCTTAATATATTTTAAATTTTCGAATACCTTCTTTTCAGCACAAAAACCTCGAAAAGTCCTCGTGAATTTCAAAATACTATTAGGATTTCCTATGTTTTTGTACTCAGATTTCGTTTTGTTATATTTTTTCTGTATTTTATACATCTCTTATTGTCTCAATTAATGAAACATAAGTTTTGTATAGTTTACATGGCTCTCGGCTAAATTCGAACATAAATAGAGTAATCATCAGATTGGGTGTAGTTAAAAATAAATAGAGTAATCACACATCACTTTCAAACCTAGAAGAACTTATTTGTGCTTCGGATTGTCATCCAAATGATATTTCATTACAGAAGAACTTATTAGATCATTTTAACAGACTTTTTGGTTTTGGGATAAGCTCTTGACGTTGTAATGGTGTCCGCATGCATGTTTTTTTTAATTTCTTTGGTTTTTTCTGTCGTAGTTCATAGATTTTTCCTTGGATTTAAGTTTTTTCGAGTTCATGATTTTCTGGCTTGACTGATATAGTAAGTCATTGTGGTTTTGTTCTCTGTTTGAGGTTCTGTTTTATTTTTGGAGTTTGGAGTTGTTGAACTCAATTTTCCTTTCTTTATATTTTATAGTATTATATGCTTTATCAAACTAAATGTACCGTTCATCAAACAATTTGACTTACAAAAATAAGTTTAGTATCCAAAATTAAATCTACTAAACTCAAAACAATTATGTTATTAATAGTGTTAGTGTAGAAAACGTAATCAAACAACAACTTTAATATTATCAAAACATTGTTTTTTTTTATAATTGCACAAGTTAGTTTATCACAAATTAACTTTGTTTTAGGTTTTATACAAACTTAATGACCTATTAATTTGAAACCTAGACAATCTATCAAAACAACACCACCTTACAAAAATTAAGAATACTTTTTTCTTCTTGATTCTTCTTCAACTCTTGATGACGATCTCCGAAAAAGCGTGTCACTTCTTCAGTTGTGACACCTATTTTATCCTTGGTCTCCTAGTTGTTTTCTAGGAAGATTTCCTATTATTTCTTTCGGAAAAAATTTATTTAATGTCCATGACACACTCTTTGTCGTTATAAGAGGAAAATTTCTTGTTTTGCTTTTATGAAAACTTCCTGTTGTGCTTCAGTTAAATTTTTTGTTTTGCTTCAGCCATTTCAGCACATTGGTTATGGTCCATCTTGGTTACACTTCATTCTTTAAGCCCATCTCGGATTTTTACTTCTTCAATCTTTCTCTTTTTGACACATTTTGATACTCAAGCATCTAAAGTACCTACAACTTAGTTTTGAAATGACAACACACAGACCAACCACAAGTTTCCCACGAAAATGAATTATAACATTAAACTTTAATGTTTTGAAATTGTGATAGATGAGGAGAAACTTAAAGTTTGATTTTGTTCACACACCAAAAGTAGTTATTACACATATAGTTATAGCTATCACGTATTACAACCAGGACTAACATCAAGTTCTCCCCCATACTTGTTACTCCCACTGTCTTCAACATTTTCCATCAGATTCATCTTTTTCTGCTAGAGTGTCAAAGTGAGTCAAAAATAATCAGAAATGTAGGGAAATGAACAAAAATAAGACACACTTGAAACCAAAAAAACGCATGATTATACCAAGAACGGTTTGTAGAATGTGATGATCCTTGGAGGTAAGAAACTATCATGAACAAACACCAACTGGAGAAGAGTGCTCCTATTTAACTTGAGGAGTGGAGACATCCGAGGGGACTTCCTTGAAAATTGGAACTGAAGACAGATACACTGAGTCTGATATGGAAATGGGGTGTTGAGCTTTAATTAACTAGTAAATGAGATTCGGAAATGGCAGGAAGAACTTTAAAGTAGGGTTGCGTGCAAGGTTAAGAACATGATCAAACATCAATTATTAATGAATTACCTTTAACACGTTGTTCATAAGCAGGACGATCAAACCCATCATCAATGGAGCAGCCACTCCATTCAATGGATCTAATAGGTTTGGATACAAAAGAAGCCAAGGAAGAAATGTATCAAACACATTGACAAGGTTTGATAAAAAGAAACAAATCCATATCATAAAAGTTAAAAGTAATCTTCAAAAGAACAACCATCATTTGATTCTAAAATTTCTTTTCACATTTGATTTGGCCCATTTCAAACATAGGACTCCAAGTCTGGTTAATCACATCTAAACAAACAGGACCCGATTGTTGGCACTGGATTCAGCTCGGAGATCCAAACTCGCAGATCCGAAACAAAGGTGGGCCGAAGAGAGAAAAAGCCCAAATCAACCGTCCAGGCCCAAGAAAGGAACCAAGCCCATTAGTCAAAAGAGAATCAAATATTGTAACGGTCATAAATGAATATAACTTTTGTAACTGCCAAATAAAGCATTTAATTCCATATTGGAATTAAATGCCAAAAATAGTATAAAAAGGGGATGATCTCATTTCTAAAAGTGATTCACAATCATTCAAGAAAAGTACTTTTTACTGTGTGATAGCTGAGAAAACTTAAAACTCGGTTTTAACATTTGGCGCTTTGTGGGGGAGAAGAATCCATCCAATTTTAATAAGCAAGATGTCAAGCTCCGGTGACAACCATTCATTGGGTTCGAGTCTAGTCATGTCCACCTATCGCCTTAGACATCAACTATCACTGGCAAAGATGCAATAAGTATGTTTAGGCCTACCTACACGTTCTGTGTACACTTCTCAGGAATAGAACATCATCGATCTAAGCATTGATTAGCTATTTCAATCCCTAGCATTAAGCACCCCATAAACATCAAGGATTTGTCATATAATCTACCTAAACAACCCTAAATCAATATCAGATTCCCTAATCTATCTTACCAACAATCCATACAGAAAACTACTTAAAATATTCAAGAAAATAGGAAACATGAAGAAGTAAAAGCAAATAAACATAAGATAAGAGATAGGGTAGAGAAATCCTTCAATAGAAACCAAGAGTGCAAAACAAAGGTTGAAATCAATCTCTTCTCTCTATAAAAACGTCCAGAGTAATAAACTAAAAAAAACTAGAACAAAACTTAGGTTAAAATGTTTTTAAATTCACTTTCTTTAATATTAAAAGATATGTACTACAACAATTTCGTGATGGTAACCACTAAAGAAAGTTTGATTTGTTTCGTTTTATTTCATCTCGAAGTTGTTGTGTCTTCTTAATCAGGTTTCTTCTCTTTTTTTATCGTAAGGTATAAGATTTTATTTATTGTTTTGAGAGGTATTAAGCTGTAAGAGTACCTTGAATCCAAAGTTTAGTAGTTGGTGTAGGAACTCAATTTAAGGGTTTTGAATGGTTGGTTGTTTTGTGTGTTTAGTTGTACTCTATTGTTATATCAGTCCTTTTATTTGTGAACTAAATTTTGAGATTTTGATTTTTCTTCTCCATCTTTTCAATTTAAGTTTCCGAATTTTAGCGGATTTTGGGTCTCATGCATGTGGATTGTCGTTTTTATGGTATTGTGTTGGAAACTATTGGTTCTCCTAAGCCCCGGCGACTACCCGCATGCTTATGACTTTTGTCGTGATGAAGAAAGAATGGTCTGTCACATTATTCGGCACCTCGCACGTTCTGTGTACACTTCTCAGGAGTAGAACATCATCGATCTAAGCATTGATTAGCTATTTCAATCCCTAGCATTAAGCACCCCATAAACATCAATGATTTGTCATCTAATCTACCTAAACAACCCTAAGTCAATATCAGATTCCCTAATCTACCTTACCAACAATCCATACAGAAAACTACTTAAAAATATTCAAGAAAATAGGAAACATGAAGAAGTAAAAGCAAATAAACATAAGATAAGAGATAGGGTAGAGAAATCCTTCAATAGAAACCAAGAGTGCAAAACAAAGGTTGAAACCAATCTCTTCTCTCTATAAAAACGTCCAGAGTAATAAACTAAAAAAAACTTGAACAAAACTTAGGTTAAAATGTTTTTAAAAGGTTTATATAGTATCTTTAACAGTTAGGTTTAATCTCGATATAAATTGGTTAAATAAAAATTGGTTTAAGATATTTTGGGCTTGGTTGGCCCGAGATCGTCAGATTGGCCATGGTGATATTGGGCTCTCATGGTTGATGTGGTGATGGGAAGAGGTGTCGATTTGAGATTGGCCACATGAGATTTGTGTGATGGTCGATCTGGTGATGCGTAGTGAGTAGGTTTGAGATCGCCTAGGCTGAGATCGGCCATATGGCCGATTCATGATGGGCTAGAAGGATTCTTGAGATCGGCCAGGCAGAGATCGGCCTGATGGCTAATCTCATGGCTTATAAGAGACTCCTTGGCCAGTTCTTGTTGTTTGATCCCGTCTAACTTCTCGATGTACTTGAAAACATCGAAAAGATATGCAAGATGCAAAAATGCATGCACTAACCTATAAAATGCAATGCCAAATACCAATGAATGTAAATGGGTGGATAGAATGCCTAAAACGCTAATGAAGACATGGAAAAGGTGGTGAAATGCATGGTGAAACAATGTAAAAACCATGGTTATCAAAAACCCTCAACAATGATCTGCTAGAAGGCATCTCGACTTCGAGACTCAGCGTGAAGATCGAGTCTTACTCAACAGGATTCCACGCACTGCCGAATTTCTTCCAGGAGAAACGTCGCGCAGACCCCCACCATCACAGCCTCGCATTGTCCTGTCAGGGGTGGAGCTTGCGCTGACAACCATGCTTGGTCAGGTCGTAGCCCCTAGCCGAACTCCACCCGGTGGAAACTTGAACAACTCTTGAGGGAACCCCGATGTGATCGGGTACGAGAGCGTGCAAAGATCCATTGAAAGGGCCAACACCAAGCTCGCAGAATTGACGTCCAAAGACTATAAGGCGTCGAGTGCAGCTCCGGAAATTGACCACGTGATCGAGGAGACCAAAAGGTCATCATTCTCAGCCCGGGTGGCTAACACGCTGATAAAAGAAACCAAAAAGTTGAGACTACTAGTCTGCGAGGGAGACTCAGACCTACATGACAGTGTTTCAGATCGCCACAAACCGAACTCACTCCACCGAGGAGGAAAGAGACATCGGATATTATGGTTATTCGTATAAAACTTAATGGGACCAACACTCGATTGGTTGTCTCAGGTGGAGGAAGCTCCATTGATAATTTCAACCAGTTATCGATGGTGTTCATCAAACACTATTTCATCTTTATGGGAAAAGGAACGACCGATGCCAATCTCTGAAATATCACATAATCTTAGACGGAACCGATGTGGTCCTACATTGACAACTTCAAAAAAGTGAAGGCAAAGATAGCAAAATCAGCGACTCGACTGCCCTTGCCGCACTGAAACACGGACTTTGGCATGAGTCCCCCTTCTGTTTTGATCTGACGATCCATAAGCCCGAGACGATCGAGGACGCGTTACACAAATCGACCAACTGGATAATCACTAAAGAGGAAAAGTTGACGCTCGCAAAAACTTTAATCCAAACAGAAGCGCCCCTGAGCCTTCCTCAAACCAGAAATGATTCAAAAAGCCGGAGCGGTAAAGCTGGAGTCACCTGGAAGGTCCCTATAGAATCGCAAAAATAATTAAGCATAAAGGAAAGAGATAACGATGCAAACATATCCTCATTTAACACTGATACGCAACCGTTAAGTAAACGAGAAGTACTTCATATAAATAAAATAGCAGCATAACTTGGCGTAATAATATTGAACCCTAAAGAAGGGGATAAACAAAGTAAGCAATTTCTCATTCAAAACACAGAGACACAACCGTTAAATGAAGAATAAATACTTCGCGAAACAATAAAAAAACCAACACAGATTGGTCTAAAAGTAAGCATCGATGATTGAATCAAAAGGTACTAAACAGCCATAGTAAGGCCGAAATAAACAACGACAGCAAATGAACTCATCAAGAGATCGATCAAACACCGGTAACATCGAAAGCATCAAACCAACCCTTAACTGCAATTTTGAGCCTTTCTATATGCCTGCTAGAAGAAGCTCATAGAACATACTTGCAATAACTCGCGGGGCAGACTCGGCAGCTCGCGGGGTAGACTTGACACCTCACTGTGTAAACTTGGTAGCTCATGAGACAGACTCGACAGCTCGCGAGAAGACTCGGTAGACGGAATTTTCATATACGGAAAGTGACTAAATCAACATATTAAGTTTCAAAATCTTTTCAGGACACTTGGGGGCATATGGACTCGAGATTCAACTTGCAGAGCTCGCGGGAAGCTAAAAAAAAGAATACGACAACAGAGTTTAGATTTAGCTCGGGAGAGCTCGGGATCAAACTTGGATGAGGCCAAGAGCCGGGAGCTCGGGTGAGGCCGTGAGTCGGGTGAGGTCGTGAGCCTAGAGCTCGAGTGAAGACAAGAGCTCGGGTGAGGCCAAAAGCTCGAAGAGGGCGGGACCTCGGGTGAGGTCGAGCTCCCGTGATACAAGAGTTTGGGTGAGGTCAGGAGTTCAGGTGAGACCAGGATATCGGGTGAGGTCAGGAGCTCGGGTGAGGTCATGAGCTCGGGTGAGGCTGGGAGCTCGGATGAGGCTGAGAGCTCGGGTGAGGTCATGAGCTCGGGTGAGGCTGGGAGCTTGGATGAGGCTGAGAGCTCGGGTGAGGCCAATAGTTCGGATGTAAGATTGAATATCAATCTCACAAGATGTACGGCCGTGACTCGCAAGACCGAGAATCTCTCTTGGCTTAAGCGGGCAAGGGAACTAAAAGGAGGGGGTTTTGATCGAATCACACGATCAAAGGTGAACCAAGGGAGTTTGAATCTCTCAAACTAACCTGGCCGTGGCTTCAATAGAAAGGAAGTGAATCACACACTTAGTTTCTAAAGAATAAGAACAAGTTCAAAGACAAGGCTTTGAAGAAAATACTTTGTATTCAACTTTTATTTCAATGGTGGGCTATCTTTACAATGAGGTCGTGCTGAGCTTATATAGTGCTCTTAGCAATGGTCCTAAACCTAAAAAAGAGAAAAGGAAATCATATATTTAAAATATATGGCTGTTGGCCATTAATGTCTAGTTTGGCCAACAAGGAAAGTTTATATGCTTGAATCTTGAGAGCTTTGGGGCGAATGTAAGGTGTCTAGGTACATCCTGGATGCTTTGGAAAGTCTTCAATACGTGCCCAATTTGCAAGGAATAGAGATATTGCAATCTGAACACATTAAGTGCACTTCGGTCCATATATGACAAGTCTTGGAGGAAAGGGATTCGCCTGATCCTCTGGTGGCTGGTGCATGGTAGGTTTATTTTGGGCTTCCTTAGGGCCTTAATAATATCTCCTGGATGCCATGTTTTGGTTTGCAAGTGATTAAACCAGTTGGCCATCTCACTTGCCATAAACGGCTCCAATCGGTTCATTTGAAGGCACGGATGGACCCGCCTGGTCCAAGGCGTGTTTGAGCTTCTAGAAGTGCTTAAGGGAACTCCTACAAGTACCAAAAAGTCTCCCGGTCGCCAAAGAAACGTTTGGAGACTTTCATATAAGGAAAGTTCCAAATATGGTAAGTTTCGAAAACTCCAATTTGATGTATGGTACATGACTTGATCTGGCCTTGTTTTGGGTGAGCTGCATGTCGCTGCGTGTCCTCTGTGAGTCAGGATTATAGGCCAGGTTTGGTCTTGGCTGGCCGCTTCTTGGTTAAGCTTGGATTCATGAAGATACACCCATGTATCCTTTTGCGCGTATTGGCCGCCTTTGTGTTCCTTGGGCCGGCCGGGCCGGGCAGTTGGCGGGGGTTTGGGCTGATGACCTCATCATACCCTCCTTCTTCGAAATGTTTTGTCCTCAAAACAGTTTGGCCTGCACATAGAGAAGGCAAGTTAATACCTTGATTTACTTGTGGGTTTAGGGCAGTACCTTGGTTTATGGCCCTTATATGGTTTGGATGTGGCCATGGTGCATCTGGCGGTTGCTCCTTGATAAGAAAGGAAGAAATTACTCCTTTCCATTGCAGCTGGTTGCTTTGCTTCGCCTCCAAGGTGTTGGGTTCTCCATGGTCTCCTCTTGATTCCGAACATCGGTTTAATGTAGGAGGTGGGTCTTCTTGATCTTTGTTGAATCCTTGCTTTGTTACACCTGTTTCAACAACTTTTGGCAAAGACAAGTGCATTATGCTAGTACTGGAAATTTCAAATTGAAGCTCCTTCATTGCCTTAACACTTTTAGGCTTAATATTTTCGAGTTCTACTTGTAAGCTTGTTATTAGTTGTCTAGTTGGGCATGTCTTAGCAAAGTGTCCTCTTTCTTGACATCTATAGCATATAATTTCATCTGTTTTCACATTGTTAGAGGACTTACCTGGCGTTTCCTTGACGTGTATTCCAAGCAATGGCTTTGATGGTTTCATGTGTGCTCTGGCTTGAGGCTTTTGAACTTGCTGGTCAATTTTTGGTTTGACCATCGGCTTAGCTACCTTTTGTCCTTCTAAGGTGTTTGAAAACACGTTGTTCTGCTCAGAGCAGTAGGCAAGCTTGGGCTTATGAAAGGGCTGCATGTTTGGTGTAGACATCTCACTCCTTGATGCTGTTGGGTGCATAAGTTGTGTGGTGATGTTTCTGCGTGTTTGGTACTTCTTCACAAACTCCCTATACATTCGTGCCTTAAGGTCTCCCCAATCAAGGACTGGTTTGTTGTAGAAGGTCCGTGCATTTTCCTTCAACCACCAATTGTAGGCATCTCCAACGAGCATATCAACAGCATATGAGAGCTTCTCTTCTTTGGGGATGTTGTTTGAGCGCAGCCATTGTTTCATGTTGGTTTCCCATCGGAGGTATTCATCTGGATCCTTGTTATACCCTGAATAGGTTAGAGATTTGGAATTGTAAATATATACCTTACTGGTCTGATTTCTTGATCTAGTTGGAGTGGTGTAGGTTGGCACTCGGCTTGACACAACGAAGTGGCGAGGCGTAATTTTCTTTGGCCAGCTTCGGTCAGTGGAATAGTAGTCTGGTGGCTCTGGTTTGAGTTCTTCAACTTCTGTTTCATTGTCAAAATGATATTCTGAATAGTCTTCATGCCATGTCCCATATCCATTAGAATCATCTACGTCGGACAAGTCTTGGTCATAGTCCAGTGGTTCTGGTTCAAGGTTTTCTCCATCTGATTCTTCCCTAAAATCAGTCTTCAAATAGTATTGATTCCATGACTCTTCTGCATAGTCACACTCACTGGTGGTTAGGCATTGATCATAGTCGTTGTCTAGACTACAATCAGTTTGTGGTATGCTCATGGTGTCTTCTTCTTCTTCATAGTGCTCCATCATTAAATTTTATACCTTGCACAACAATAAGAAGAGATATCAGGCCGAAATCAAAAATTAAGGAAACTACACTCTAGTGAATATATGATATTAACACATAAGTAGTAGTAAAATTAAAATCGATACAAGTAAATATTTTGAGGTTTTTGTTTTTGTTTCTTTTGGAAACTAACTTTAAAGCAAACTAAAAGAAAATATTTTTTTTGGTTTTTGATATTTTAAATTAATTTAGGACGAAAAAACAATATTCAATGAATATTTTTTTTTTTAACTTTACTAATAACTAAATTCGAAAATAACAAAATGAGTGATGCTTATATTTTCGGTTTTTTTTTCTTATGATGAATGAAATTAAGTAAACATGAAATACAATTTTTTGTGTTTGTTTTAGATTTATATGAGAGCAAACAAAAAAAACAACAAGAAACAATGCAAATGAAGAATAAGAACAAATATTTTTATTTGGTTTTTATGATAAGATGTAAATAAGAAAAATGCAAAACAAAAGCATAAAAAATAAAGGATAAAGGTTGGATTAACACAACCTGAGATAGGAGCTTTTAGCTCTGATACCAAATGATGTAAGATTGAATATCAATCTCACAAGATGTACGGCCGTGACTCGCAAGACCGAGAATCTCTCTTGGCTTAAGCGGGCAAGGGAACTAAAAGGAGGGGGTTTTGATCGAATCACACGATCAAAGGTGAACCAAGGGAGTTTGAATCTCTCAAACTAACCTGGCCGTGGCTTCAATAGAAAGGAAGTGAATCACACTCTTAGTTTCTAAAGAATAAGAACAAGTTCAAAGACAAGGCTTTGAAGAAAATACTTTGTATTCAACTTTTATTTCAATGGTGGTCTATCTTTACAATGAGGTCGTGCTGAGCTTATATAGTGCTCTTAGCAATGGTCCTAAACCTAAAAAAGAGAAAAGGAAATCATATATTTAAAATATATGGCTGTTGGCCATTAATGTCAAGTTTGGCCAACAAGGAAAGTTTATATGCTTGGATCTTGAGAGCTTTGGGGCGAATGTAAGGTGTCTAGGTACATCCTGGATGCTTTGGAAAGTCTTCAATACGTGCCCAATTTGCAAGGAATAGAGATATTGCAATCTGAACACATTAAGTGCACTTCGGTCCATATATGACAAGTCTTGGAGGAAAGGGATTCGCCTGATCCTCTGGTGGCTGGTGCATGGTAGGTTTATTTTGGGCTTCCTTAGGGCCTTAATAATATCTCCTGGACGCCATGTTTTGGTTTGCTAGTGATTAAACCAGTTGGCCATCTCACTTGCCATAAACGGCTCCAATCGGTTCATTTGAAGGCACGGATGGACCCGCCTGGTCCAAGGCGTGTTTGAGCTTCTAGAAGTGCTTAAGGGAACTCCTACAAGTACCAAAAAGTCTCCCGGTCGCCAAAGAAACGTTTGGAGACTTTCATATAAGGAAAGTTCCAAATATGGTAAGTTTCGAAAACTCCAATTTGATGTATGGTACATGACTTGATCTGGCCTTGTTTTGGGTGAGCTGCATGTCGCTGCGTGTCCTCTGTGAGTCAGGATTATAGGCCAGGTTTGGTCTTGGCTGGCCGCTTCTTGGTTAAGCTTGGATTCATGAAGATACACCCATGTATCCTTTTGCGCGTATTTGACCGCCTTTGTGTTCCTTGGACCGGCCGGGCCGGGCAGTTGGCCGGGGTTTGGGCTGATGACCTCATCAGTTTGGGTGAGGTCAGGAGTTCAGGTGAGACCAGGATATCGGGTGAGGTCAGGAGCTCGGGTGAGGTCATGAGCTCGGGTGAGGCTGGGAGCTCGGATGAGGCTGAGAGCTCGGGTGAGGTCATGAGCTCGGGTGAGGCTGGGAGCTTGGATGAGGCTGAGAGCTCGGGTGAGGCCAATAGTTCGGATGAGGCCAAGAGCTCGGGTGAGGCCAATAGTTCAGATGAGGCCAAGAGCTTGGGTGAGGCCAATATTTCGGATGAGTCCAAGAGCTCGGGTGAGGCCGAGAGCTCGGGTGATGCCGAGAGCTCGGGGTGAGCTTAGAGTGAGCTCGGGTGAGCTCGGGTCAGCTTGGGATGAGCTTGGAGTGAGCTTAGTGAGCTTGGAGTGAGCTTAGTGAGCTCGGGTGAGCTCGGATGAGCTTGGTTGACCCCGGGTGAGCTTGGTTGAGCCTGGGTTAGCTCGGTTGAGCTCGGGTGAGAGTGGTTGAGCTCGGGTGAGCTCGGTTGAGCTCGGGTGAGCTCGGTTGAGCTCGGGTGAGCTCGGTTGAGCTCGGGTGAGCTCGGTTGAGCTCAGGTGAGCTCGGGTGAGCTCGGGTGAGCTCGGTTGAGCTCGGGTGAGCTCGGTTGAGCTTGGGTGAGCTCGGTTGAGTTCGGGTGAGCAACAGAAGGTGCAACTCGGGTGAGATCGGGTGAGCAACATGAGGCATAACTCGGTTGAGCAATATGAGACGTAGCTCGGGTAAGCTCGCGTGAGCAACAGGAGGCGCAACTCTGGTGAGCAATAGGAGGCGCAGCTCGGGTGAACAATAGGAGGCGCAGCTCGGGTGAGCAATAGGAGGCGTAGCTCGGGTGAGCAATAGGAGGCGCAGCTCGGGTGAGCAATAGTAGGCGCAGCTCGGGTGAGCAATAGGAGGCGCAGCTCAGGTGAGCAATGGGAGGCGCAGCTCGGGTGAGCAATAGGAGGCACAGCTCGGGTGAGCAATAGGAGACGCAACTCGGGTGAGTTAGGGTGAGCAACAAGAGTCGCAACTCAGTCGAGATCGGCCAGGCAGAGATCGGCCTGATGGCTAATCTCATGGCTTATAAGAGACTGCTTGGCCAGTTCTTGTTGTTTGATCCCGTCTAACTTCTCGATGTACTTGAAAACATCAAAAAGATATGCAAGATGCAAAAATGCATGCACTAACCTATAAAATGCAATGCCAAATACCAATGAATGTAAATGGGTGGATAGAATGCCTAAAACGCTAATGAAGACACGGAAAAGATGGTGAAATGTATGGTGAAACAATGTAAAAACCATGGTTATCAAAAACCCTCAACAAAGATCTGCCAGAAGGCATCTCGACATCGAGACCCGGCGCGAAGATCGAGTTTTACTCAACATGATTCCACGCACTGCCGAATTTCTCCCAGGAGAAACGTCGGGCACACCCCCACCATCACAGCCTCGCATTGTCCTGTCAGGGGTGGAGCTTGCGCTGGCAACCAGGCTTGGTCAGGTCGTAGCCCCTAGCCGAACTCCACCCGGTGGAAACTTGAACAACTCTTAAGGGAACCCCGATGTGATCGGGTACGAGAGCGTGCAAAGATCCATTGAAAGGGCCAACACCAAGCTCGCAGAATTGATGTCCAAAGTCTATAAGGTGTCGAGTGCAGCTCCGGAAATTGACCACGTGATCGAGGCGACCAAAAGGTCATCATTCTCAGCCCGGGTGGCTAACACGCTGATAAAAGAAACCGAAAGGTTGAGACTACTAGTCTGCGAGGGAGACTCAGACCTACATGACAGTGTTTCAGATCGCCACAAACCGAACTCACTCCACCGAGGAGGAAAGAGACATCGGATATTATGGTTATTCGTATAAAACTTAATGGGACCAACACTCGATTGGTTGTCTCAGGTGGAGGAAGCTCCATTGATAATTTCAACCAGTTATCGATGGTGTTCATCAAACACTATTTCATCTTTATGGGAAAAGGAACGACCGATGCCAATCTCTGAAATATCACATAATCTTAGACGGAACCGATGTGGTCCTACATTGACAACTTCAAAAAAGTGAAGGCAAAGATAGCAAAATCAGCGACTCGACTGCCCTTGCCGCACTGAAACACGGACTTTGGCATGAGTCCCCCTTCTGTTTTGATCTGACGATCCATAAGCCCGAGACGATCGAGGACGCGTTACACAAATCGACCAACTGGATAATCACTAAAGAGGAAAAGTTGACGCTCGCAAAAACTTTAATCCAAACAGAAGCGCCCCTGAGCCTTCCTCAAACCAGAAATGATTCAAAAAGCCGGAGCGGTAAAGCTGGAGTCACCTGGAAGGTCCCTATAGAATCGCAAAAATAATTACGCATAAAGGAAAGAGATAACGATGCAAACATATCCTCATTTAACACTGATACGCAACCGTTATGTAAACGAGAAGTACTTCATATAAATAAAATAGCAGCATAACTTGGCGTAATAATATTGAACCCTAACGAAGGGGATAAACAAAGTAAGCAATTTCTCATTCAAAACACAAAGACACAACCGTTAAATGAAGGATAAATACTTCGCGAAACAATAAAAAAACCAACACTGATTGGTGTAAAAGTAAGCATCGATGATTGAATCAAAAGGTACTAAACAGCCATAGTAAGGCCGAAATAAACAACGACAGCAAATGAACTCATCAAGAGATCGATCAAACACTGGTAACATCGAAAGCATCAAACCAACCCTTAACTGCAATTTTGAGCCTTTCTATATGCCTGCTAGAAGAAGCTCATAGAACATATTTGCAATAACTCACGGGGCAGACTCGGCAGCTCGCGGGCTAGACTTGACACCTCACTGTGTAAACTTGGTAGCTCATGAGACAGACTCGACAGCTCGCGAGAAGACTCGGTAGACGGAATTTTCATATACGGAAAGTGACTAAATCAACATATTAAGTTTCAAAATCTTTTCAGGACACTTGGGGGCATATGGACTCGAGATTCAACTTGCAGAGGTCGCGGGAAGCTAAAAAAAAGAATACGACAACAGAGTTTAGATTTAGCTCGGGAGAGCTCGGGATCAAACTTGGATGAGGCCAAGAGCCGGGAGCTCGGGTGAGGCCATGAGTCGGGTGAGGTCGTGAGCCTAGAGCTCGAGTGAAGACAAGAGCTCGAATGAGGCCAAAAGCTCGAAGAGGGCGGGACCTCGGGTGAGGTCGAGCTCCCGTGATACAAGAGTTTGGGTGAGGTCAGGAGTTCATGTGAGACCAGGATATCGGGTGAGGTCAGGAGCTCGGGTGAGGTCATGAGCTCGGGTGAGGCTGGGAGCTCGGATGAGGCTGAGAGCTCGGGTGAGGTCATGAGCTCGGGTGAGGCTGGGAGCTCAGATGAGGCTGAGAGCTCGGGTGAGGCCAATAGTTTGGATGAGGCCAAGAGCTCGGGTGAGGCCAATAGTTCAGATGAGGCCAAGAGCTCGGGTGAGGCCAATATTTCGGATGAGGCCAAGAGCTCGGGTGAGGCCGAGAGCTCGGGTGATGCCGAGAGCTCGGGTGATGCCGAGAGCTTGGGGTGAGCTTAGAGTGAGCTCGGGTGAGCTCGGGTGAGCTTGGGATGAGCTTGGAGTGAGCTTAGTGAGCTTGGAGTGAGCTTAGTGAGCTCGGGTGAGCTCGGATGAGCTTGGTTGACCCCGGGTGAGCTTGGTTGAGCCTGGGTTAGCTCGGTTGAGCTTGGGTGAGCTTGGTTGAGCTCGGGTGAGCTCGGTTGAGCTCGGGTGAGCTCGGTTGAGCTCGGGTGAGCTCGGTTGAGCTCGGGTGAGCTCGGTTGAGCTCGGGTGAGGTCGGGTGAGCTCGGGTGAGCTCGGGTGAGCTTGGGTGAGCTCGGTTGAGTTCGGGTGAGCAACAGAAGGTGCAACTCGGGTGAGATCGGGTGAGCAACATGAGGCATAGCTCGGTTGAGCAATATGAGACGTAGCTCGGGTGAGCTCGCGTGAGCAACTGGAGGCGCAACTCTGGTGAGCAATAGGAGGCGCAGCTCGGTTGAACAATAGGAGGCGCAGCTCGGGTGAGCAATAGGAGGCGCAGCTCGGGTGAGCAATAGGAGGCGCAGCTCGGGTGAGCAATAGGAGGCGCAGCTCGGGTAAGCAATAGGAGGCGCAGCTTGGGTGAGCAATGGGAGGCGCAGCTCGGGTGAGCAATAGGAGGCGCAGCTCGGGTGAGCAATAGGAGACGCAACTCGGGTGAGTTAGGGTGAGCAACAAGAGTCGCAACTCAGGTGAGATCGGCCAGGCAGAGATCGGCCTGATGGCTAATCTCATGGCTTATAAGAGACTCCTTGGCCAGTTCTTGTTGTTTGATCCCGTCTAACTTCTCGATGTACTGGAAAACATCGAAAAGATATGCAAGATGCAAAAATGCATGCACTAACCTATAAAATGCAATGCCAAATACCAATGAATGTAAATGGGTGGATAGAATGCCTAAAACGCTAATGAAGACACGGAAAAGATGGTGAAATGCATGGTGAAACAATGTAAAAACCATGGTTATCAAAAACCCTCAACAAAGATCTGCAAGAAGGCATCTCGACTTCGAGACTCGGCGCGAAGATCGAGTTTTACTCAACATGATTCCACGCACTGCCGAATTTCTCCCAGGAGAAACGTCGGGCACACCCCCACCATCACAGCCTCGCATTGTCCTGTCAGGGGTGGAGCTTGCGCTGACAACCAGGCTTTGTCAGGTCGTAGCCCCTAGCTGAACTCCACCCGGTGGAAACTTGAACAACTCTTAAGGGAACCCCGATGTGATCGGGTACGAGAGCGTGCAAAGATCCATTGAAAGGGCCAACACCAAGCTCGCAGAATTGACGTCCAAAGTCTATAAGGCGTCGAGTGCAGCTCCGGAAATTGACCACGTGATCGAGGAGACCAAAAGGTCATCATTCTCAGCCCGGGTGGCTAACACGCTGATAAAAGAAACCAAAAAGTTGAGACTACTAGTCTGCGAGGGAGACTCAGACCTACATGACAGTGTTTCAGATCGCCACAAACTGAGCTCACTCCACCGAGGAGGAAAGATACATCGGATATTATGGTTATTCGTAGAAAACTTAATGGGACCAACACTCGATTGGTTGTCTCAGGTGGAAGAAACTCCATTGATAATTTCAACCAGTTATCGATGGTGTTCATCAAACACTATTCCATCTTTATGGGAAAAGGAACGACCGATGCCAATGTCTGAAATATCACATAATCTGAGACGGAACCGATGTGGTCCTACATTGACAACTTCAAAAAAGTGAAGGCAAAGATAGCAAAATCAGCGACTCGACTGCCCTTGCCGCACTGAAACACGGACTTTGGCATGAGTCCCCCTTCTGTTTTGATCTGACGATCCATAAGCCCGAGACGATCGAGGACGCGTTACACAAATCGACCAACTGGATAATCACTAAAGAGGAAAAGTTGACGCTCGCAAAAAATTTAATCCAAACAAAAGTGCCCCTGAGCCTTCCTCAAACCAGAAATGATTCAAAAAGCCGGAGCGGTAAAGCTGGAGTCACCTGGAAGGTCCCTATAGAATCGCAAAAATAATTAAGCATAAAGGAAAGAGATAACGATGCAAACATATCCTCATTTAACACTGATACGCAACCGTTAAGTAAACGAGAAGTACTTCATATAAATAAAATAGCAGCATAACTTGGCGTAATAATATTGAACCCTAAAGAAGGGGATAAACAAAGTAAGCAATTTCTCATTCAAAACACAGAGACACAACCGTTAAATGAAGAAGAAATACTACGCAAAACAATAAAAAAACCAACACAGATTGGTCTAAAAGTAAGCATCGATGATTGAATCAAAAGGTACTAAACAGCCATAGTAAGGCCGAAATAAACAACGACAGCAAATGAACTCATCAAGAGATCGATCAAACACTGGTAACATCGAAAGCATCAAACCAACCCTTAACTGCAATTTTGAGCCTTTCTATATGCCTGCTAGAAGAAGCTCATAGAACATACTTGCAATAACTCGCGGGGCAGACTCGGCAGCTCGCGGGGTAGACTTGACACCTCACTGTGTAAACTTGGTAGCTCATGAGACAGACTCGACAGCTCGCGAGAAGACTCGGTAGACGGAATTTTCATATACGGAAAGTGGCTAAATCAACATATTAAGTTTCAAAATCTTTTCAGGACACTTGGGGGCATATGGACTCGAGATTCAACTTGAAGAGCTCGCGGGAAGCTAAAAAAAAGAATACGACAACAGAGTTTAGATTTAGCTCGGGAGAGCTCGGGATCAAACTTGGATGAGGCCAAGAGCCGGGAGCTCGGGTGAGGCCGTGAGTCGGGTGAGGTCGTGAGCCTAGAGCTCGAGTGAAGACAAGAGCTCGGGTGAGGCCAAAAGCTCGAAGAGGGCTGGACCTCGGGTGAGGTCGAGCTCCCGTGATACAAGAGTTTGGGTGAGGTCAGGAGTTCAGGTGAGACCAGGATATCGGGTGAGGTCAGGAGCTCGGGTGAGGTCATGAGCTCGGGTGAGGCTGGGAGCTCGGATGAGGCTGAGAGCTCGGGTGAGGTCATGAGCTCGGGTGAGGCTGGGAGCTCGGATGAGGCTGAGAGCTCGGGTGAGGCCAATAGTTCGGATGAGGCCAAGAGCTCGGGTGAGGCCAATAGTTCAGATGAGGCCAAGAGCTCGGGTGAGGCCAATATTTCGGATGAGGCCAAGAGCTCGGGTGAGGCCGAGAGCTCGGGTGATACCGAGAGCTCGGGTGATGCCGAGAGCTTGGGGTGAGCTTAGAGTGAGCTCGGGTGAGCTCGGGTGAGCTTGGGATGAGCTTGGAGTGAGCTTAGTGAGTTTGGAGTGAGCTTAGTGAGCTCGGGTGAGCTCGGATGAGCTTGGTTGACCCCGGGTGAGCTTGGAGTGAGCTTAGTGAGCTCGGGTGAGCTCGGATGAGCTTGGTTGACCCCGGGTGAGCTTGGTTGAGCCTGGGTTAGCTCGGTTGAGCTCGGGTGAGCTTGGTTGAGCTCGGGTGAGCTCGGTTGAGCTCGGGTGAGCTCGGTTGAGCTCGGGTGAGCTCGGTTGAGCTCGGGTGAGCTCGGTTGAGCTCGGGTGAGGTCGGGTGAGCTCGGGTGAGCTCGGTTGAGCTTGGGTGAGCTCGGTTGAGTTCGGGTGAGCAACAGAAGGTGCAACTCGGGTGAGATCGGGTGAGCAACATGAGGCATAGCTCGGTTGAGCAATATGGGACGTAGCTCGGGTGAGCTCGCGTGAGCAACAGGAGGCGCAACTCTGGTGAGCAATAGGAGGCGCAGCTTGGTTGAACAATAGGAGGCGCAGCTCGGGTGAGCAATAGGAGGCGCAGCTCGGGTGAGCAATAGGAGGCGCAGCTCGGGTGAGCAATAGGAGGCGCAGCTCGGGTGAGCAATAGGAGGCGCAGCTCGGGTGAGCAATGGGAGGCGCAGCTCGGGTGAGCAATAGGAGGCGCAGCTCGGGTGAGCAATAGGAGACGCAACTCAGGTGAGTTAGGGTGAGCAACAAGAGTCGCAACTCAGGTGAGATCGGCCAGGCAGAGATCGGCCTGATGGCTAATCTCATGGCTTATAAGAGACTCCTTGGCCAGTTCTTGTTGTTTGATCCCGTCTAACTTCTCGATGTACTTGAAAACATCGAAAAGATATGCAAGATGCAAAAATGCATGCACTAACCTATAAAATGCAATGCCAAATACCAATGAATGTAAATGGGTGGATAGAATGCCTAAAACGCTAATGAAGACACGGAAAAGATGGTGAAATGCATGGTGAAACAATGTAAAAACCATGGTTATCAAAAACCCTCAACAAAGATCTGCCAGAAGGCATCTCGACTTCGAGACTCGGCGCGAAGATCGAGTTTTACTCAACATGATTCCACGCACTGCCGAATTTCTCCCAGGAGAAACGTCGGGCACACCCCCACCATCACAGCCTCGCATTGTCCTGTCAGGGGTGGAGCTTGCGCTGATAACCAGGCTTTGTCAGGTCGTAGCCCCTAGCCGAACTCCACCCGGTGGAAACTTGAACAACTCTTAAGGGAACCCCGATGTGATCGGGTACGAGAGCGTGCAAAGATCCATTGAAAGGGCCAACACCAAGCTCGCAGAATTGACGTCCAAAGTCTATAAGGCGTCGAGTGCAGCTCCGGAAATTGACCACGTGATTGAGGAGACCAAAAGGTCATCATTCTCAGCCCGGGTGGCTAACACGCTGATAAAAGAAACCGAAAAGTTGTGACTACTAGTCTGCGAGGGAGACTCAGACCTACATGACAGTGTTTCAGATCGCCACAAACCGAGCTCACTCCACCGAGGGGGAAAGAGACATCGGATATTATGGTTATTCGTAGAAAACTTAATGGGACCAACACTCGATTGGTTGTCTTAGGTGGAGGAAACTCCATTGATAATTTCAACCAGTTATCGATGGTGTTCATCAAACACTATTCCATCTTTATGGGAAAAGGAACGACCGATGCCAATCTCTGAAATATCACATAATCTGAGACGGAACCGATGTGGTCCTACATTGACAACTTCAAAAAAGTGAAGGCAAAGATAGCAAAATCAGCGACTCGACTGCCCTTGCCGCACTGAAACACGGACTTTGGCATGAGTCCCCCTTCTGTTTTGATCTGACGATCCATAAGCCCGAGACGATCGAGGACGCGTTACACAAATCGACCAACTGGATAATCACTAAAGAGGAAAAGTTGACGCTCGCAAAAAATTTAATCCAAACAAAAGCGCCCCTGAGCCTTCCTCAAACCAGAAATGATTCAAAAAGCCGGAGCGGTAAAGCTGGAGTCACCTGGAAGGTCCCTATAGAATCGCAAAAATAATTACGCATAAAGGAAAGAGATAACGATGCAAACATATCCTCATTTAACACTGATACGCAACCGTTATGTAAACGAGAAGTACTTCATATAAATAAAATAGCAGCATAACTTGGCGTAATAATATTGAACCCTAAAGAAGGGGATAAACAAAGTAAGCAATTTCTCATTCAAAACACAGAGACACAACCGTTAAATGAAGAATAAATACTTCGCGAAACAATAAAAAAACCAACACAGATTGGTCTAAAAGTAAGCATCGATGATTGAATCAAAAGGTACTAATCAGCCATAGTAAGGCCGAAATAAACAACGACAGCAAATGAACTCATCAAGAGATCGATCAAACACTGGTAACATCGAAAGCATCAAACCAACCCTTAACTGCAATTTTGAGCCTTTCTATATGCCTGCTAGAAGAAGCTCATAGAACATACTTGCAATAACTCGCGGGGCAGACTCGGCAGCTCGCGGGGTAGACTTCACACCTCACTGTGTAAACTTGGTAGCTCATGAGACAGACTCGACAGCTCGCGAGAAGACTCGGTAGACGGAATTTTCATATACGGAAAGTGACTAAATCAACATATTAAGTTTCAAAATCTTTTCAGGACACTTGGGGGCATATGGACTCGAGATTCAACTTGAAGAGCTCGCGGGAAGCTAAAAAAAAGAATACGACAACAGAGTTTAGATTTAGCTCGGGAGAGCTCGGGATCAAACTTGGATGAGGCCAAGAGCCGGGAGCTCGGGTGAGGCCGTGAGTCGGGTGAGGTCGTGAGCCTAGAGCTCGAGTGAAGACAAGAGCTCGGGTGAGGCCAAAAGCTCGAAGAGGGTGGGACCTCGGGTGAGGTCGAGCTCCCGTGATACAAGAGTTTGTGTGAGGTCAGGAGTTCAGGTGAGACCAGGATATCGGGTGAGGTCAGGAGCTCGGGTGAGGTCATGAGCTCGGGTGAGGCTGGGAGCTTGGATGAGGCTGAGAGCTCGGGTGAGGTCATGAGCTCGGGTGAGGCTGGGAGCTCGGATGAGGCTGAGAGCTCGGGTGAGGCCAATAGTTCGGATGAGGCCAAGAGCTCGGGTGAGGCCAATAGTTCAGAGGAGGCCAAGAGCTCGGGTGAGGCCAATATTTCGGATGAGGCCAAGAGCTCGGGTGAGGCCGAGAGCTCGGGTGATGCCGAGAGCTCGGGTGATGCCGAGAGCTCGGGGTGAGCTTAGAGTGAGCTCGGGTGAGCTCGGGTGAGCTTGGGATGAGCTTGGAGTGGGCTTAGTGAGCTTGGAGTGAGCTTAGTGAGCTCGGGTGAGCTCGGATGAGCTTGGTTGACCCTGGGTGAGCTTGGTTGAGCCTGGGTTAGCTCGGTTGAGCTCGGGTGAGCTTGGTTGAGCTCGGGTGAGCTCGGGTGAGCTCGGGTGAGCTCGGGTGAGCTCGGTTGAGCTCGGGTGAGCTCGGTTGAGCTCGGGTGAGCTCGGTTGAGCTAGGGTGAGCTCGGGTGAGCTCGGGTGAGCTCGGGTGAGCTCGGGTGAGCTCGGTTGAGCTTGGGTGAGCTCGGTTGAGTTCGGGTGAGCAACAGAAGGTGCAACTCGGGTGAGATCGGGTGAGCAACATGAGGCATAACTCGGTTGAGCAATATGAGACGTAGCTCGGGTGAGCTTGCGTGAGCAAGAGGAGGCGCAACTCTGGTGAGCAATAGGAGGCGCAGCTCGGGTGAACAATAGGAGGCGCAGCTCGGGTGAGCAATAGGAGGCGGAGCTCGGGTGAGCAATAGGAGGCGCAGCTCGGGTGAGCAATAGGAGGTGCAGCTCGGGTGAGCAATAGGAGGCGCAGCTCGGGTGAGCAATGGGAGGCGCAGCTCGGGTGAGCAATAGGAGGCGCAGCTCGGGTGAGCAATAGGAGGCGCAGCTCGGGTGAGCAATAGGAGATGCAACTCGGGTGAGTTAGGGTGAGCAACAAGAGTCGCAACTCAGGTGAGCTCATGTGAGCAACAAGAGTCGCAGCTTGGGTGAGCTCGGGTGAGCTCGAGTGAGCAACAAGAGGTGCAACTCGGGTGAGCTCGGTTGAGAACAAGGAGATGCAGCTCGGGTAAGCTCGGGTGAGCAATAGTAGACGTAACTCGGGTGAGTCGGGTGAGCAACAGGAGGCGCAGCTCGGGTGAGCTCGGATGAGCAACAGGAGGCGCAGCTCGGGTGAGCTCGGGTGAACAACAGGAGGCGCAGCTCGGGTGAGCTCGGGTGAGCAACAGGAGGCGCAACTCATAATCATATAGGAAAATGTATTTACCAAATTTGTTATATTACCAATATTGTATCCATCACTTTGAATTTAGAAAATGATATGAAAAGAGTAGTTTTCTTTTTTGGAATGTTATTTTTATTATCAAAATCCTGGCAAGAATAAAAAAACTGGTTAATACACACACATATCAAAAAATATATATATTCTTTTATTGGCATTCTTATTCTATTTTTGTTTAGTGATACAAAAATCAAAAATGCATTTATTTAATCAATTCAAAATAGTGTGTTTATGCAAAAAATGGGTTTATTACGTATTGAATTCACCTATATCAATTCTAAAAATATCTTTAACAAAAAAAAAACAAATTTTGAATAGATTCGTGTTATACAAAAATATAAAAAAAATATAAAAATAAAAGGGGATTACTATAATATGTTAAATTTCTATAAAAAAAATTATCCTTGTTACTTTTAATTATTATCAAAGATTTTCCAAAAACAAATATTTATATTCGAGGTGGTGGAATTTTAACTTTAATACATAATATGTTTTATTATTATAGATATACTACATCTCAGCTTAAGTGATTTTCGCCTGAAAATTCGACAAACAAATTTCTGATTTGGAAAACTCTAACTAAACACGTTTGTATACTATATTTTGTATTTATTTTTAAAAAAAATATTACATTCATTTAGAAATTAAACAAATATAAACCTCCGTTTAGATTATATTCAACTAAAATGTAGTATAAATTTAATTTTTGGTGATCCTAATCATCCAACCGTCATACAAAAAACAATTACAATAATTATTTTTTCAGATTTTTGTTTAGAGATTCGAAAAACAATAATGTTAAATTAACCCTTAACTATTTACTATTTATATTATGCGGAATCCTTGTGTTTAACCTTATAATCTTCGTGCAATTATTACTAAAAGAAAACAGTTGTTGTTGTCCAATTTTTTCTTTATATAAATATCTTCAATAAATATTCTCACAATATTTACTTTACCGTATCATAGATTTATTTGACATATCAACGTCCATCTTTGTTGTCAATTTTAAACCTTCTAATATTTCTTGTTTGCATATCAATACAATCTGTTTCTTCTTTTATGATCTCTTAAATCTTTATAATTTTATTTGTTAGTTTCTTTTAATTTATTTTAAATTTTCGAATACCTTCTTTTCATCAAAAAAACATCGGAAAGTACTCGCAAATTTAAAAAATACAATCAGGATTTCCTATGTTTTTGTACTGAGATTTCGTTTTGTTATATTTTGTTTGTGTGTTTTATACATCCCTTGTTGTCTCAATTAATGAAACATAAGTTCTGTATAGTTTATATGGCTCTCTGCTTAATTCGAACATAAATAGAGTAATCACCAGATTGAGTGTAGTTAAAAATAAATAGAGTAATCACACATCACTTTCAAAACTAAGAAAGTTTCAGACTTAAAATTAGTATTTTTCTGATTTATTTTTAACATTTAATTTCATCAACGGAGTAACATCTTGAAATATATTTATAGAGATACATAAATTTTGGCTAAAATAATCATGAGAGAGACATAACTCGTTGATCCCAAGATTTGTGGTTTAGTTGTTGTTTTGTGAGTTTTAAGCTAGAACTAGTTTAAAATTAAGCTTATTATCAATTTGCTAGGGATTTATTAGGATCTATCTTGATGATTACACTATATAGTTGTGTGATGAAATTTATGTGCTTCGGATTGTCATCCAAATGATATTTCATTACAGAAGAACTTATTAGCTCATTTTAACAGACTTTAATTAACTGGTAAATGAGATTCAAAAATGGCAGGAAAAACTTTCAAGTAGGGTTGCGTGCAAGGTTAAGAACATGATCAAACACTAGTTATTATTGAATTACTTTTAACACGCTGTTCATAAGCGGGACGATCAAACCCATCATCAATGCAGCAACCTCTCCATTCAATGGATCTGATGGGTTTGGATACAAAAGAAGCTAAGGAAGAAATGTCTCAAACACATTGACAAGGTTTGATAAAAAAAAACAAATCCATAACATAAAAGTTAAAAGTAATCTTCAAAAGAACAACCATCATTTTATTCTAAAATTTCTTTTCACATTTGATTTGGCCCATTCCCAACATAGGACTCCAAGTCTGGTTAATCACATCTAAACAAATAGAACCCGATTGTTGGCATTGGATTCAATTCGGAGATTCAAACTCGTAGATCCGAAACGAAGTTAGATCAAAGAGAGCAAAAGCCCAAATCAATCGTCCGGGCCCAAGAAAGGAACCAAGCCCATTAGTTCAAAGAGAATTAAATATTGTAACGGTCAGAAATGAATACAACTTTTGTAACAGCCAAATAAAAAGTTTAATTCCATATCGGAATTAAATGCCAAAAATAGTATAGAAAGAGGATGATCCCATTTTTAAAAGTGATTCAGAATCATTCAGAAATAATACGGAGAAAAGTACTTTTTACTGTGAGAGAGCTGAGAAGTCTTAAAACTCGGTTCTAACATTTGGTGATGTTTGTTGGGAGAAAAATCCATCCAAGTTTAATAAGCAAGATGTCAAGCTCCGGTGACAACCATTCAGACTCTCTGTCAGAGATGAAGGCCTTTTTGATGGACCTCAAGTCGACTACTGATAAGAAGAAAGAGTCCAAAGAGAATTTCGTAGCACAGTTCAACGTACACAAAACCCAAGTTTTGACGTAGCTGAACCATCTCGCGACGTCACAAGCGGAGTTGGAATCTAGAGTGATGACGTTTAACACACCTGACAACTTCCAAGTTGAGGAAAACTAATGGGGTTTTAAATTTTAATACCGAGTACATCTCCAAGTGCAGAGCAAATCAAGTAGAAGTTGTGAAATGCCAATGAATGCATGCAAGATGTACTCGAGTAATGTATGCATGCAAGAATGCGTGCAAGATGTACAGAGCAAATCGAGTAAGGTATGCAAGATGCAAAAATGCATGCACTAACCTATAGGATGCAATGCCAAATGCCAATGAATGTAAATGGGTGGATACAATGCCTAAAATGCTAATGAAGATACGGAAAATGTGGTGAAATTCATGGTGAAACAATGTAAAAACCATGGTTATCAAAAACCCTCAACAAATATCTGCCAGAAAGCACCTCGACTTTGAGACTCAGCGCGAAGATCGAGTCTTACTCAACATGATTCCACGCACTGCCGAATTTCTCCCAGGAGAAAAGTCGGGAACACCCGCACCATCACAACCTTGCATAGTCCTATCAAGGGTGGAGCTTGCGCTGACAATCGGGCTCGGTCAGGTCGTAGCCCCTAGCCAAACTCCACCCGGTGGATACTCGAACAACTCTCGAGGCAACCCCGATGTGATCGGGTACGAGAGTGTGCAAAGATCCATTCAAAGGGCTAACGCCAAGCTCGCCGCAATGACGTCCAAAGTTTATAAGGCGTCGAGTGTAGCTCCCAAAATTGACCCCGTGATCGAGGAGACGGAAAGGTCACCTTTCGTAGCCTAGGTGGCCAACACACAGATAAAAGAAATCAAAAAGTTGAGATTACTAGTGATACAAGCCTCGATTCAAGGCTGTATGTTCGTGGGCTGTGTGAAGAAGATTAGCTGAGAAACTCAATCTTAGGCTTCTGGATGGGAGTTTTCTGGTTGGTAAAAGATGGAAGGGTGAAGTGAACCACACGAGGGGTGATGAACCTCGTGATAAATCACAAACTTAGAGCTAGGAGAGCTGGTCTCAACTAGGTTCTAAGCGTACAAGTCTCTTGAGAGAATAACTTGTAGAAAGAAAATTCGATCTTTATTAATTATCAAAAAGGTTGTAGAATTACAATGCTGGAAGAAGCCTTATTAATATGCTCGATAGCTTGACCTTCTAGGGTCGACTCAAGAAAGAAATAGAAAACTTACAAAAGTGCACAAATGGAAAACTTACAAAAGTGCATAACCGAAAAAGGACTTATTCCTAAAATGTCTTTGACTCAAAAATGTAAATAATCTAAATCTTAACCTGCAAAAGAGAAAGAGACAAGTATATAATTTGAAAACTTACCTTTCTTACCTCACAGCCAAGAAATGGAAGGTGTCTGACCTTGTGGCATGCACGCGCCTTGCTCCTAGTCTTCGACATGGAGTAGGGTTAGAAATCTTTGGGCCCTGACCTCTCTTGCAACAAAAGCCCAAGTCTCTTGCATTTTTGAGAAGCTTTTGGACTCTTCTTTACACTCTTGGCCCAATGTCCTTCATCGATCATCCTCTAGGAGCTTGTCGACCCACAATCTGAATTTGTGGAAGAGTGCCCTTGATCTGCTCCTTGTTATTGTTCCTGGTGGCACCACTGGTGTAGAGACTTCCACTAGATGCATGTCTTGAAGCTTGTAGCTTATCTGGTCTGAGTCTCCTTGTGTAGATATTGAAATGGTGGTGCATTCGGCTGGATCGGCTGTATCGATTGGACTGTGCGAGGTACTGGCCAAAATGTCATCTAAGCCAGCCAAGTTGATTTCAGAGCCGGCAGCGTCACCAATTGGACCGGCGGTGTCATCCACATCACCACCAGTTGGGCCGAAGGTTTGGGCCTCTCCGCCGGAAATGTTGGTCGGTCCGGCCCGGCTGGTCGAAGGTCCGGCGGTATCGCTTGGGCTGGCAGACGTGCCAAATGACCAGGCTGTCTCGGGCAAGCTCCCTGGTCGGCCAGTCTGGTCTCCTGGCCGGCCATATGACCTGATGTCCCCATCATCTCCTCCCTCTTCAGTAGGTTTTGACCTCAAAACTGGTTCACCTGCACGGAACGGGGCTAAGTCAGTTACGTTGAACGTGTTAGACACCTGAAAATCACCTGGGAGCTCGATCCGGTAGGTGTTGTTGTTGATCCTCTCCAGCACTTTGAATGGTTCATCTCCTCTTGGTGCTAGCTTGGAACTCCTTAGGTTGGGGAACCTCTCCTGCCGTAGGTATAGCTACACCCAATTGCTTGGTTGAAAAATCACCTTCTTTCTTCCCTTGTTGGCATGAGTCCCATACTGCTCGGTCCTCTTCTCCAAGTTCTCTGCTACCTTCTGGTGTAACTTTTTTATGAACTCCACCTTGGATGCTCCATTGAGGTTGGTCATCTCTGCTGGTGGCAGTGGCATTTGCTCCAATGGTGTGAGGGGGTTGAAGCCGTATACTACTTCAAAAGAAGTCTTCTTGGTTGCTGAGTGTATGGCTCGGTTGTATGCGAACTCTATGAATGGCAGGCACTCCACCTAAGTCTTGAGGTTCTTCCCTAGTGTAGTCCTGAGAAGAGTTAACAATGTCCGGTTAACTACTTAAGTTTGGCCATCGGTCTGAGGATGGCAGGTGGTAGAGAAGAGCAGCTTCGTACCTAACTTCCTCCAAAGGGTCCTCCGAAAATGGCCGAGGAACTTGGTGTCCCTGTCTGACACGATGGTACTTGGCACTCCATGAAGCCGTACTATCTCCCTGAAGAACAGCTCGGCTGTTTGCGTGGCATCATTAACATTGGCACACGAAATGAAATGTGCCATCTTGGAGAATCTGTCCACCACTACAAAGATTACATCTTTGTGGTTGATCTTGGGCAGACCTAGAACGAAGTCCATTGAGATGTCCACCCATGGATGTGTAGGTATGGGCAGTGGGAGATACAACCCGTGAGGGTGCACTCGGGACTTCGCCTCTTTGCAAGTGATGCACCTTGCACAATGGGCTTCTACTGACCTTTTGATGTGTGGCCAGTAGAAGTGCTCCTTGACCACTGCTAGAGTCTTGTCGACACCAAAACAGCCCATGAGTCCTCCTCCATGAGCTTCTCGGATGATAAGCTCTAGTAACGATCCTTGTGGTATGCACAGCCTTCTCTCTCAGAACAAAAATCCCTCATGGATGTAAAACTTTCCATGACTCCCTGTGCCACACTCCTTGTAGCTCTCAGCAAAGTCAGGATCATCCTTATATAGGTACTTGATGTGCTCGAATCCTAGGACATTTGCCTCTATGGTGGATATCAAGGCAAACCTCCTTGATAATGCATCGGCTACCACATTGTCCTTGCCCTTCTTGTACTTGATGACGTACGGGAAGGTCTCTATGAACTCTATCCACCTGGCATGTCTCCTCTTGAGATTGGTTTGCCCTCTGAGGTGTTTGAGAGTCTCGTGATTAGTGTGGATCACAAACTCCTTGGACAGCAAGTAATGCTGCCAAGTCTCCAAGGCTCAGACTAGGGCATAGAGCTCCTTGTCATAAGTGGGGTAGTTCAGTGAGGCACCACCTAGCTTCTCACTGAAGTATGCCACTGGCCTCCCTCCTTGAGTTAGCACCGCTTCAATGCCTATTCCAGAGGCATTGCACTCAATTTCAAATGTCTTGTTGAAGTCGGGTAAGACTAGCACTAGTGCATGTGTGAGGCTGTCCTTCAAGGCCTGGAACGCCTTCTCCTGAGCTTCCCCCCCCCCCCAGCTGAAAGCTGAATCCCACATTCTTCTTCACTATTGCCGTCAATGGTGAGGCAATACTGCCGAAGTTGGGCATGAATCTTCTGTAGAAGCTGGCCAGACCGTGGAAACTCCTTACTTGGCTGATGTTGCTTGGTGTTGGCCGTTCTTGTATGGCTCGAATCTTCTCTTCATCAACCTGTAAGTACTGTGAACTTACAACAAAACCTAAGAAGACAAGTTTATCAGTACAAAAGATGCACTTCTTGAGATTGGCATAAAGCTCTTCTTGTCGAGAGTTTTAAGCACCAACTCAAGATGTGTGAGGTGATCCCTTAAACACTTACTATAAACTAAAATGTCATCGAAATAAACTACAACGAACTTACTGATGTACGCCCTAAGAAATTGGGGCATTAGTCAAGCCGAATGGCATGACTGTCCACTCGTAGAGCCCTTGCTTTGTCTTGAAAACAGTCTTCCACTCATCACCTTCGTTCATCCTGACATGGTGGTATCCACTCTTGAGGTCTATCTTGGAGAAGACCGTGGCTCCACTCAGCTCATCTAGCATGTCATCCAGCCGTGGTATCGGATGCCGGTACTTGACTGTAATGTTGTTGATTGCTCGGTAGTCCACGCACATTCGCCAAGTCCCATCCTTCTTGGGCACTAGCAGCACTGGTACATCACATGTACTGAGGCTTTCTAGAACATAGCCTTTCTCCAGGAACTCCTTGACTTGCTTCTCAAGTTTCTTAGACTCCTCTGGACTCATCCGGTAGGCTGGCTGGTTAGGCAGGGTTGCTCCGGGCACGAGGTCGATCTGGTGTTCTATGCCACGTAGGGGAGGCAAGCCTGCTAGTATCTTCTCAGGAAAGACATCCTAGAATTTGTTGAGGAGAGCTGCTACTTCAGGAGGTAGGTCTAACTGTTCTTTCTCTACTTCAACATTTCTTTGAAAACCATTAGTAGCATTAAATCCTTCGAGGCTAAAGCTCTCCGGACATGACTTGGTTGATCAAGGAAATTAGATTTAATGAGCTTCTTTTCCTTACTCATTTGCTGTTGAAGTTCATGTACCTGGGCAGGTGTGAAAGGATCTAGGCTGACCTTTCTCTTGTCATGCACAAAAGTGTAGAGATTGGTTCGGCAATCATGCCTGGTATCCATGTCAAACTGCCATGGCCTTCCTAGCATAAGATGGCCAGCTTGCATCGGCACCACGTCGCACACTACCTGGTCTTGGTACTTGCCCACACTGAAGGGCACAGTGACTTGCTCATTGATCTTGAGCTCCACTTTGTCATCGAGCCATCTCAGTCTATACAGTCGACGGTGCCTTGTCTTCTCTAGACCTAGCTTATCAACCATGTACGCACTAGCAACGTTAGTGCAAGAACCACCATCTATGAAGAGGTTACATACCTTGCCCTTAATGGTGCAACGCTTGTGGAAGATGTTCTCCCTCTAGATGGTCTCTGAGGGATCCACCATTGCACTGAGAATGCGTCAAGTGACCAGCACTTCCCCCACATCAGGGTACTCAATGTCACCGTATTCTCCTTCTGGTTCATAGTCTTCTTCATCTTGGAATTCATACTCTCCAGCTTCCGTAATCAGCATGACCCGGTTGTTTGGGCACTCCCTTGAGATGTGTCCGCGACCCCTACACTTGAAACAAGTGATGTCACGTGATCTTTGAGGGTTAGAGGACTTACTAGGCTCTCTCTGGTCATGGGTTGGCTCAGGAGGCTTGCTTTTAAACCGTGACTCGATCTCTATGCCTTTGCCTTTGTCTACGGGCTTGGGGACGTTGCTTCGTGCCCAAGGCGTCTTATGCTTGCTGCGGATGTCTTGGCTCTTACGTTTGATGTGTTGCTCAGCCTGGACAGATAGGTGGAACAAATCCTTGAAGTCATTGTAGATTTGCCTTTCCACCTTGTGGCTGATTCTTTCTTGCACTCCATCCAAGAATTGTGCCATCAAAGCCTTCTCATCGTCATTGAGCTCCAGCCTATTCCTTAGTCTCTCAAACTCTTCATAGTACTCCTCTATTGATCTGGTACCCTATTTAAGAGTACGAAAACGTCGTTGCAAATCTCTATGAAAATAAGGTGGAACAAACCTTTGTCTCATGAGGTCTTTCATGTCGACCCATGACTCTACGGGCCTCAATCTTTTCTTCTTTTGGTCAGACACCTCATGATCCCACCAGATGAGAGCATTGTCAGTGAGTTATGCTACTGCCATGGATACTCTCCTCGGGCCTGGTTGGTTGCAGTGATCGAAGATGTGATCCATCCTCCTATCCCAATCAAGATAGGCACAATCACAACCTCGCATTGTCCTGTCACGGGTGGAGCTTGCGCTGACAATCGGACTCGCTCAGGTCGTAGCCCCTAGCCAAACGCCACCCAGTGGATACTCGAACAACTCTCGAGGGAACCCCGATGTGATCGGATACGAGAGTGTGCAAAGATCCATTGAAAGGGCCAACGCCAAGCTCATCGCAATGACGTCCAAAGTGTATAAGGCGTCGAGTGTAGCTCCCAAAATTGACCACATGATCGAGGAGACGGAAAGGTCACCTTTCGTAGCCTAAGTGGCCAACACGCAGATAAAAGAAACCAAAAAGTTGAGATTACTAGTGATACAAGCCTCGATTCAAGGTTGTATGTTCGTGGGTTGTGTGAAGAAGATTAGCTGAGAAACTCAATCTTAGGCTTCTGGATGGGAGTTTTCTGGTTGGTAAAAGATGGAAGGGTGAAGTGAACCACACGAGGGGTGATGAACCTCGTGATAAATCACAAACTTAGAGCTAGGAGAGCTGGTCTCAACTAGGTTCTAAGCGTACAAGTCTCTTGAGAGAATAACTTGTAGAAAGAAAATTCGATCTTTATTAATTATCAAAAAGGTTGTAGAATTACAATGCTGGAAGAAGCCTTATTAATATGCTCGATAGCTTGACCTTCTAGGGTCGACTCAAGAAAGAAATAGAAAACTTACAAAAGTGCACAAATGGAAAACTTACAAAAGTGCATAACCGAAAAAGGACTTATTCCTAAAATATCTTTGACTCAAAAATGTAAATAATCTAAATCCTACCCTGCAAAACAGAAAGAGGCAAGTATATAATTTGAAAACTTACCTTTCTTACCTCACGGCCAAGAAATGGAAGGTGTCCGACCTTGTGGCATGCACGCGCCTTGCTCCTAGTCTTTGACTTGGAGTAGGGTTAGGAATCTTTGGGCCCTGACCTCTCTTGCCACTAAAGCCCAAGTCTCTGAAGTCCCTTGCATTTTTGAGAAGCCTTTGGACTCTTCTTTACACTCTTAGCCCAATGTCCTTCGTCGATCATCCTCTAGGAGTTTGTCGACCCACAAGCTGAATTTGTGGAAGAGTGCCCTTGATCTGCTCCTTGTCATTGCTCCTGGTGGTACCAGTGGTGTAGAGACTTCCTCTAGATGCATGTCTTGAAGCTGATAGCTTATTTGGTCCGAGTCTCCTTGTGTAGACGTTGAAATGGTGGTGCACTCGGCTGGATCGGCTGTACCGGCTGAACTGTGCGAGGTACTGGCCAAAATGTCATCTGAGCCGGCCAAGTTGATTCCGGAGCCAGCGGCGTCACCAATTAGACCGGCGGCGTCATCCATGTCACCACCAGTTGGGCCGAAGGTCCGGAGGTACCACTTGGGCCGGAAGACGTGCTAAATGGCCCGGCTGTCTCGGGCAAGCTCCCTGGTCGGCCAGTCTGGTCTCCTGGCCGGCCATACGACCTGATGTCTCCATCAACTAGTCTACGAGGGAGACTTAGAACCGAAAGCATACATGACAGTGTTTCAGATCACCGCAAACCAAGCTCACTCCAGCGAGGATGAAAGAGACATCGGATATTGCGGTTATTCGCAGAAAACTTAATGGGACCAACACTCGATTGGTTGTCTCAGCTGGAGGAAACTCCATTGTGTCAGGATAGTGTTGCAGATGGAGGTTGATCCATTTATGAGTGAGAAGGTTGTTCAGATTTTGATTATCACCTTCAAAGATGACAAATCGATATCCCAAATAAAGTTGTTTTTAAGTTGTACTCCAATTAAGGTAATATAAACATGAAATCGTATTTGATAAATTTTTAGAGTCCCGAAAGTCATCTCGGACCATAAAAGCATAGCAAACGAAACAAGCAACTCTTCGTTTAATATGGATATGTAACCGTTAAATAAACGAGGAGTACTACATATAAATAAGATAGCCAACACAGCTTAGCACGATAACATCATACCCTAAAAGGGATAAACGAAACAAGCAAATCCTCGCTTAGCACGGAATAAACGAGCAGTACATCGCATAAATAAGATAACCAGCATAACTCGATACGATAATATCAAATCCTAAAGGAAAGGGATAAATGATGCAAGCATATCTTCGTTTAACACTGATACGCAAGCGTTAAGTAAACGAAAAGTACTTCGCATAAATAAAATAGCAGCACAACTCGGCGTAATAATATTGAACCATAAAGAAGGGGATAAACAAAGCAAACAATTTCTCATTTAAAACACAGAGACACAACCGTTAAATGAAGGATAAATAATTCGCGAAACAATAAAACAAACCAACACAGCTTGGTCTAAAAGTAAACATCGATGATTGAAGCAAAAGGTACTAAACCGCCATTGTAAGGCCGAAAGAAACAACGACAGCAAATGAACTCATCAAGAGATTGATCAAACACCGGTGACATCGAAAGCAACAGACCGACCCTTAAATGTAACTTTGAGCTTTTCTACATGCCCGGTAGAAGAATCTCATAGGACAGATTCGACAACTCACGGGGCAGACTCGGCTGCTCGGAGGGTAGACTTGGCAGCTCGTGGGGCAAACTCGGCAGCTCGTGGGGCAAACTCGACACCTCGCTGTGCAAAATTTGCAGCTCATGAAACAGACTCGATACATAATCTTCATATACAGAAAGTGACTAAATAAACACATTAAGTTTTCAGAATCCTTTCAGGATCCTTGGGGGCATATAGAGTCGAGATTCAGCTCGTAGAGCTCGCGGGAAGCTAAAAAAAAGAATAAGACATCAGAGTTTAGATTTAGCTCGGGAGAGATCGGGAACAAACTCAAATGAGGCCAAGAGCCAGGAGCTCGGGTGAGGCCGAGAGCCAGGAGCTCGGGTGAGACCAAGAGCCAGGAGCTTGGGTGAGGTCGGGAGCTGAGAGCTCGGGTGAAGTCAAGAGCTCGGGTGAACCTAGAAGCGCGGATGATGCAGGGACCTCGGGTGAGGTCAAGCTCCCATGAGATGGGAGTTCGGGTGAGGTCGGGAGTTCGGATGAGACCAGGAACTCAAGTGAGGTAGAGAGCTCAAGTGAGGCCAGGAGCTCGGATGAGGCCGGGAGCTCGGGTGGGGACAAAAGCTTGGGTGAGGCCGAGAGCTCCGGATGAGGCCGAGAGCTCCGGGTGAGGCCGAGAGATCAGGGTGAGCTCGGGGTGAGCTCAGGGTGAGCTTAGTCTGAGCCCGCGGTAAGATCGGGGTAAGATCGGATGAGCTTGGGGTGAGCTTGAGTGAGCTCGGGTGAGCTCGGGGGAGCTCAGGTGAGCTCGGGTGAGCTCGGGTGAGCTCGGGTGAGATCGGGTGAGCTCGGGTGAGCTCGGTTGAGATCGGGTGAGCTCGGTTGAGCTCGGTTGAGCTCGCTCGGGTGAGCTCGGGTGAGCAAGCTAGGAGATCGGGTGAGCAGCAAGCTCAGGTGAGGAGGCACAACTCAGGTGAGATCGGGTGAGCAACAGGAGGCGTGACACGGATGAGCTATAGGAGGTGCAACTCCGGTGACCAATAGGAAGTGCAGCTCAGGTGAGCTCGGGTGAGCAACAGCAGCCGCAGCTCGGGTGAACTCGGGTGAGCAATAGGAGGGGCAGCTCGGATGAGCTCGGGTGAGCTCGGGTGAGCAATAGAAGGTGCAGCTCGGATGAGCAAATATATAAAAATATTATATTTAGAATTTTTAATCCAATTTAAGATTTAATTTTTTTTTATTAAATTGTTTTTAAGATATTTTAATATTTTATTTTTAAAAATTTAAACTAATTATGTTATATTTGAAATAAAAACCAAAACGAATACTCTTTTTGTCAATTTTTCATAAGAAAATTCAGATTATTCGTATCTTTATACAAAAATTAGCACACATTTAAATCTACTATTTTTTCAGTATTTTGATATTGATGTTAAAAATAAAAATTTTATGAAATAAAGTAAATTTTAAGAGTATGTTCAGAGTCCCATTGTTAGGATTGTAGGAAAAATGAAAAAATGTAATGTAATTTTTAAATATTTTTTCATAATATATCAAATATTTTAAAATACAAAATATATTTTAATGATTAAAAATTAAAATATTTGTTAACAAACACGAAACATAAAAATTTAAGAGAAATTTTTTTAAAAGATTTTCTAAAAGGGTTATTACAAAATATATTGTAATTATTATACACCATTTTATATATAGTGTATAATAGTATTTTATAAAAAAAACACTGTAAAATACATATACATTAGTATATTCCAAATTTACTTGTGATGACTTTCTATGTAAAATGACAAATTTGCTTGGTGTAGCTTTTTTTTGCATATTCATTGTATGAGTTATAAACTTAGAAAAAACTTGTATACTCAATAAATTTTTTCAATAAAGAAATCTCACAATCAGATAGGAAAATGTATTTACCAAAATTTGGTATATTACCAATAGTGTCATCACTTTTGAATTTAGAAAATGATATGAAAAGAGAAATTTTTTTTTCAGAATGTTATTTTTGTTATCAAAATCCTGTCAAGAATAAAAAAAACTGGTTAATACACACATATACCAAAAGGTAAATATATTTTTTATTAGCAGTTTTATTCTATTTTTGTTTTTTGTTTTTTTTTGTGCCAATTTTAATTTTATTATCCATTAATATCATTGTTTACAATCGTATATAAAAACAGAGGACAAAACTTAAAAATGTTCCAATCTTGAGGAGATAAAATAACTGATGAAGCGAGAGAGTCAGCAGTAGCATTACCCGATCTTGATTGGTATGAGAATTTGATTCCGTCAAAATTGGAAACCTATAATTTGATTGTTTAGAGATTATTTGATATTTTAAATTAATCTCTGCTTTATTGATGAGATTATTTAAATATAAATTATTTCCCTCGAAAATAACATAGCGGTATCCCAACGTCCAAGTTGATTGTTTAGCCCAGATCAGCTTCTATAACTGTAAATCGACCTTAAAATTTGCCTCTGCCAGCCTTTAAGAAACTTCCTTGATTGTTGCGAAGAATCCAGCCGAGACCAGAATGTGTGTCTTCTACTTTATGTGTACCGTCGTAGTTACATTTAATCTAATTTTCTGGTGATGCTTTCCATTTGTTGGTATTGTATTGTACACTTGTAATCGCCGGTTGTTTAATTGGGATAACCACATTCTGTAGTCATTTTTGGACGTCTTCGTAACATTTAGTGAACATATAGTCATCCGAAAGTGACCTATTGTTAAATATCAAAAATAACATTTCTATAAAAAAATATATTTATATTCGAAAAATATATAAAAATAAAAGATAATATGTTAAATATATAGTGAGCATATATTTTTATATATTCGAAAAATGTATAAAAAATATATAAAAATAAAAGATGATTACTATAATATGTTAAATTTCTATAAAAAAGATTATCCTTGTTACTTTTAATTACTATCAATGATTTTCCAAAAATATATATTTATATTTGAGGTGGTGGAACCCTAATTCTAATACATAATATGTTCTATTGTTATGGATATACTACATCTCGCCTTAAGTGATTTTCTCTTGAAAATTTGACAAACAAATTTTTGATTTGGAAAACTCTAACTAAACACGTTTATATACTATATTTTGTATAAATTCATCTTTTAAAAATATTACATTCATTTAGAAATTAAACAAATATAAACCTTCGTTTATATTATACCCAACTAAAATATAGTATGAATTTAACTTTTTGTGATCCTAATCATCCAACCGTCATACAAAAAACAATTACAGTAATTGTTTTTTCAGCTTTTTGTTTAGAGATTTGAAAAACAAAACCTCATACAACGGCACCTGTAATGTTAGGTTAACGCTTAACTCTTTACTATTTATACTATACAGAATCCTTTTGTTCAACCTTATAATCTTCATGCAATTATTCCTAAAAGAAAAAATATCTTCAATAAATATTCTCACAATATTTACTTTGCTGTATCATAAATTTATTTGACATATCAACGTCTATTTTCGTTGTCCATTTTAAATCTTCTAATATTTCTTGTTTGCACATCAATACAATCTGTTTCTTCTTTTATTATCTCTTAAATCTTTATAATTTTGTTTGTTAATTTCTCTTAATTTATTTTAAATTTTTGAATACCTTCTTTTCATCACAAAAACATTGGAAAGTGCTCACGAATTTAAAAATACTATCATAATTTCCTATGTTTTTATACTGAGATTTCGTTTTGTTATATTTTGTTTGTGTGTTTTATACATCCCTTATTTTCTCAATTAATTAAACATAAGTTCTTTATAGTTTACATGGCACCACATTGGGTGTAGTTAAAAATAAATAGAGTAATCATACATCACTTTCGAAACTACAAAAAAGTTTCAGACTTAAAATTAGTGAGATATTTGATGGCGAGCTATGATCTCCGAGAAAATGAAAATTCACAAAATTAGTATTTTTGCTGATTTATTCTGAACATTTAATTTCATCAAAGGAGTAACATCTCGAAATATATTTATAAAGATGCTAAAATTTTGGATAAAATAATCGTGAGAGAGACATAACTCGTTGATCCCAAGATTTATGGTTTAGTTGTTGTTTTGTGAGTTTTAAGCTAGGGATTTATTAGGATCTATCTGATGGTTACTTGAGCTTTTACACTATATAGGTGTGTGATGAAGTTTTTGTTCTTTGGATTGTCATCCAAATGATATTTCATTACAGAAGAACTTATTAGCTCACTTTAACATATTTTTTTGGTTTTGGGATAAGCTCTTGATGTTGTAATGGTGTCCGCATGCATTTTGAATTTCTTTGGTTTTTCTGTTGTAGTTCAAAGTTTTTTCCTTGGATTTAGGTTTTATCGAGTTCATGACTAATGGAGTAAGTCATTGTGGTTTTGTTCTCTATTGGAGGTTTTGTTTTATTTTTGGAGTTTGGAGTTGTTGAACTCAATTTTCCTCTCTTTAGATTTTATAGTATTATATGCTTTATCAAACTAAATCTACCGTTAGTCAAACAAATCGATTTACAAAAATAAGTTTAGTATCCAAAAATTAAATCCACCAAACTCAAAACAATTATGTTATTAATAGTGTTAGTGTAGAAAACGTAATCAAACAACAAAGTTAAGATTATCAAAACATTGTTTATTTCTTTTGATAATTACACAAGTTAATTGATCACAAATTAACCTTGTTTTAGGTTTTACATAAACTTAATAACCTATTAATTTGAAACATAGACAATCTACAAAACAAGACCACCTTACACAAATTAAGAATATTTTTTGTCTTTTTGATTTCTCTTTAATTTTTGATGACGATCTCCGAAAAAGTGTGTCAATTCTTCTGTTTTAACACCTAATTTATCTTTGGAAAGATGTCTTATTATTTCCTTTGGAAAAACTTTCTTTAAAATACATGACACATTCTTTGTCTTTCTAACAGGAAAACTTCTTGTTTTTATTTTATGAAAACTTCCTGTGTTGTGTTTCATTTGAACTTTTTGTTTTGCTTCAGTCATTTCAGCGCCTTGGGTACGGTCCACCTTGGTTAGACTTCTCTGGCCTATTGATAAGCTTCTTTCCTGATGGAGCAACATAATAGCTGAAAGACAATGAATAAGAGTTATGTAAGAAAAGCTTGGTTATATACGACGGTTTTCAGAGGAAAGAGTTATGTGCGAGATAAATGAGAAACGAGGACAAAGGGAACATACACATTAGCAAATTTGGTACCACCTTCACCTCTAATCCGCAGTAAACGTTTCCAACCAGTGGGTGGGCGAGCAATGCCAGGCTTATCAATAGCCCAGCGACGGGTTTCATCTTGGGAAATATCTGCAGGAACATCACAAGAAATAACTGGCTTCCACTCACGAGCTGTTTCACAAAAGAATGGGTTTTCTAAAAGTTTTTCCCTTATCTCTTCATACTTCTTCATTGAGGGCATAAGCCTCCATTTGAAACAATTCGCACATTGAACCGTAAAAGCCCCAATGTTTGGACACTTTTTAACTGAAGGAGACTGAGATTGAATAGGTTGAACTTCTTCTCCTTCAGTATCATCAATTCCCTTTGAGCCATAAAGCACCAGCTGGTTCTCTCTATTATCATCCACCTCAATAGGTGAGGGCGATACTGATCCACGCGACTGTTGAACAGCTTGAAAATCCATGTCACTTGTAGAAGGGACAACATTTCTTTCCTCCATTACATTGTTGGATTCATTTCCATTGCATGACTGAGACATACTTGATACGAACCACCTATAAATAAAATAAAAAATTTGTTATAGATTTCCACAAGACTAACATTTGTTTCCCTTCCAATTACGAAAATGATGATAATTCATCACAATTACGAAAACATCATAGAAGAACATGAACAAGACGGTAAAATCAGAACAGGCTGAGCATAAGGAAATACTATTACATGCTTAATACCAAAGTAACGAACAACTAAACAGTAGAAACCCTAGCATGGATCAAATCATTCAAAATCACAAATCATCAGCTCTCTACCAAATTAAGAGAGACATTGAAGAAAAGAAAGAAAAAACTCACTAAAGGAAGCAACAATAATAATAAAAAAGATCCAAACCCATATCATCAAACGAGCCAACGAAAAAAAATATCAAATATGAAGAAGAAGAAGAAGAAGAAGAACCGAAAGGAGTGTGGCATATCATTACACGAAGAGAACAAGGGTTTCGGAGATCGGGGAGAGATTTCGTGATAGAAACAAGGCAAGGCTCTATATATCGTTGAGAAGAGAGGGCTCTCTAATTTGACAATCTCATTTTTGACACAGAACCATTTCAGACAAAAAGAAATGGGGAAACAGAAATGGTGGTGTTGGTGGTGTTGTCTAAACAGAAATGGGGAAATGGGAGAGAAAGAGAGAGGTTTTAATTCATTCTGCATAAATATGTTGGGATAAAATAATTCTTTAATTAAATTCACTCAAATTCGGATAAACAAAAGATTAACTTCCTAAAATAATATTTTATTCTAAATTTAACACTTTAACTTAAAATTTTAAAATTAATATAAATAATTTTTCAAAAATACATATTTATTATAAATAAATTATAAATATATATAAAATATTATTTTTTATTATTTTAGATTTAATATTTTTTATTAAAAAAATTTTAAATTATTTTAATATTAAATTTGTGATATTTTTAATAATTTAATTTAATCATGTTATATTTTGAAAAAAAAACTTTAAAAAATACTGTGTACAATAGTATTTAATCACCATTTTATATAATTAAAAAACTTTAATTTAATCACCATTTTATATAAAGTGTACAATAGTATTTTATAAAAAATAATAAAACACTATAAAATACATATACATTAATATATTCCAAATGTTCCTGTGATGACTTTCCATGTAAAATAACAAAATTTGCTTGGTGTAGCTTTTTTTTTGCATATTCATTGTATGAGTTAAAAACTTGGAGAAAATTTGTATCCTCAATAAATTTTTCAAATCAAGAAATCTTACAATGAGATAGGAAAATGTATTTACCAAATTTGATATATTACCAATAGTGTATCCATCACTTCTGAATTTAGAAAATGAAATGAAAAGAGTAGTTTTCTTTTTTCAAAATGTTATTTTTGATATCAAAATCCTGGCAAGAATAAAAAAACTGGTTAATGCACAGACATACCAAAAGATAAATATATTCTTTTATTGGCATTCTTATTCTATTTTTGTTTAGTGATACAAAATCAAAAATGCATTTATTTAATCAATTGAAAATAGTGTGTTTATGCAAAAAATGGATTTATTACGTATTTAATTTACCTAGATCAATTCTAAAAATATCTTTAACAAAAAAATAAATTTTAATAGATTCGTGTTATACAAAAATATAAAAAATATATAACAATAAAAGATGATTACTATAATTATATGGTAAATTTTTATAAAAAATTATTCTTATTATTTTTAATTATTATCAAAGATTTTCCAAAAATAATATTTATATTCGAGGTGGTGGAGCCTTAACTCTAATATATAATACGTTCTATTTTTATAGATATATTACATCTCGCCTTAAGTGATTTTCGCCTGAAAACTTGATAAAAAATTTGTGATTTGGAAAACTCTAACTAAACACGTTTGTATACTATATTTTGTATAAGTTCATCTTTTTAAAATATTACATTCATTTAGAAATTAAACAAATATAAACCTCTGTTTAAATTATACCCAACTAAAATATAGTATAAAATTAATTTTTGATGATCCTAATCATCCAACCGTCATATAAAAAACATTTACAATAATCATTTTTTCAACTTTTTGTTTAGAGATTCGAAAAACAAAACCTCACCTATAATGTTAAGTTAACCCTAACTCTTTATTATTTATACTATACGAAATCCTAATCTTCATGCAATTATTCCTAAAAGAAAACAGTTGTTGTTGTCCAATTTCTTCTTTATATAAATATCTTCAATAAATATGCTCACAATATTTACTTTACCGTATCACAGATTCATTTGACATATTGTTAGAATCAAATTTGCACTTTATTCAGCTCTCACACAAATTTTTTAAAATATTCTTTAAATAGTTCTTTTTATTTATGAATGTTTCTGAATGATCTCTATTACATAAGAATTATGCCCCTTTTATACTATAATTCGCAATTAATTCTAGATATAGAATTAAGAGTAATACCCTAAAATAGCACCTTTTAAAGTTTTTCTTCCAAATCTAGCATCATAAAATTAAATTCCCAAAAATAGCATAAATATTTATGTGAAAATACTTATTTATTCTAAATAAATTATACATAAACTTAAAGTATTGTATTTGGGTTCATTATTTCCAATTTAGGATTTAATTTTTTTCTATTAAAATGTAGTTTTAATATATTTTAATCTTAAATTTGTGCTATTATTGGACATTTAAACAAACGATGCTATTTTTGGAACAAAAACTTAGAAAAGTGCTATTTTAGACATTTGCCCTAGAATTAATTGCAGATTTGACAGTTACAACATAATTAAATTTTGACCGTTATAGTATCAATTATTGTCCATTACAAAGTAATTAATTCTTCTGAGCGTTACATAATTAAAATAACCGGTTTGACTTCTTTTTGGTTAATCTTGGTCCGGTTAGTAGATTCAGATTTTGTGGTTAAATCTGATGTCCACAATAAGCCCTCCAAATTTCCTAAAGCGTCGATTCAGGAAACTTTATTTTGTCTTTGTCATGCTCGTTTTATGCTGGTTATCTTACTTTCGTGAAGTGTTCCTCATTTATTTAACGGTTGCGTATCGATGTGTTGAAGAAAAGTTGTTTGCTTCATTCATTCCCTTTATTTTTTCTTGAAGAATTTGATATTGTAATGCCGAGCTGCGCTGGTTGTATTATTTTAGCGAAGTGCTCTTCGTTTCTGTAATGGCTACGTATACGTATTTTTACGAAGAGTTGCTTGCGCTCTTATCCTATTTTAGGGTTTTATATTGTTGTGCCGAGTTGTGCTGGATATATTATTTTAGCGTAGTGCTCCTCGTTTTTGTAACGGCTACATATCCATGTTTTTACTAGGAGCTGCTTGCGCCCTTATCCCTTTTTAAGGTTTTATATTCTCTTGCCAAGCTGTGCTGGCTATATTATTTTAGCGAAATGCTCTTCATTTCTGTAATGGGTACGTGTCCGTGTTAATTTTTACGAGGAGTTGCTTGCTTTTTTTTTCTTTTTTTTACCTGTTTGATATTATTTTGCCGAGCTGTGCAGGCTATTTTATCGAAGTGCTCCTCGTTTTTATAACGGCTACGTGTCCGTGTTTTTACGAGGAACTGCTTGCCTTTTTTTACCTCTTTTAGGGTTTGGTATTATTTTGCCGAGCTGTGCTGGCTATTTTAGCGAAGTACACCTCGTTTATTTAATGGTCATATATCCATGTTTTTACAAGGAGCTGCTTAGATTTTTTTGTTACCCTTTTTAATTTTTTATATTATTTTGCCGAGTTATGCTGGCTATTTTACCAAAGTGTTTCTTGTTTATTTAATGGCGATATATCCGTGTTTTTACGAGTAGTTGTTTGCTTTTTTACACTTTTTAGAGTTTGATATTATTTTTGAGACTGTAAACACTTTTAAAAAACTTTGCCGGGTACGATTTCATTCTATATCGTCCTGACTGCATACCTCAAAATACAAAACAATGATAACGAAATTATACCTTTTATTTTGTTTCAATTCGAGCTATAGAGTCTGTCGAGGATGTCCTGAAAAATTGGATTATCATCGTTAGAGTTTGATATTTTTCTTAAAAGTTAGGATGGATTGTCTCCATAAACAGTGCCAAATGTTAGAACCGAATTTGCACTTTATTCAGCTCTCACACAAATTCTCTAAAATATTCTCTGAATAGTTCTTTTTATGTCTAAATATAACTGAATGATCCCTATTACATAAGGATTGTGCCCTTTTTATACTATAATCTGCAATTAATTCCAGATATATAATTAATTACAAATTTTGCGATTACAACATAATTATTTTTTATCGTTACAGTATTAATTATTGTCCGTTACAAAATAATTAATTTTTTTGACCGTTACATAATTAAAATAACTGATTTGACTTTTTTTGCTCCATCTTTGTCTGGTTAGCGGATTCAGATTTTAAGATTAAATCTGGTGCCCACACATATCAACGTCTATCTTCGTTGTCCATTTTAAATCTTCTAATATTTTTTTGTTTGCACATCAATACAATATGTTTCTTCTTTTATTATCTTTTAAATCTTTCTAATTTTGTTTGTTAATTTCTCTTGATTTATTTTAAATTTTAGAATACTTTCTTTTCATCACAAAAACATCGGAAAGTCCTCTAATACATAATATGTTTTATTGTTATAGATATACTAACTCTAATACATAATATGTTTTATTGTTATAGATATACAACATCTCACCTTAAGTGATTTTTGTCTGAAAATTCGACAAACAAATTTTTGATTTGGAAAACTCTAACTAAACACGTTTGTATACGATATTTTGTATTCATTTTTAAAAAAATATTACATTCATTTAGAAATTAAACAAATATAAACTTCCGTTTAGATTATATCCAACTAAAAATATAGTATAAATTTAATTTTTGGTGATCCTAATCATCCAACCGTCATACAAAAAAAAATTACAATAATCATTTTTTCAGCTTTTTGTTTAGAGATTCGAAAAACAATAATGTTAAATTAACCCTTAACTCTTTACTATTTATACTATACGGAATTCTTATGTTTAACCTTATAATCTTTGTGCAATTATTCCTAAAAGAAAATAGTTGTTGTTGTCCAATTTCTTCTTTATATAAATATCTTCAATAAATATTGTCACAATATTTATTTTACCGTATCATAGATTTATTTGACATATCCACGTCCATTTTCGTTGTCCATTTTAAATCTTCTAATATTTCTTGTTTTCACATCAATACAATATGTTTTTTCTTTTATGATCTCTTAAATATTAAAATTTTATTTGTTAATTTCTCTTAATTTATTTTAAATTTTCGAATATCTTTTTTTTATCACAAAAACATCGAAAAGTCCTTGCGAATTTAAAAATACTATCAGGATTTTCTATGTTTTTGTACTGAGATTTCGTTTGTTATATTTTGTTTGTGTGTTTTATACATCCCTTATTGTCTCAATTAATGAAACATAAGTTCTGTATAGTTTACATGGCTCTCTGCTTAATTCGAACATAAATAGAGTAATCACACATCACTTTCGAACCTAGAAGAAATTTTCAGACTTAAAATTAGTATTTGATGGCGTGCTATGATCTCCGAGAAAATGGAAATTCACAAAATTAATATTTTTGCTGATTTATTCTTAATATTTAATTTCATCAAAGGAGTAACATTTCGAAATATATTTATAGAGATGCATAAATCATGAGAGACACAACTCGTTGATCCTAAGATTTATGGTTTAGTTGTTGTTTGTGAATTTTAAGCTAGACCTAGCTTAAAATTAAGCTTATTATCAATTTGCTAGGGATTTATTAGGATCTATCTGATGGTTGCTTGAGCTTTTACACTATATAGGTATGTGATGAAGTTTATGTGCTTCAGATTGTCATCCAAATGATATTTCATTACAGAAGAACTTATTAGCTCATTTTAACAAACTTCTTTGGTTTTGGGATAAGCTCTTGACGTGGTCATCGTGTCTGCATGCATGTTTATTTTAATTTCTTTAGTTTTTCTATCGTAGTTCAAAGTTTTTTCCTTGGATTTAGGTTTTCTCGAGTTCATGATTTTCTAGGTGGACTGATATAGTAAATCATTGTGTCCTCTCTTTGAGGTTTTGTTTTATTTTTGGAGTTTGGAGTTGTTGAACTCAATTTTCCTCTCTTTATATTTTATAGTATTATATGCTTTATCAAACTAAATCTACCTTTCATCAAACAAATAGACTTACAAAAATAAGTTTAGTATCCAAAAATTAAATCTACCAAACTCAAAAAATTATGTTATTAATACTGTTAGTGTAGAAAACGTAATCAAACAACAACTTTAAGATTATCAAAACATTTTTTATTTATTTTAATAATTGCACAAGTTAATTTATCACAAATTAACTTTGTTTTAGGTTTTACACAAACTTAATAACCTATTAATTTATCACTTCTTCTGTTTTGACACCTATTTTATCCTTGGTTTCTTACTTGTCTTCTAGGAAGATTTCCTATTATTTCCTCCAGAAAAAGGTTATTTAGTGTCCATGACAAACTCTCTGTCTTTCTAATAGGAAAACTTCTTTGTTTTGCTTCAACCATTTCACCGTCCGGTCCATCTTGGTTAGACTTCTTTTTTTAAGCCCATATCGGATTTTTATTTCTTCAATCTTCCTCTTTTTTATACAATTTGATACTCAAGCATCTAAAGTACCTACAACTTAGTTTTGAACAAACAACACACAGACCAACCACAAGTTTCCCACGAAAATGAATTATAATATTAAACTTTAATGTTTTGAAATTGTGATAGATGAGGAGAAACTTAAAGTTCGTTTTTGTTCACACACAGAAAGTAGTTATTGCACACATAGTTATAGCTATCACATATTACAACCATGATTAACATCAAGTTTTCCCCCATACTTGTTACTCCCACTGTCTTCAATATTTTACATCAGGTTCATCTCCCCCATACTTGTTATTCCCACTGTCTTCAATATTTTACATCAGGTTCATCTCCCCCTGCTAGAGTGTCAAAGTGAGTCAACAATAATCAGAGATGTAGAGAAATGAACAAAAAGAAAACACACGAGACAAAAAAAAATGTGTGATTATACCAACAATGGTGTGCAAAATGTGACGAACCTTGGAGATAAGAAACTATCGTGAACAAACACCAGCTGGAGAAGAGTGCTCCGGCTTAACTTTAGGAGTGGAGACACCCGAGGGGACTTCCTTGAAAATTGGAATAGAAGACAGATACACCGATTCTGATATGGGAATGGGATGTTGAGCTTTAATTAACTGGTAAATAAGATTCGAAAATGGCAGGAAGAATTTTAAAGTAGGGTTGCGTGCAAGGTTAAGAACATGATCAAACACTAGTTATTATTGAATTACCTTTAACACGCTGTTCATAAGCAGGACGATCAAACCCATCATCAATGCAGCAGCCTCTCCATTCAATGGATCTGATGGGTTTGGATACAAAAGAAGCTAAGGAAGAAAATTTATCAAACACATTGACAAGGTTTGATAAAAAAAACAAATTCATAACATAAAAGTTAAAAGTAATCTTCAAAAGAACAACCATCATTTGATTCTAAAATTTCTTTTCACATTTGATTTGGCCCATTCCCAACATAGGACTCCAAGTCTGGTTAATTACATCTAAACAAACAGAACCCGATTGTTGGCATTGGATTCAACTCGGAGATTCAAACTCGTAGATCCGAAACGAAGATGGACCGAAGAGAGCAAAAGCCGAAATCAATCGTCCGGGCCCAAGAAAGGAACCAAGCCCATTAAAAGAGAATTAAATATTGTAATGGTCAGAAATGAATACAGCTTTTGTAACTACCAAATAAAGCATTTAATTCTATATCGGAATTAAATACCAAAAATAGTATAGAAAGAGGATGATCCCATTTTTAAAAGTGATTCATATTCAAAAATAATACGGAGAAAAGTACTTTTTACTGTGAGAGAGCTAAGAAATCTTAAAACTCGGTTATAATATTTGGCAATGTTTGTGGGGAGAAAAATCCATCCAAGTTTAATAAGCAAGATGTCAAGCTCCGGTGACAACCATTCAGACTCTCTGTCAGAGATGAAGGCCTTTTTGATGGACTTCAAGTCGACTATTGATAAGCAAAAAGAGTCCAAACAGAATCTCGTAGCGCAGTTCAACGTACACAAAACCCAAGTTCTGACATAGCTGAACCGCCTCGCGACGTCACAAGCGGAGTTGGAATCTAGAGTGATGACGTTTAACACACCTGAAAACTTCCAAGTTGAGGAAAACTAATGGGGTTTTAAATTTTAATCCCGAATACAACTCCAAGTGCAGAGCAAATCAAGTAGAAGTTGTGAAATGCCAATGAATGCATGCAAGATGTACTCGAGTAAGGTATGCATGCAAGAATGCATGCAAGATGTACAGAGCAAATCGAATAAGGTTTGCAAGATGCAAAAATGCATGCACTAACCTATAGGATGCAATGCCAAATGCCAATGAATGTAAATGGGTGGATAGAATGCCTAAAATGCTAATGAAAATACGGAAAAGGTGATGAAATACATGGTGAAACAATGTAAAACCATGGTTATCAAAAACCCTCAACAAAGATCTGCCAGAAAGCACCTCGACTTTGAGACTCAGTGCGAAGATCGAGTCTTACTCAACATGATTCCACGCGCTGCCGAATTTCTCCCAGAAGAAAAGTCAGGAACACCCGCACCATCACAACCTCGCATTTTCCTGTCATGGGTGGAGCTTGCGCTGACAACCGGGCTCGGTCAGGTCGTAGCCCTTGAGCCAAACTCCACCCGGTGGAAACTCGAACAACTCTCGAGGGAACCCCGATGTGATCGGGTACGAGAGTGTGCAAAGATCCATTGAAAGAGCCAACGCCAAGCTCGCAGCAATGACGTCCAAAGTTTATAAGGTGTCAAGTGTAGCTCCCAAAATTGACCGCGTGATCGAGGAGACGGAAAGGTCACCTTTCGTAGCCTAGGTGGCCAACACGCAGATAAAAGAAACCAAAAAGTTGAGACTACTAGTCTACGAGGGAGACTTAGAACCGAAAATGTACATGACAATGTTTCGGATCACCGCTAACCAAGCTCACTCCAGCGAGGAGGAAAGAGACATCGGATATTGCGGTTATTCGCAAAAAACTTAATGGGACCAACACTCGATTGGTTGTCTCAGCTGGAGGAAACTCCATTGATAATTTCAACCAGTTATCGACGGTGTTCATCAAACACTATTACATCTTTATGGGAAAAGGAACGACTGATGCCAGTCTATGGAAGGTCACACAAGTTGAGATGGAACCGCTACAGTCCTACATCGACAACATCAAAAAGTGAAGGCAAAGATAGCATGAGTCAATGACTCGACTGCCCTTGCCGCACTGAAACACGGGCTTTAGCATGAGTCCCTCTTCTGTTTTGATCTAACGATCCATGAGCCCGAGATGATCGATGACGCGTTACACAGTTTGAAGAATTGGATAATTGCTAAAGAGGAAAAGTTGACGCTTGCAAAAAAATTCAAGCCAAACAAAAACGCCCCTGAGCCTTCCTCAAATCAGAGGTCATTCAAAAAGCCGGAGTGGGAAAGCTGGAGTCACCTAGAAGGTCCCTATAGAATTGTAAAAATAGTTAAGCACGGAGTGTACAAACTAGGCACCCTCAACCAAACTCCGGTGATAAGGTCATGGACCGATTTATTTTAGCCATTCAATTAAACTCAAAAATTTAATAAAGTTTTTTTTATTGTCATTATACTTTATTAATGGCAAATATCATTGTTTACAATTGGAAGTAAGAAAGAAGGACAAATAGAGTATAAATTCTAATCGATTGAAGCCTCAATTAATGCAGAAGCTAAAGAATCAACTGTCTGGTTTCCTGATCTTGGTTGGTAAGAGAACTTGATGCCAAAGAAATGATTTTCCCAAAGGTGGATTGTGTCAAGATAGTGTTGTAGATGGAGGTTGATCCCTTTATGAGTGAGAAGGTTGTTCAGGTTTTGATTATCATTTTCAAAGATGACACATCGATATCCCAAATAAAGTTTTTTTTTAAAATTGTACTCCAATTAAGGCGATATAAACATGAAATCGTATCTGATAAAGCTTTTTGGAGTCCCGAAGGTCATCTTGGACCATAAAAGCATAACAAACGAAACAAGCAACTCTTCGTTTAATACGGATATGCAACCGTTAAATAAACGAGGAGTACTACACATAAATAAGATAGCCAACACAGCTTAGCACGATAACATCATACCCTAAAAGGGATAAACAAAACAAGAAACTACTCGTTTAGCACGGAATAAACGAGGAGTACATCGCATAAATAAGATAACCAACATAGCTTGACACGATAATATCAAATCCTAAAGGAAAGGGATAAACGATGCAAGCATATCCTCGTTTAACACTGATACGCAAGCGTTAAGTAAACGAAAAGTACTTCGCATAAAAAAAATAGCAGCACAACTCGGCGTAATAATATTGAATCCTAAAGAAGGGGATAAACAAAGCAAACAATTTCTCATTCAAAACACAGAGACACAACCGTTAAATGAAGGATAAATACTTTGCAAAACGATAAAACAAACCAACACAACTTGGTCTAAAAGTAAACATCGATGATTGAAGCAAAAGGTACTAAACTGCCATTGTAAGGCCGAAAGAAACAACGACAACAAATGAACTCATCAAGAGATTGATCAAACACCGGTGACATCGAAAGCAGCAGATCGACCCTTAACTGTAACTTTGAGCTTTTCTACATGCCCGCTAGAAGAATCTCATAGGAAAGATTCGACAACTCATGGGGCAGATTCAGCAGCTCGCGGGACAGACTTGGCAGTTCGCGGGGCAGACTCGGCAGCTCGCGGGGCAGACTTGACACCTCGCTGTGCAAAATTTGCAGCTCATGGGACAGACTCGGCAGCTCGCGAGAAGACTCGACATACATAATCTTCATATACAGAAAGTGACTAAATCAACACATTAAGTTTTCAGAATCCTTTCAGGAAACTTGGGGGCATATAGAGTCGAGATTCATCTCGCAGAGCTTGCGGGAAGCTAAAAAAAAAAGACATCAGAGTTTAGATTTAGCTCGGGAGAGCTCGGGAACAAACTCGGATGAGGCCAAGAGCCGGAAGCTCGGGTGAGGACGAGAGCCAAGAGCTCGGGTGAGGTTGGGAGCCGAGAGCTCGGGTGAAGTCAAGAGCTCGGGTGAGCCTAGAAGCTCGGATGAGGCGGGGACCTCGGGTGAGGTCGAGCTCCCATGAGATGGGATTTCAGGGTGAGCTCGGGGTAAGATCGGGTGAGCTTGCGGTGAGCTCGAGTGAGCTCGGGTGAGCTCGAGTGAGCTCGGGTGAGCTCGGGTGAGCTCGGTTGAGCTTGCGTAAGCAATAGGAGGCACAGCTCGGGTGAGATTGGGTGAGCAACACGAGGCGTAGCACGGATGAGCAATAGAAAACGCAGCTCAGGTGAACAACAGGAGGCGCAGCTCAGGTGAGCTCGGCTGAGCAACAGGAGGGACAGCTCGGGTAAGCTCGGATGAGCAACAGGAGGCGCAGTTCGGGTGAGCTCCGGTGAGCAATAGGAGGTGCAGCCCGGCGCACGGGTAACCCGGAGAGAAGGGAAGGGGACCGATACAAAAAAAAAATTTCCGGAATTTAACAGTTTAAACTTAAAATTCGAGAACTAGTACAAATAATCTTTTTAAAATATATATTATCATAAATAATTACAAATATATAAAAAATTATATTTAGATTATTTTTTTCCAATTTAAAATTTATTTTTTTATTAATTTTTTTTTAAAATATTGTAATATTAAATTTGTGTTATTTTTAAAAATTTAAACTATTGATGTTACATTTGAAATAAAAACCTTCACGAATACTCTTTTTGTCAATTCTACATAAGAAAATTCAGATTATTTGTATCTTTATATAAAAATTAGCACACATTTAAATCTAATATTTTTTCAGTATTTTGATATTGATGTTAAAAATAAAAATTTTATTTAATAAAGTAAATTTTAAGGGTATGTTCAGAGTCCCATTGTTAGGATTGTAGGAAAAATGAAAAAAAATGTAATGTAATTTTTAAATATTTTTTCATAATATATCAAATAGAAAATTTAACAAACAAGAAACAAAAATTTTTTTTAAAGATTTTCTGAAACGGTTATTACAAAATATATTATAATTATTATACACCATTTCTTTTCTTTATATAGTATTATATGCTTTATCAAACTAAATGTACCGTTCATCAAACAAATCGACTTACAAAAATAAGTTTAGTATCCAAAATTAAATCTACTAAACTCAAAACAATTATGTTATTAATAGTGTTAGTGTAGAAAACGTAATCAAACAACAGCTTTAATATTATCAAAACATTGTTTTTTTTTATAATTGCACAAGTTAGTTTATCACAAATTAACTTTGTTTTAGGTTTTATACAAACTTAATGACCTATTAATTTGAAACCTAGACAATCTATCAAAACAACACCACCTTACAAAAATTAAGAATACTTTTTTTCTTCTTGATTCTTCTTCAACTCTCTTGATGACGATCTCCGAAAAAGCGTGTCACTTCTTCAGTTGTGACACCTATTTTATCCTTGGTCTCCTAGTTGTTTTCTAGGAAGATTTCCTATTATTTCTTTCGGAAAATTTTTATTTAATGTCCATGACACACTCTTTGTCTTTATAAGAGGACAATTTCTTGTTTTGCTTTTATGAAAACTTCCTGTTGTGCTTCAGTTAAATTTTTTGTTTTGCTTCAGCCATTTCAGCACATTGGTTATGGTCCATCTTGGTTACACTTCATTCTTTAACTCCATCTCGGATTTTTACTTCTTCAATCTTTCTCTTTTTGACATATTATACTCAAGCATCTAAAGTACCTACAACTTAGTTTTGAAATGACAACAGACAGACCAACCACAAGTTTCCCACGAAAATGAATTATAACATTAAACTTTAATGTTTTGATATTGTGATAGATGAGGAGAAACTTAAAGTTCGATTTTGTTCACACACCAAAAGTAGTTATTACACATATAGTTATAGCTATCACGTATTACAACCAGGACTAACATCAAGTTCTCCCCCATACTTGTTACTCCCACTGTCTTCAACATTTTCCATCAGATTCATCTTTTTCTGCTAGAGTGTCAAAGTGAGTCAAAAATAATCAGAAATGTAGGGAAATGAACAAAAATAAAACACACTTGAAACCAAAAAAACGCGTGATTATACCAAGAACGGTTTGTAGAATGTGACGATCCTTGGAGGTAAGAAACTATCATGAACAAACACCAACTCGAGAAGAGTGCTCCTGTTTAACTTGAGGAGTGGAGACATCCGAGGGGACTTCCTTGAAAATTGGAACTGAAGACAGATACACTGAGTCTGATATGGAAATGGGGTGTTGAGCTTTAATTAACTAGTAAATGAGATTCGGAAATGGCAGGAAGAACTTTAAAGTAGGGTTGCGTGCAAGGTTAAGAACATGATCAAACATCAATTATTAATGAATTACCTTTAACACGTTGTTCATAAGCAGGACGATCAAACCCATCATCAATGGAGCAGCCACTCCATTCAATGGATCTAATAGGTTTGGATACAAAAGAAGCCAAGGAAGAAATGTATCAAACACATTGACAAGGTTTGATAAAAAGAAACAAATCCATATCATAAAAGTTAAAAGTAATCTTCAAAAGAACAACCATCATTTGATTCTAAAATTTCTTTTCACATTTGATTTGGCCCATTTCAAACATAGGACTCCAAGTCTGGTTAATCACATCTAAACAAACAGGACCCGATTGTTGGCACTGGATTCAGCTCGGAGATCCAAACTCGCAGATCCGAAACAAAGGTGGGCCGAAGAGAGAAAAAGCCCAAATCAACCGTCCAGGCCCAAGAAAGGAACCAAGCCCATTAGTCAAAAGAGAATCAAATATTGTAACGGTCATAAATGAATATAACTTTTGTAACTGCCAAATAAAGCATTTAATTCCATATTGGAATTAAATGCCAAAAATAGTATAAAAAGGGGATGATCTCATTTCTAAAAGTGATTCACAATCATTCAAGAAAAGTACTTTTTACTGTGTGATAGCTGAGAAAACTTAAAACTCGGTTTTAACATTTGGCGCTTTGTGGGGGAGAAGAATCCATCCAATTTTAATAAGCAAGATGTCAAGCTCCGGTGACAACCATTCATTGGGTTCGAGTCTAGTCATGTCCACCTATCGCCTTAGACATCAACTATCACTGGCAAAGATGCAATAAGTATGTTTAGGCCTACCTACACGTTCTGTGTACACTTCTCAGGAATAGAACATCATCGATCTAAGCATTGATTAGCTATTTCAATCCCTAGCATTAAGCACCCCATAAACATCAAGGATTTGTCATATAATCTACATAAACAACCCTAAATCAATATCAGATTCCCTAATCTATCTTACCAACAATTCATACAGAAAACTACTTAAAATATTCAAGAAAATAGGAAACATGAAGAAGTAAAAGCAAATAAACATAAGATAAGAGATAGGGTAGAGAAATCCTTCAATAGAAACCAAGAGTGCAAAACAAAGGTTGAAATCAATCTCTTCTCTCTATAAAAACGTCCAGAGTAATAAACTAAAAAAAACTAGAACAAAACTTAGGTTAAAATGTTTTTAAATTCACTTTCTTTAATATTAAAAGATATGTACTACAACAATTTCGTGATGGTAACCACTAAAGAAAGTTTGATTTGTTTCGTTTTATTTCATCTCGAAGTTGTTGTGTCTTCTTAATCAGGTTTCTTCTCTTTTTTTATCGTAAGGTATAAGATTTTATTTATTGTTTTGAGAGGTATTAAGCTGTAAGAGTACCTTGAATCCAAAGTTTAGTAGTTGGTGTAGGAACTCAATTTAAGGGTTTTGAATGGTTGGTTGTTTTGTGTGTTTAGTTGTACTCTATTGTTATATCTGTCCTTTTATTTGTGAACTAAATTTTGAGATTTTGATTTTTCTTCTCCATCTTTTCAGTTTAAGTTTCCGAATTTTAGCGGATTTTGGGTCTCATGCATGTGGATTGTCGTTTTTATGGTATTGTGTTGGAAACTATTGGTTCTCCTAAGCCCCGGCGACTACCCGCATGCTTATGACTTTTGTCGTGATGAAGAAAGAATGGTCTGTCACATTATTCGGCACCTCGCACGTTCTGTGTACACTTCTCAAGAGTAGAACATCATCGATCTAAGCATTGATTAGCTATTTCAATCCCTAGCATTAAGCACCCCATAAACATCAATGATTTGTCATCTAATCTACCTAAACAACCCTAAGTCAATATCAGATTCCCTAATCTACCTTACCAACAATCCATACAGAAAACTACTTAAAAATATTAAAGAAAATAGGAAACATGAAGAAGTAAAAGCAAATAAACATAAGATAAGAGATAGGGTAGAGAAATCCTTCAATAGAAACCAAGAGTGCAAAACAAAGGTTGAAACCAATCTCTTCTCTCTATAAAAACGTCCAGAGTAATAAACTAAAAAAACTTGAACAAAACTTAGGTTAAAATGTTTTTAAAAGGTTTATATAGTATCTCTAACAATTAGGTTTAATCTCGATATAAATTGGTTAAATAAAAATAGGTTTAAGATATTTTGGGCTTGGTTGGCCCGAGATCGTCAGATTGGCAGTGGTGATATTAGGCTCTCATGGTCGATGTGGTGATGGGAAGAGGTGTCGGTTTGAGATTGGCCACATGAGATTTGTGTGATGGTCGATCTGGTGATGCGTAGTGAGTAGGTTTGAGATCGCCTAGGCTGAGATCGGCCATATGGCCGATTCATGATGGGCTAGAAGGATTCTTGAGATCGGCCAGGCAGAGATCGGCCTGATGGCTAATCTCATGGCTTATAAGAGACTCCTTGGCCAGTTCTTTTTGTTTGATCCCATCTAACTTCTCAATGTACTTGAAAACATCGAGAAGATATGCAAGATGCAAAAATGCATGCACTAACCTATAAAATGCAATGCCAAATACCAATGAATGTAAATGGGTGGATAGAATGCCTAAAACGCTAATGAAGACATGGAAAAGGTTATGAAATGCATGGTGAAACAATGTAAAAACCATGGTTATCAAAAACCCTCAACAAAGATCTGCTAGAAGGCATCTCGACTTCGAGACTCAGCGTGAAGATCGAGTCTTACTCAACAGGATTCCACGCACTGCCGAATTTCTTCCAGGAGAAACGTCGCGCAGACCCCCACCATCACAGCCTCGCATTGTCCTGTCAGGGGTGGAGCTTGCGCTGACAACCATGCTTGGTCAGGTCGTAGCCCCTAGCCGAACTCCACCCGGTGGAAACTTGAACAACTCTTGAGGGAACCCCGATGTGATCGGGTACGAGAGCGTGCAAAGATCCATTGAAAGGGCCAACACCAAGCTCGCAGAATTGACGTCCAAAGTCTATAAGGCGTCGAGTGCAGCTCCGGAAATTGACCACGTGATCGAGGAGACCAAAAGGTCATCATTCTCAGCCCGGGTGGCTAACGCGCTGATAAAAGAAACCGAAAAGTTGAGACTACTAGTCTGCGAGGGAGACTCAGACCTGAAAGCGTACATGACAGTGTTTCGGATCGCCGCAAACCGAGCTCACTCCACCGAGGAGGAAAGAGACATCGGATATTACGGTTATTCGCAGAAAACTTAATGGGACCAACACTCGATTGGTTGTCTCAGGTGGAGGAAACTCCATTGATAATTTCAACCAGTTATCGATGGTGTTCATCAAACACTATTCTATCTTTATGGGAAAGGGAACGACCGATGCCAATCTATGAAATATCACATAATCTGAGACGGAACCGATGTGGTCCTACATTGACAACTTCAAAAAAGTGAAGGCAAAGATAGCAAAAGTCAGCGACTCGACTGCCCTTGCCGCACTGAAACACGGACTTTGGCATGAGTCCCCCTTCTGTTTTGATCTGACAATCCATAAGCCCGAGACGATCGAGGATGCGTTACACAAATCGACCAACTGGATAATCACTGAAGAGGAAAAGTTGACGCTCGCAAAAAATTTAATCCAAACAAAAGCGCCCCTGAGCCTTCCTCAAACCAGAAATGATTCAAAAAGCCGGAGCGGTAAAGCTGGAGTCACCTGGAAGGTCCCTATAGAATCGCAAAGATAATTAAGCATAAAGGAAAGAGATAACGATGCAAACATATCCTCGTTTAACACTGATACGCAACCGTTAACTAAACAAGAAGTACTTCATATAAATAAAATAGCAGCACAACTTGGCGTAATAATATTGAACCCTAAAGAAGGGGATAAACAAAGTAAGCAATTTCTCATTCAAAACACAGAGACACAACCGTTAAATGAAGGATAAATACTTTGCAAAACAATAAAAAAAAATAACACAAATTGGTCTAAAAGTAAGCATCGATGATTGAATCAAAAGGTACTAAACCGCCATAGTAAGGCCGAAATAAACAACGACATAAAATGAACTCATCAAGAGATCGATCAAACACCGGTAACATCGAAAGCAGCAGACCAACCCTTAACTGCATTTTTGAGCCTTTCTATATGCCTGCTAGAAGAAGCTCATAGAACATACTTGCAATAACTCGCAGGGCATACTCGGCAGCTCGCGGGGTAGACTTGACACCTCACTGTGTAAACTTGGTAGCTCATGAGACAGACTCGACAGCTCGCGAGAAGACTCGGTAGATGGAATTTTCATATACGGAAAGTGACTAAATCAACACATTAAGTTTCAAAATCTTTTCAGGACACTTGGGGGCATATGGAGTCGAGATTCAACTTGCAGAGCTCGCAGGAAGCTAAAAAAAAAAAGAATACGACAAACAGAGTTTAGATTTAGCTCGGGAGAGCTCGGGATCAAACTTGGATGAGGCCAAGAGCTGGGAGCTCGGGTGAGGCTGCGAGTCGGGTGAGGTCATGAGCCTAGAGCTCGGGTGAAGACAAGAGCTCAGGTGAAGCGAAAAGCTCAATGAGGGCGGGACCTCGGGTGAGGTCGAGCTCCTGTGATACAAGAGTTTGGGTGAGGTCAGGAGTTCAGGTGAGACCAGGATATCGGGTGAGGTCAAGAGCTCGGGTGAGGTCAGGAGCTCGGGTGAGGTCATGAACTCGGGTGAGGCTGGGAGCTCGGATGAGGCTGAGAGCTCGGGTGAGGCCAATAGTTCGGATGAGGCCAAGAGCTCGGGTGAGGCCGAGAGCTCGGGTGATGCCGAGAGCTTGGGGTGAGCTTGGAGTGAGCTCGGGTGAGCTTGGAGTGAGCTCGGGGGAGCTAGGGTGAGCTCGAATGAGCTTGGTTGACCCCGGGTGAGCTTGGTTGAGCCTGGGTTAGCTCGGTTGAGCTTGGGTGAGCTCGGTTGAGCTCGGGTGAGCTCGGTTGAGCTCGGGTAAGCTTGGTTGAGCTCAGGTGAGCTCGGGTGAGCTCGGGTTAGCTCGGGTGAGCTCGGGTGAGCTTGGGTGAGCTCGGGTGAGCTCGGGTGAGCTCGGGTGAGCTCGGGTGAGCTCGCGTGAGCTCGGTTGAGCTTCGGTGAGCTCGGTTGAGTTCGGGTGAGCAACAGAAGGCGCAACTCGGGTGAGATCGGGTGAGCAACATGAGGCAAAACTCGGGTGAGCAATATGAGACTTCGCTCGGGTGAGCTCGGGTGAGCTCGCGTGAGCTACAGGAGGCGCAACTCTGGTGAGCAATAGGGGGCGCAGCTCGGGTGAACAATAGGAGGCACAGCTCGGGTGAGCAATAGGAGGCGCAGCTCGGGTGAGCAATAGGAGGCGCAGCTCGGGTGAGCAAGAGGAGGCGCAGCTCGGGTGAGCAAGAGGAGGCGCAGCTCGGGTGAGCAATAGGACGCACAACTCGGATGAGTAATAGGAGACGCAGCTCGGGTGAGCAATAGGAGACGCAGCTCGGGTGAGCAATATGAGGCACAGCTCGGGTGAGCAATAGGAGGCACAGCTCGGGTGAGTTTGATGCAAGCCTCGATTCAAGGCTTGGATGCGCGTGGGCTGTTTGTAGAAGATTAGGTGAGAAACTCGACCTTAGGCTTCTGGATAGAGGTTTTCTGGTTGGTAAACGATGGAAGGGTGAAGTGAACCACACGAGGGGTGATGAAACTCGTGATAAATCACAAACTTAGAGCTAGGAGGGCTGGTTTCAACTAGGTTCTAAGCGCACAAGTCTCTCTTGAGAGAAAGCTCGTAGGGAAAAAGTTCTACTTTATTAATAATCAAAAAGGTTGTCGAATTACAATGCTGGAAGGAGCCTTATTAATATGCTCGACAGCTTGACCTTCTAGGGTCGACACAAATAAAGAAAAGGAAAGTTTACAAAAGTGCACAAAAGGAAAAAATACAGAAGTGTATAACCGAAAAAGGACCTGTTCCTAAAATGTTCTTGACTCAAAAATGTAAAGCAGCTAGATCCTACCCTGCAAAACAGAAAGAGGCATATATTCGAATGTAAACTTACCTTAATTCACCTCACGGCCAAGAAATGGAAGGTGGCCGTCCTTGTGGCATGCACGCGCCTTGCTCCTAGTCTTCGACTTGGAGTAGGGTTAAATATCTTTGGACCCTGACCTCTCTTGCCACTAAAGCCCAAGTCTCTGATGTTCCTTGTGTTGTTGAGAAGCCTTTGGACTCTAATTTGCTCTTTTGGCCCATTGTCCTTAGTTGCTCTTCCTCTAGGAGCTTGTCGACCCATAAGCTGAATTTGTGGAAGAGTGCTCTTGATCTGCTTCTTGTCATTGCTCCTGGAGGTACCACTGGTGTAGATACTTCCTCTAAGTGCATGTCCTAGAGCTGGTAGCTCATTTGGTCCGAGTCCTCTTGTGTAGAAGTGGAAATGTGCGTGTACTCGGCTGGATCGGCTGTACCGGCTGGATTGTGCGCGGTACTGGCCGGAATGACTTCAGGACCGGCCAAGTTGACCCCAGAGTCGGCGGTGTCATCAGAGGGACCGGCGGTGTCATCCACGTCCCCACCAAGTGTGCCGGAAGCTTGGGCCTCTCCGCCGGCAATGTTGACCGGTCTGGTCCTATAGGTCGAGCTCCTGTGATACAAGAGTTTGGGTGAGGTCAGGAGTTCAGGTGAGACCAGGATATCGGGTGAGGTCAGGAGCTCGGGTGAGGTCAGGAGCTCGGGTGAGGTCATGAGCTCGGGTGAGGCTGGGAGCTCGGATGAGGCTGAGAGCTCGGGTGAGGCCAATAGTTCGGATGAGGCCAAGAGCTCGGGTGAGGCCGAGAGCTCGGGTGATGCCGAGAGCTCGGGGTGAGCTTGGAGTGAGCTCGGGTGAGCTTGGAGTGAGCTCGGGGGAGCTCGGGTGAGCTCGAATGAGCTTGGTTGACCCCGGGTGAGCTTGGTTGAGCCTGGGTTAGCTCGGTTGAGCTTGGGTGAGCTCGGTTGAGCTCGGGTGAGCTCGGTTGAGCTCAGGTAAGCTTGGTTGAGCTCAGGTGAGCTCGGGTGAGCTCGGGTTAGCTCGGGTGAGCTCGGGTTAGCTCGGGTGAGCTCGGGTGAGCTTGGGTGAGCTCAGGTGAGCTCGGGTGAGCTCGGGTGAGCTCGGTTGAGCTTGGGTGAGCTCGGTTGAGTTCGGGTGAGCAACAGAAGGCGCAACTCGGGTGAGATCGGGTGAGCAACATGAGGCAAAACTCGGGTGAGCAATATGAGACTTAGCTCGGGTGAGCTCGGGTGAGCTCGCGTGAGCTACAGGAGGCGTAACTCTAGTGAGCAATAGGAGGCGCAGCTCGGGTGAACAATAGGAGGCGCAGCTCGGGTGAGCATTAGGAGGCGCAGCTCGGGTGAGCAATAGGAGGCGCAGCTCGGGTGAGCAAGAGGAGGCGCAGCTCGGGTGAGCAAGAGGAGGCGCAGCTCGGGTGAGCAATAGGACGCACAACTCGGATGAGCAATAGGAGACGCAGCTCGGGTGAGCAATAGGAGACGCAGCTCGGGTGAGCAATATGAGGCACAGCTCGGGTGAGCAATAGGAGGCACAGCTCGGGTGAAGTGAACCACACGAGGGGTGATGAACCTCGTGATAAATCACAAACTTAGAGCTAGGAGGGCTGGTCTCAACTAGGTTCTAAGCGCACAAGTCTCTCTTGAGAGAAAGCTCGTAGGGAAAAAGTTCTACTTTATTAATAATCAAAAGGTTGTCGAACTACAATGCTGGAAGGAGCCTGATTAATATGCTCGACAGCTTGACCTACTAGGGTCGACTCAAATAAGAAAAAGGAAAGTTTACAAAAGTGCACAAAAGGAAAAAATACAAAAGTGTATAACCGAAAAAGGACCTATTCCTAAAATGTTCTTGACTCAAAAATGTAAAGCAACTAGATCCTACCCTGCAAAACAGAAAGAGGCATATATTCGAATGTAAACTTACCTTAACTCACCTCACGGCCAAGAAATGGAAGGTGGTCGTCCTTGTGGCATGCACACGCCTTTCTCCTAGTCTTCGACTTGGAGTAGGGTTAAATATCTTTGGGCCCTGACCTCTCTTGCCACTAAAGCCCAAGTCTCTGATGTTCCTTGTGTTGTTGAGAAGCCTTTGGACTCTAATTTGCTCTTCTGGCCCATTGTCCTTAGCTGCTCTTCCTCTAGGAGCTTGTCGACCCATAAGCTGAATTTGTGGAAGAGTGCTCTTGATCTGCTTCTTGTCATTGCTCCTGGAGGTACCACTGGTGTAGATACTTCCTCTAAGTGCATGTCCTGGAGCTGGTAGCTCATTTGGTCCGAGTCCTCTTGTGTAGAAGTGGAAGTGCGCGTGTACTCGGCTGGATCGGCTGTACCGGCTGGATTGTGCGTGGTACTGGCCGGAATGACTTTAGGACCGGCCAAGTTGATTCCGGAGTCGGCGGTGTCATCAGAGGGACCGGCGGTGTCATACACGTCCCCACCAAGTGTGCCGGAAGCTTGGGCTTCTCCGCCGGCAATGTTGACCGGTCTGGTCCTATAGGTCGAGGGTCCGGCGGTACTATCTGGTCCGGTAGGCACGCCACATGGTCCTGCTGTCTCGGGCAAGCTTCCTGGTCGGCCAGTCTGGTCTCCTGGCTGGATGTACGACCTGATGTCCTCATCAGAGTTAGGGTGAGCAACAAGAGTCGCAACTCAGGTGAGCTCATGTGAGCAACAAGAGGCGCAGCTCGGGTGAGCTCGGGTGAGCTCGAGTGAGCAACAAGAGGTGTAACTCGGGTGAGCTCGATTGAGAACCAAGAGATGCAGCTCGGGTAAGCTCGGGTGAGTAATAGGAGACGTAACTCGGGTGAGTCGGGTGAGAAACAGGAGGCGCAGCTCGGGTGAGCTCGGATGAGCAACAGGAGGCGCAGCTCAGGTGAGCTCGGGTGAACAACAGGAGGCGCAGCTCGGGTGAGCTTGGATGAGCAACAGGAGGCGCAGCTCGGGTGAGCTCAGGTGAGCAACAGGAGGCGCAGCTCGGGTGAGCTCGGGTGAGCAACAGGAGACGCAGCTCGGGTAAGCTCGGTTGAGCAACAGGAGGCGCAACTCGGAGCACGGGTAACCCGGAGAGAAGGGAAGGGGTACGACACAAAAAAAAAATTGATGGATTAAGAAAAAAGGGAGTGAGGACGAAGAACGTCAATACACAAAAAGAGGAGAGATTATTCTAGAGAGAAGCTAGAGAGATTTATCTCGGAAGTGAAGCTCCAACGCGATTTGTAAAGGATCCAAGAGGCCAAGACCTATGTTAACTATCTTATTGTCTCAAAACGCATATGAAATAAGGAAAGCAGACATTTACGAGCTTTACTAGAAAAACAAACCAAGACGAAATCTCCGAATACAAAAAACAACATTTTAAGTTTTTATAATAACTTTTTCAGGAAATCTGGAGAACAGATTGATGACACCGGATTCAGCTCAGAGATCCGAACCCGTAGACCCAAAACGAAGTTGGGCCGAAGAGTGCAAAAACCTAAATCAACAGCCCAAACACAAGAAAGAAACCAAGCCCATTAGTCAAAAGAATTATAACGGTCAGAAATAAATACAACTTTCGTAACCGCTTTATACAGAATTTAATTTTATATCGGAATTAAATATCAAAAATAGTATAAAAGGTGATGATTCAATTTGTAAAAATGATTCAGAATCATACATAAATAATACAAAGAAAAATACTTTTTTACCGTGTGAGCTGAAAAAATTTAAATTTCGGTTGTATCACCGACGCGCATAGCAAAAGAGACCGAAAATTAAGTTGAATAAACTTTTTATGAACTAAAGTAAATATTATTAAGACGATGGTACGTACAGAGTCATTTTTCTAAAGTCATAGCGAAAAAAATGTAATGTACTCTAATATTTTTTCAGAATATTTCAATATCTTAAAATAAATCTAATAAAAATATGTGTTAATGATTAAATACTTGATAACAAGCACGAAACAAAAATGTCAAGAGAAGTAATTTTTAAAACTTTTTGAAAGAATTATTACAAAATATATTGTGATTATTGTACACCATTTTATATAAAGTGTACCATAAAAAATTTAGTATTTTCTAAAATATTCAAAATTTGTAAAATAAATATAAATTAATATATTCCAAATGTACCTGTAATGACTTTTCACATAAAATGACAAAATTTGCTTGGTGTAGCTTTTTTTTGCATATTCATTGTATGAGTTAAAAACTTGGAGAAAATTTGTATCCTCAATAAATTTTTTGAATAAAAAAATCTCACAATTAGATAGGAAAATGTATTTACCAAATTTGGTATATTACCAATAGTGTATCCATCACTTTGAATTTAGAAAATGATATGAAAAGAGTAGTTTTCTTTTTTGGAATGTTATTTTTATTATCAAAATCCTGACAAGAATAAAAAAACTGGTTAATACACACACACATATCAAAAAATAAATATATTCTTTTATTGGCATTCTTATTCTATTTTTGTTTAGTGATACAAAAATCAAAATACATTTATTTAATCAATTGAAAATAGTGTGTTTATGCAAAAAATGGGTTTATTACGTATTGAATTCACCTATATCAATTCTGAAAATATCTTTAACAAAAAAACAAATTTTAAATAGATTCGTGTTATACAAAAATATAAAAAATATATAAAAATAAAAGATGATTACTATAATATGTTAAATTTCTATAAAAAAAATTATCCTTGTTACTTTTAATTATTATCAAAGATTTTCCAAAAAAAAATATTTATATTCGAGGTGGTGGAATTTTAACTTTAATACATAATATGTTTTATTGTTATAGATATACTACATCTTATCTTAAGTGATTTTCGCCTGAAAATTCGACAAACAAATTTCTGATTTGGAAAACTCTAACTAAACACGTTTGTATACTATATTTTGTATTTATTTTTTAAAAAATATTACATTTATTTAGAAATTAAACAAATATAAATCTCCGTTTAGATTATATTCAACTAAAATGTAGTATAAATTTAATTTTTGGTGATCCTAATCATCCAACCGTCATACAAAAAATAATTACAATAATTATTTTTTCAGATTTTTGTTTAGAGATTCGAAAAACAATAATGTTAAATTAACCCTTAACTCTTTACTATTTATACTATGCGGAATCCTTGTATTTAACCTTATAATCTTCGTGCAATAATTCCTAAAAGAAAATAGTTGTTGTTGTCCAATTTTTTCTTTATATAAATATCTTCAATAAATATTCTCACAATATTTACTTTACCGTATCATAAATTTATTTGACATCGTCCATCTTTGTTGTCCATTTTAAACCTTCTAATATTTCTTGTTTGCATATCAATACAATTTGTTTCTTCTTTTATGATCTCTTAAATCTTTATAATTTTATTTGTTAATTTCTTTTAATTTATTTTAAATTTTCGAATACCTTCTTTTCATCAAAAAAACATCGGAAAGTACTCGCAAATTTAAAAAATACAATCAGAATTTCCTATGTTTTTGTACTGAGATTTCGTTTTGTTATATTTTGTTTGTGTGTTTTATACATCCCTTGTTGTCTCAATTAATGAAACATAAGTTATGTATAGTTTATATGGCTCTCTGCTTAATTCGAACATAAATAGAGTAATCACCATATTGAGTGTAGTTAAAAATAAATAGAGTAATCACACATCACTTTCAAAAATAAGAAAGTTTCAGACTTAAAATTAGTATTGTTCTGATTTATTTTTAACATTTAATTTCATCAAAGGAGTAACATCTCGAAATATATTTATAGAGATGCATAAATTTTGGCTAAAATAATCATGAGAGAGACATAACTTGTTGATTCCAAGATTTATTGTTTAGTTGTTGTTTTGTGAGTTTTAAGCTAGAACTAGCTTAAAATTAAGCTTATTATCAATTTGCTAAGGATTTATTAGGATCTATCTTGATGGTTGGTTGAGCTTTTATACTATATAGGTGTGTGATGAAATTTATGTGCTTTGGATTGTCATCCAAATGATATTTCATTAGAGAAGAACTTATTAGCTCATTTTAACAGACTTTTTTGGTTTTGGGATAAGCTCTTGACGTTGTCATGGTGTCTGCATGCATGTTTATTTTAATTTCTTTGGTTTTTTCTGTCGTAGTTCAAAGTTTTTTCCTAGGATTTAGATTTTCTCGAGTTCATGATTTTCTAGCTTGACTGATATAGTAAGTCATTGTGGTTTTGTTCTCTGTTTGAGGTTTTGTTTTATTTTTTGGAGTTTGGAGTTGTTGAACTCAATTTTCCTCTCTTTATATTTTATAGTACTATATGCTTTATCAAACTAAATCTACCGTTCATCAAACAAATCGACTTACAAAAAATAAGTTTAGTATCCAAAAATTAAATCTACCAAACTCAAAACAATTATGTTATTAATAGTGTTAGTGTAGAAAATATAATCAAACAACAACTTTAAGATTATCAAAACATTGTTTTTTTATAATTGCACAAGTTAATTTATCACAAATTATCCTTGTTTTAGGTTTTACACAAACTTAATAACCTATTAATTTGAAACCTAGACAATCTATCAAACAACACCACCTTGCACAAATTAAAAGTATTTTTTATCTTCTTGATTCCTCTTGAACTCTTGATGACGATCTCCAAAAAAGCGTGTCACTTCTTCTGTTTTGACACCTATTTTATCTTTGATCTCTTACTTGTCTTCTAGGAAGATTTCCTATTATTTCCTCCGGAAAAACTTTATTTCATGTCCATGACACAGTCTTTGTCTTTCTAACAGGAAAACTTCTTGTTTTGGTTTTATGAAATCTTTCTGTTGTGCTTCAGTTGAACTTTTTGTTTTGCTTCAGCCATTTCACCGTCTTGGTTACGGTCCATCTTGGTTAAACTTCTTTTTTTAAGCCCATATCGGATTTTTGTTTCTTCAATCTTCCTATTTTTGATACAATTTGATACTCAAACATCTAAAGTACCTGCAACTTAGTTTTGAACAAACAACACATAGACCAACCACAAGTTTCCCACGAAAATGAACTATAACATTAAACTTTAATGTTTTGAAATTGTGATAGATTAGGAGAAACTTAAAGTTCGATTTTATTCACACACAAAAAATAGTTATTGCACACATAGTTATAGCTATCACATATTACAACCATGACTAACATCAAGTTTTCCTCCATACTTGTTACTCCCACTGTCTTCAACATTTTACATCAGGTTCATCTCCCCTTGCTAGAGTGTCAAACTGAGTCAACAATAATCAGAGATGTAGGGAAATGAACAAAAAGAAAACACACTTGAGACCAAAAAAATGCGTGATTATACCAACAACGGTGTGCAGAATGTGACGATCCTTGGAGGTTAAAAAATATCATGAACAAACACCAGCTGGAGAAGAGAGCTCCAGCTTAACTTTAGGAGTGGAGACACCCGAGGGGACTTCCTTCAAAATTGGAACTGAAGACAGATACACCGATTCTGATATGGGAATGGGGGTGTTGAGCTTTAATTAACTGGTAAATGAGATTCAAAAATGGCAGGAAAAACTTTCAAGTAGGGTTGCGTGCAAGGTTAAGAACATGATCAAACACTAGTTATTATTGAATTACCTTTAACACGCTGTTCATAAGCGGGACGATCAAACCCATCATCAATGCAGCAGCCTCTCCTTTCAATGGATCTGATGGGTTTGGATACAAAAGAAGCTAAGGAAGAAATGTATCAAACACACTGACAAGGTTTGATAAAAAAAAAACAAATCCATAACATAAAAGTTAAAAGTAATCTTCAAAAGAACAACCATCATTTTATTCTAAAATTTCTTTTCACATTTGATTTGGCCCATTCCCAACATAGGACTCCAAGTCTGGTTAATCACATCTAAACAAATAGAACCCGATTGTTGGCATTGGATTCAATTCGGAGATTCAAACTCGTAGATCCGAAACGAAGTTAGAACAAAGAGAGCAAAAGCCCAAATCAATCGTCTGGGCCCAAGAAAGGAACCAAGCCCATTAGTTAAAAGAGAATTAAATATTGTAATGGTCAGAAATGAATACAACTTTTGTAACAGCCAAATAAAACATTTAATTCCATATCGGAATTAAATGCCAAAAATAGTATAGAAAGAGGATGATCCCATTTTTAAAAGTGATTCAGAATCATTCAAAAATAATACGGAGAAAAATACTTTTTACTGTGAGAGAGCTGAGAAATCTTAAAACTCAGTTCTAACATTTGGCGATGTTTGTTGGGAGAAAAATCCATCCAAGTTTAATAAGCGAGATGTCAAGCTCCGGTGACAACCATTCAGACTCTCTGTTAGAGATGAAGGCCTTTTTGATGAACCTCAAGTCGACTACTGATAAAAAGAAAGAGTCCAAAGAGAATTTCGTAGCACAGTTCAACGTACACAAAACCCAAGTTTTGGCGTAGCTGAACCATCTCGCGACGTCACAAGCGGAGTTGGAATCTAGAGTGATGACGTTTAACACACCTGACAGCTTCCAAGTTGAGGAAACCTAATGGGGTTTTAAATTTTAATACCGAGTACATCTCCAAGTGTAGAGCAAATCAAGTAGAAGTTGTGAAATGCCAATGAATGCATGCAAGATGTACTCGAGTAATGTATGCATGCAAGAATGCGTGCAAGATGTACAGAGCAAATCGAGTAAGGTATGCAAGATGCAAAAATGCATGCACTAACCTATAGGATGCAATGCCAAATGCCAATGAATGTAAATGGGTGGATACAATGCCTAAAATGCTAATGAAGATACGGAAAATGTGGTGAAATTCATGGTGAAACAATGTAAAAACCATGGTTATCAAAAACCCTCAACAAATATCTACCAGAAAGCACCTCGACTTTGAGACTCAGCGCGAAGATCGAGTCTTACTCAACATGATTCCACGCACTGACGAATTTCTCCCAGGAGAAAAGTCGGGAACACCCGCACCATCACAACCTTGCATAGTCCTATCAGGGGTGGAGCTTGCGCTGACAATCGGGCTCGGTCAGGTCGTAGCCCCTAGCCAAACTCCACCCGGTGGATACTCGAACAACTCTCGAGGAAACCCCGATGTGATCGGGTACGAGAGTGTGCAAAGATCCATTGAAAGGGCTAACGCCAAGCTCGCCGCAATGACGTCCAAAGTTTATAAGGCGTCGAGTATAGCTCCCAAAATTGACCTCGTGATCGAGGAGACGGAAAGGTCCCCTTTCGTAGCCTAGGTGGCCAACACGCAGATAAAAGAAACCAAAAAGTTGAGACTACTAGTGATACAAGCCTCGATTCAAGGTTGTATGCTCGTGGGCTATGTGAAGAAGATTAGGTGAGAAACTCAACCTTAGATTTCTGGATGGGGATTTTCTGGTTGGTAAAAGATGGAAGGGTGAAGTGAACCACACGAGGGGTGATGAATCTCATGATAAATTACAAACTTAGAGCTAGGAGGGCTGGTCTCAACTAGGTTCTAAGCATACAAGTCTCTTGAGAGAATAACTTGTAGAAAGAAAATTCGATCTTTATTGATTATTAAAAAGGTTGTCGAACTACAATGCTGGAAGGAGCCTTATTAATATGCTCGACAGCTTGACCTTCTAAGGTCGACTCAAGAAAGAAATGGAAAACTTACAAAAGTGCACAAATGAAAAACTTACAAAAGTGCACAAATGAAAAACTTACAAAAGTGCATAACCGAAAAAGGACTTATTCCTAAAATGTCTTTGACTCAAAAATGTAAATAATCTAAATCTTACCCTGCAAAACAGAAAGAGACAAGTATATAATTTGAAAATTTACCTTTCTTACCTCACAGCCAAGAAATGGAAGGTGTCTGACCTTGTGGCATGCACACGCCTTGCTCCTAGTCTTCGACTTGGAGTAGGGTTAGGAATCTTTGGGCCCTGACCTCTCTTGCCACAAAAGCCCAAGTGATACAAGCCTTGATTCAAGGATGTATGCGCGTGGGCTATTTGTAGAAGATTAGGTGAGAAACTCGACCTTAGGCTTCTGGATAGAGGTTTTCTGGTTGGTAAACGATGGAAGGGTGAAGTGAACCACAAGAGGGGTGATGAACCTCGTGATAAATCACAAACTTAGAGCTAGGAGGGCTGGTCTCAACTAGGTTCTAAGCGCACAAGTCTCTCTTGAGAGAAAGCTCGTAGGGAAAAAGTTCTACTTTATTAATAATCAAAAAGGTTGTCGAACTACAATGCTGGAAGGAGCCTTATTAATATGCTCGACAGCTTGACCTTCTAGGGTCGACACAAATAAAGAAAAAAAGGAAAGTTTACAAAAGTGCACAAAAGGAAAAGATACAAAAGTGCATAACCGAAAAGGACCTATTCCTAAAATGTTCTTGACTCAAAAATGTAAAGCAACTAGATCCTACCCTGCAAAACAGAAAGAGGCATATATTCGAATGTAAACTTACCTTAATTCACCTCACGGCCAAGAAATGGAAGGTGGCCGTCCTTGTGGCATGCACGCGCCTTGCTCCTAGTCTTCGACTTGGAGTAGGGCTACAAATCTCTGGGCCTTGACCTCTCTTGCCACTAAAGCCCAAGTCTCTGATGTCCCTTGTGTTGTTGAGAAGCTATTGGACTCTTCCTTGTATTTTTGGCCCATTGTCCTTAGTCGATCTTCTTCTAGAAGCTTGTTGACCCATAGGCTGAATTCGTGGAAGAGCGCCCTTGATCTGCTTCTTGTCATTGCGCCTTGAGGTACTACTGGTGTTGAGACTTCCTCTAAGTGCATGTCCTGGAGCTGGTAGCTCATTTGGTCCGAGTCCTCTTGTGTAGAAGTGGAAGTGCGCGTGTACTCGGCTGGATGGCCTGTACCGGCTGGATTGTGCGCGGTACTGGCCGGAATGACTTCAGGACCGGCCAAGTTGATCCCGGAGTCGGCGGTGTCATCAGGGGGACCGGCGGTGTCATTCACGTCCCCACCAAGTGTGCCGGAAGCTTGGGCCTCTCCGCCGGCAATGTTGACCGGTCTGGTCCTATAGGTCGAAGGCCCGGCGGTACTGTCTGGTCCGGCAGGCGCGCCAGATGGTCCTGCTGTCTCGGACAAGCTTCCTGGTCGGCCAGTCTGGTCTCCTGGCTGGATGTACGACCTGATGTCCTCATCATTCCCTCCTCTTCAGTAGGTTTTGTCCTCAAAACTGGTTCATCTGCATGGAAAGGGGCCAAGTCAGTAACATTAAACGTATTGGACACATTAAACTCACCTGGAAGCTCGATCCGGTAGGCGTTGTTGTTGATCCTCTCGAGCACTCTGAATGGTCCATCTCCTCTTGGTGCTAGCTTTGAACTCCTTAGGTTTGGGAACCTCTCCTGCCGTAGGTGTAGCCACACCCAATCGCCTGGTTTAAAGATCACCTCCTTTCTTCCCTTGTTGGCATGAGTCACGTACTGTCCGTCCTCTTCTCCAAGTTTTCTGCTACCTTCTGGTGTAACCTCCTTATGAACTCTGCCTTGGATGCTCCGTTGAGGTTGGTCATCTCAGCTGGTGGTAGTGGCGTTTGCTCCAATGGGGTGAGAGGGTTGAAACCATATACTACTTCAAATGGTGTCTTCTTGGTTGCTGAGTGCACGGCTTGGTTGTAAGCGAACTCTATGAATGGCAGGCACTCCACCCAAGTCTTTAGGTTCTTCCCTAGTGTAGTCCTGATAAGAGTTGATAGGGTCCTGTTGACAACTTCAGTTTGGCCATCGGTTTGAGGATGGCAAGTGGTTGAGAAGAGTAGCTTCGCCTAGCTTTCTCCAAAGGGTCCTCCAGAAATGGCTGAGGAACTTGGTGTCCCTATCTGATACGATGGTCCTTGGCACTCCATGAAGCCGTATATCTCCCTGAAGAACAGCTCAGCTGTTTGTGTGGCATCATTGACATTGGCACATGGGATGAAGTGCCATCTTGGAGAATCTGTTCACCACTACAAAGATTGCATCTTTGTGGTTGATCTTGGGCAGACCTAGAACAAAATCCATCGAGATGTCCACCCATGGATGTGTTGGTATGGGCAGTGGGAGATACAACCCGTGAGGTTGCACTCTGGACTTTGCCTTCTTGCAAGTGATGCATCTTGCACAATGTGCTTCTACTGTCCTCTTGATGTGTGGCCAGTAGAAGTGCTCCTTGACCACTGCTAGAGTCTTGTCGACACCAAAGTGGCCCATGAGTCCTCCTCCATGAGCTTCTCGGATGATAAGCTTCCTTAGTGATCCTTGTGGTATGCACAGCCTTCTTTCTCGGAACAAGAATCCTCATGGATGTAGGATTTGCCATGACTCCCTGTGCTACACTCCTTGTAGCTCTCAGCAAGGTCAGGATCATCCTTGTATAGATCCTTGATGTGCTCGAATCCTAGGACCTTTGCCTCCATGGTTGATATCAAGGCAAACCTCCTTGATAGTGCATCGGCTACCACATTGTCTTTGCCCTTCTTGTACTTGATGATGTACGGGAAGGTCTCTATGAACTCCATCCACCTGGCATGTCTCCTCTTGAGATTGGTTTGCCCTCTGAGGTGTTTGAGAGTCTCGTGATCAGTGTGGATCACAAACTCCTTGGACAGCAAGTAATGCTGCCAAGTCTCCAATGCTCGGACAAGGGCATAGAGCTCCTTGTCATAAGTGGGGTAGTTCAGTGAGGCACCACCTAGCTTCTCACTGAAGTATGCCACTGGTCTCCCTCCTTGGGTTAGCACTGCTCCTATGCCTATTCCAGAGGCATCACACTCCACTTCAAACGTCTTGTTGAAGTCGGGAAGGACTAACACTGGTGCGTGTGTAAGGCTGTCCTTCAAGGCCTTGAATGCCTTCTCCTGAGCTTCTCCCAGCTGAATCCCATGTTCTTCTTCACTACTGCCGTCAGTGGTGAGGCAATACTGCTGAAGTTGGGCACGAATCTCCTATAGAAGCTGGCCAGTCCGTGGAAGCTCCTTACTTGGCTGATGTTTCCTGGTGTTGGCCATTCTTGTATGGCTCGAATCTTCTCTCCATCAACCTGTAGGCCCTGTGAACTTACAACAAAACCTAAAAAAGACAAGTTTATCAGTACAAAAGGTGCACTTCTTGAGATTGGCATAAAGCTCTTCTTGTCGAAGGGTTTTAAGTACCATCTCAAGATGTGTGAGGTGTTCCCGTATGCACTTACTATAAACTAGTATATCATCAAAGTAAACTACCACAAACTTACTGATGTACGCCCTAAGAACTTGGTTCATAAGGCGCATGAAGGTGCTTGGGGCATTAGTCAAGCCAAATGGCATGACTGTCCACTCATAGAGTCCTTGCTTTGTCTTGAAAGCGGTTTTCCACTCATCACCTTCCTTCATTCTTACCTGGTGGTATCCACTTTGAGGTCTATCTTGGAGAAGATCGTGGCTCCACTCAGCTCATCTAGCATGTCATCCAGTCGTGGTATTGGATGCCTATACTTGACTGTGATGTTGTTGATGGCTCGGCAGTCCACACACATGCGCCAAGTTCCATCCTTCTTGGGCACTAGTAGCACTGGTACAGCACATGGACTGAGGCTCTCTCGAACATATCCTTTCTCCAGGAGCTCCTTGACTTGCTTCTCAAGCTCCTTGGACTCCTCTGGACTCATCCGGTAGGCTGGCCGGTTGGGCAGGGCTGCTCCGGGCACTAGATCAATCTGATGTTCTATGCCGCGTAAAGGAGGCAAGCCTGCTGGTATCTCCTCTGGAAATACATCCTGGAATTTGTTGAGGAGTGTTGCTACTTCATGAGGTAGCTCTACCTGTCCCTGTTCTATACTCAACACTTCCTTGAAAACCATTAGTAACATTAAGTCCTTCGAGGCTAAAGCTCTCCGGACATGACTAGGTTGAATAAGAAAGTTAGACTTGACAAGTTTCTTTTCCTTACTCATTTGGAGTTGTAGCTCATGTACTTGGGCAGGTGTAAGAGGAGCTAGGCTGACCTTTCTCTTGTCATGCACGAAGGTGTAGAGATTGGTTCTGCCATCATGCCTGGTCTCTTTGTCAAACTGCCATGGTCTTCCTAGCAGAAGATGGCCAGCTTGCATGGGCACCACGTCGCACACGACCTGGTCTTGGTACTTGCCCACACTGAATGGCACAGTGACTTGCTCATGAATCTTGAGCTCCACTTTGTCATCAAGCCATCTCAGTCTATATGGTCGAGGATGCCGTGTCTTCTCTAGACCTAGCTTATCAACCATATATGCACTAGCAACGTTAGTGCAAGAACCACCATCTATGATGAGGTTACATACCTTGCCCTTGATGGTGCAACGGCTGTGGAAGATGTTCTCCCTTTGGATGGTCTCTGAAGGATCCACCATTGCACTGAGGATACGTCTAGTGACCAGCACTTCCCCCACATCAGGGTACTCAATGTCACCATACTCTCCTTCTGGTTCATAGTCCTCTTCATCTTGGGACTCATACTCTCCTGCCTCCGTAATCAGCATGACTCGGTTGTTTGGGCACTCCCTTGAGATGTGTCCACGTCCCCTGCACTTGAAACAAGTTATGTCACGTGATCTTTGAGGGTTAGAAGACTTACCAGGCTCTCTCTGGTCACGGGTGGGTTCAGGAGGCTTGCTCTTGAACCTTGACTCGATCTCTACGCTTTTGCCTTTGTCCACTGTCTTAGGCATGTTGCTTGGTGCCCAAGGTGTCCTAGGCTTGCTGCGGATGTCTTGGCTCTTACGTTTGATGTGCTGTTCAGCTTGCACAGATAGGTGGAACAAGTCCTTGAAGTCGTTGTAGATTTGCCTTTCCACCTTGCAGCTGATCCTTTCTTGGAGTCCATCCAAGAATTGCGCCATCAATGCTTCTTCATCATCATTGAGCTCCAATCTGTTCCTTAACCTCTCAAACTCTTCATAGTACTCCTCTACTGATCTGGTACCCTGCTTAAGAGTACGAAACGTCGTTGCAAATCCCTATGGAAGTAAGGTGGAACATACCTTTGTCGCATGAGGTCTTTCATGTCGACCCATGAGTCTACGGGCCTCATTCTCTTCCTCCTTCTGTCAGATACCTCACGATCCCACCAGATGAGGGCATTGTCCGTGAGTTGTGCTACTGCCATTGAGACTCTCCTAGGTCCTGGTTGGTTGTAGTGATCAAAGATATGATCCATTCTCCTCTCCCAATCTAGGTAAGCCTGGGGGTCTACTTTTCCTGCAAAAGTTGGAGGAGTTAGTTTAACATCAGGATGAATTACCCGGTTATAGGTGTGTTCATCTCCATCCTCATGACGTCTAGGAGGCATTCTTGGTCTCTGGTGAAGACCATATGGCTCAAAGCCATCATCTTCTGCCTCTGGTTGCCGTGGAGGTCCCCTCGGCCTATGGTGATAGTTATGAGGTTGGGTGTCCTCATCTCCATCTGGCTGTGCCTCTCCAAGAAGGACGGCTAAGTGGTCCTATAGGTCATGTAATTACTGGTCCCAGGGCCAGATGGTCCCCTCTCCAGCTTTGCATGGTGGGTTTGGCTGGGTGCCTCTATTCCCTCATCACCAAGTCTCTAAAGTCTCTTGCATTTTTGAGAAGCTTTTGGACTCTTCTTTACACTCTTGGCCCAATGTCCTTCATCGATCATCCTCTAGGAGCTTGTCGACCCACAATCTGAATTTGTGGAAGAGTGCCATTGATCTGCTCCTTGTTATTGCTCCTGGTGGCATCACTGGTGTAGAGACTTCCACTAGATGCATGTCTTGAAGCTGGTAGCTTATCTGGTCTGAGTCTCCTTGTGTAGACGTTGAAATGGTGGTGCACTCGGCTGGATCGGCTGTATCGATTGGACTGTACAAGGTACTGGCCAAAATGTCATCTAAGCCAGCCAAATTGATTTCAGAGCCGGCAGCGTCACCAATTGGACCGGCGATGTCATCCACATCACCACCAGTTGGGCCGAAGGTTTGGGCCTCTCCGCCGGAAATGTTGGTCGGTCCGGCCCGGCTGGTCGAAGGTCCGGCGGTACCGCTTGGGCTGGCAGACGTGCCAAATGACCAGGCTGTCTTGAGCAAGCTCCCTGGTCGGCCAGTCTGGTCTCCTGGCCGGCCATACGACCTGATGTCCCCATCATCTCCTTCCTCTTCAGTAGGTTTTGACCTCAAAACTGGTTCACCTGCACGGAACGGGGCTAAGTCAGTTACGTTGAACGTGTTAGACACATTAAAATCACCTGGGAGCTCGATCCGGTAGGCGTTGTTTTTGATCCTCTTGAGCACTTTGAATGGTTCATCTCCTCTTGGTGCTAGCTTGGAACTCCTTAGGTTGGGGAACCTCTCCTGCCGTAGGTATAGCTACACCCAATTGCTTGGTTGAAAAATCACCTCCTTTCTTCCCTTGTTGGCATGAGTCCCGTACTGCTCGGTCCTCTTCTCCAAGTTCTCTGCTATCTTCTGGTGTAACTTCTTTATGAACTCCACCTTGGATGCTCCGTTGAGGTTGGTCATCTCTGCTGGTGGCAGTGGCATTTGCTCCAATGGTGTGAGGGGGTTGAAGCCGTAGACTACTTCAAAAGAAGTCTTCTTGGTTGCTGAGTGTACGGCTCGGTTGTATGCGAACTCTATGAATGGCAGGCACTCCACCTAAGTCTTGAGGTTCTTCCCTAGTGTAGTCCTGAGAAGAGTTGATAATGTCCGGTTAACTACTTATGTTTGGCCATCGGTTTGAGGATGGCAGGTGGTAGAGAAGAGCAGCTTCGTGCCTAACTTCCTCCAAAGGGTCCTCCAGACATGGCTCAGGAACTTGGTGTCCCTGTCTGACACGATGGTACTTGGCACTCCATGAAGCCGTACTATCTCCCTGAAGAACAGCTCGGCTGTTTGCGTGGCATCATTAACATTGGCACACGAAATGAAATGTGTCATCTTGGAGAATCTGTCCACCACTACAAAGATTACATCTTTGTGGTTGATCTTGGGCAGACCTAGAACGAAGTCCATTGAGATGTCCACCCATGGATGTGTAGGTATGGGCAGTGGGAGATACAACCCGTGAGGGTGCACTCGGGACTTCGCCTCTTTGCAAGTGATGCACCTTGCACAATGGGCTTCTACTGACCTTTTGATGTGTGGCCAGTAGAAGTGCTCCTTGACCACTGCTAGAGTCTTGTCGACACCAAAACGGCCCATGAGTCCTCCTCCATGAGCTTCTCGGATGATAAGCTCTAGTAACGATCCTTGTGGTATGCACAGCCTTCTCTCTCAGAACAAAAATCCCTCATGGATGTAAAACTTTCCATGACTCCCTGTGCCATACTCCTTGTAGCTCTCAGCAAAGTCAGGATCATCCTTATATAGGTACTTGATGTGCTCGAATCCTAGGACATTTGCCTCTATGGTGGATATCAAGGCAAACCTCCTTGATAATGCATCGGCTACCACATTGTCCTTGCCCTTCTTGTACTTGATGATGTACGGGAAGGTCTCTATGAACTCCATCCACCTGGCATGTCTCCTCTTGAGATTGGTTTGCCCTCTGAGGTGTTTGAGAGTCTCGTGATCAGTGTGGATCACAAACTCCTTGGACAGCAAGTAATGCTGCCAAGTCTCCAAGGCTCAGACTAGGGCATAGTGCTCCTTGTCATAAGTGGGGTAGTTCAGTGAGGCACCACCTAGCTTCTCACTGAAGTATGCCACTGGCCTCCCTCCTTGAGTTAGCACCGCTTCAATGCCTATTCCAGAGGCATTGCACTCAATTTCAAATGTCTTGTTGAAGTCGGGTAAGACTAGCACTGGTGCATGTGTGAGGCTGTCCTTCAAGGCCTAGAACGCCTTCTCCTGAGCTTCCCCCCCCCAGCTGAATCCCACATTCTTCTTCACTATTGCCGTCAATGGTGAGGCAATACTGCTGAAGTTGGGCATGAATCTTCTGTAGAAGCTGGCCAGACCGTGGAAACTCCTTACTTGGCTGATGTTGCTTGATGTTGGTCGTTCTTGTATGGCTTGAATCTTCTCTTCATCAACCTGTAAGTCCTGTGAACTTACACAAAACCTAAGAAGACAAGTTTATCAGTACAAAAGATGCACTTCTTGAGATTGGTATAAAGCTCTTCTTGTCGAGAGTTTTAAGCACCAACTCAAGATGTGTGAGGTGATCCCTTAAACACTTACTATAAACTAAAATGTCATCGAAATAAACTACTACGAACTTACTGATGTACGCCCTAAGAACTTGGTTCATAAGGCGCATGAAGGTACTTGGGGCATTAGTCAAGCCGAATGGCATGACTGTCCACTCGTAGAGCCCTTGCTTTGTCTTGAAAACAGTCTTCCACTCATCACCTTCCTTCATCCTGACCTGGTGGTATCCTGATGAGGACATCAGGTCGTACATCCAGCTAGGAGACCAGACTGGCCGACCAGGAAGCTTGCCCGAGACAGCAGGACCATGTGGCGTGCCTACCGGACCAGATAGTACCGCCGGACCCTCGACCTATAGGACCAGACCGGTCAACATTGCCGGCGGAGAAGCCCAAGCTTCCGGCACACTTGGTGGGGACGTGTATGACACCGCCGGTCCCTCTGATGACACCGCCGACTCCGGAATCAACTTGGCCGGTCCTAAAGTCATTCCGGCCAGTACCACGCACAATCCAGCCGGTACAGCCGATCCAGCCGAGTACACGCGCACTTCCACTTCTACACAAGAGGACTCGGACCAAATGAGCTACCAGCTCCAGGACATGCACTTAGAGGAAGTATCTACACCAGTGGTACCTCCAGGAGCAATGACAAGAAGCAGATCAAGAGCACTCTTCCACAAATTCAGCTTATGGGTCGACAAGCTCCTAGAGGAAGAGCAACTAAGGACAATGGGCCAAAAGAGCAAATTAGAGTCCAAAGGCTTCTCAACAACACAAGGAACATCAGAGACTTGGGCTTTAGTGGCAAGAGAGGTCAGGGTCCAAAGATATTTAACCCTACTCCAAGTCGAAGACTAGGAGCAAGGCGCGTGCATGCCACAAGGACGGCCACCTTCCATTTCTTGGCCGTGAGGTGAGTTAAGGTAAGTTTACATTCGAATATATGCCTCTTTCTGTTTTGCAGGGTAGGATCTAGTTGCTTTACATTTTTGAGTCAAGAACATTTTAGGAATAGGTCCTTTTTCGGTTATACACTTTTGTATCTTTTCCTTTTGTGCACTTTTGTAAACTTTCCTTTTATTTGTTTTAGTCGACCCTAGAAGGTCAAGCTGTCGAGCATATTAATAAGGCTCCTTCCAGCATTGTAGTTCGACAACCTTTTGATATTAATAAAGATAGAACTTTTTCCCCAACAAGTTATTCTCTCAAGAGACTTGTGCCCTTAGAACCTAGTTGAGACCAGCCTCCTAGCTCTAAGTTTGTGATTTATCACGAGGTTCATCACCCCTCGTGTGGTTCACTTCACCCTTCCATCTTTTACCAACCAGAAAACCCCCATCCAGAAGCCTAAGGTTGAGTTTCTCACCTAATCTTCTACAAACAGCCCACGCGCATCCAATCCTTGAATCGAGGCTTGTATCATATCCACTCTTGAGGTCTATCTTGGAGAAGACCGTGGCTCCACTCAGCTCATCTAGCATGTCATCCAGCCGTGGTATCGGATGTCGGTACTAGACTGTGATGTTGTTGATTGCTCGGTAGTCCACGCACATTCGCCAAGTCCCATCCTTCTTGTGCACTAGCAGCACTGGTACATCACATGTACTGAGGCTTTCTCGAACATAGCCTTTCTCCAGGAACTCCTTGACTTGCTTCTCAAGTTTCTTAGACTCCTCTGGACTCATCCGGTAGGCTGGCTGGTTAGGCAGGGTTGCTCCGGGCACGAGGTCGATCTGGTGTTCTATGCCACGTAGGGGAGGCAAGCCTGCTAGTATCTTCTCAGGAAAGACATCCTAGAATTTGTTGAGGAGAGCTGCTACTTCAGGAGGTAGGTCTAACTGTTCTTTCTCTACATTCAACACTTCTTTGAAAACCATTAGTAGCATTAAATCCTTCGAGGCTAAAGCTCTCCGGACATGACTTGGTTGATCAAGGAAATTAGATTTAATGAGCTTCTTTTCCTTACTCATTTGCTGTTGAAGTTCATGTACCTGGGCAAGTGTGAGAGGATCTAGGCTGACCTTTCTCTTGTCATGCACAAAAGTGTAGAGATTGGTTCCGCAATCATGCATGGTATCCTTGTCAAACTGCCATGGCCTTCCTAGCAGAAGATGGCCAGCTTGCATCGGCACCACGTCGCACACTACCTGGTCTTGGTACTTGCCCACACTGAAGGGCACAGTGACTTGCTCATTGATCTTGAGCTCCACTTTGTCATCGAGCCATCTCAGTCTATACGGTCGACGGTGCCTTGTCTTCTCTAGACCTAGCTTATCAACCATGTACGCACTAGCAACGTTAGTGCAAGAACCACCATCTATGAAGAGGTTACATACCTTGCCCTTAATGGTTCAACGCTTGTGGAAGATGTTCTCCCTCTAGATGGTCTCTGAGGGATCCACCATTGCACTGAGAATGCGTCTAGTGACCAGCACTTCCCCCACATCAGGGTACTCAATGTCACCGTATTCTCCTTCTGGTTCATAGTCTTCTTCATCTTGGAATTCATACTCTCCAGCTTCCGTAATCAGCATGACCCGGTTGTTTGGGCACTCCCTTGAGATGTGTCTGCGACCCCTACACTTGAAACAAGTGATGTCACGTGATCTTTGAGGGTTAGAGGACTTACTAGGCTCTCTCTGGTCATGGGTTGGCTCAGGAGGCTTGCTTTTGAACCATGACTCGATCTCTACGCCTTTGCCTTTGTCTACGGGCTTGGGGACGTTGCTTGGTGCCCAAGACGTCTTATGCTTGCTGCGGATGCTTGGCTCTTACGTTTGATGTGTTGCTCAGCCTGGACAGATAGGTGGAACAAATCCTTGAAGTCATTGTAGATTTTCCTTTCCACCTTGTGGCTGATTCTTTCTTGCACTCCATCCAAGAATTGTGCCATCAAAGCCTTCTCATCGTCATTGAGCTCCAGCCTATTCCTTAGTCTCTCAAACTCTTCATAGTACTCCTCTATTGATTTGGTATCCTGTTTAAGAGTACGAAAACGTCGTTGCAAATCTCTATGAAAATAAGGTGGAACAAACCTTTGTCTCATGAGTTCTTTCATGTCGACCCATGAGTCTACGGGCCTCAATCGTTTCTTCTTTCGGTCAGACACCTCATGATCCCACCAGATGAGAGCATTGTCAGTGAGTTGTGCTACTGCCATGGAGACTCTCCTCGGGCCTGGTTGGTTGTAGTGATCGAAGATGTGATCCATCCTCCTCTCCCAATCAAGATAGGCACAATCCTCGCAAGTCTAAAGTCTCTTGAGATTCATACACTTGAAACAAGTGATGTCACGTGATCTTTGAGGGTTAGAGGACTTACTAGGCTCTCTCTGGTCATGGGTTGGCTCAGGAGGCTTGCTTTTAAACCGTGACTCGATCTCTATGCCTTTGCCTTTGTCTACGGGCTTGGGGACGTTGCTTGGTGCCCAAGGCATCTTATGCTTGCTGCGGATGTCTTGGCTCTTACGTTTGATGTGTTGCTAAGCCTGGACAGATAGGTGGAACAAATCCTTGAAGTCATTGTAGATTTGCCTTTCCACCTTGCGGCTAATTCTTTCTTGCACTACATCCAAGAATTGTGCCATCAAAGCCTTCTCATCGTCATTGAGCTCCAGCCTTTTCCTTAGTCTCTCAAACTCTTCATAGTACTCCTCTATTGATCTGGTACCCTGTTTAATAGTACGAAAACGTCGTTGCAAATCTCTATGAAAATAAGGTGGAACAAATCTAGTTCTTTCAGGATTGAGTCTCTCAATCTTTCTTCTTGGTCAGACATTGATCCAAGAGAGCATTGTCTTGAGTTGTGCTACTGCCATGGAGACTCTCTGGTTTTGTGATCAAGATAAATATTTTAATCAAAAGGAAAACAATGATTGTTTCACTAAATCTACAATCTTATCGTAGCTAGATAGGTGGATACTGAACAACTTAAAAATGTGATAATGCGATTTGCAAGACTTGAAAGAAAAGCTGATAAACTAAAGTGATGATATGAAAATTGAGTGATAGATGGAAACTTTAAGAGCCTATAACTGATAAAAGAAACCAAAAATTTGAGATTAATAGTGATACAAGCCTCGATTCAAGGTTGTATGTTCGTGGGCTGTGTGAAGAAGATTAGCTGAGAAACTCAACCTTAGGCTTCTGGATGGGGGTTTTCTGGTTGGTAAAAGATGGAAGGATGAAGTGAACCACACGAGGGGTGATGAACCTCGTGATAAATCACAAACTTAGAGCTAGGAGAGTTGGTCTCAACTAGGTTCTAAGCGTACAAGTCTCTTGAGAGAATAACTTGTAGAAAGAAAATTCGATCTTTATTAATCATCAAAAAGGTTGTCGAACTACAATGCTGGAAGGAGCCTTATTAATATGCTCGACAGCTTGACCTTCTAGGGTCGACTCAAGAAAGAAATGGAAAACTTACAAAAGTGCACAAATGGAAAACTTACAAAAGTGCATAACCGAAAAAGAACTTATTCCTAAAATGTCTTTGACTCAAAAATGTAAATAATCTAAATCTTACCCTGCAAAACAGAAAGAGACAAGTATATAATTTGAAAATTTACCTTTCTTACCTCACAGCCAAGAAATGGAAGGTGTCTGACCTTGTGGCATGCACGCGCCTTGCTCCTAGTCTTTGACTTGGAGTAGGGTTAGGAATCTTTGGGCCCTGACCTCTCTTGCCACTAAAGCCAAGTCTCTAAAGTCCCTTGCATTTTTGAGAAGCCTTTGGACTCTTCTTTACACTCTTGGCCCAATGTCCTTCGTCGATCATCCTCTAGGAGCTTGTCGACCCACAAGCTGAATTTGTGGAAGAGTGCCCTTGATCTGCTCCTTGTCATTGCTCCTGGTGGCACCAGCGGTGTAGAGACTTCCTCTAGATGCATGTCTTGAAGCTGATAGCTTATTTGGTCCGAGTCTCCTTGTGTAGACGTTGAAATGGTGGTGCACTCGGCTGGATCGGCTGTACCGGCTGAACTGTGCGAGGTATTGGCCGAAATGTCATCTGAGCCAGCCAAGTTGATTCCGGAGCCAGCGGCATCACCAATTAGACCGGCGGTGTCATCCATGTTGCCACCAGTTGGGCCGGAGGTTTGGGCCTCTCCGCCGGCAATGTTGGTCGGTCTGGCCCGGCTGGTCGAAGGTTCGGAGATACCACTTGGGCTGGAAGACGTGCTAAATGGCCCGGCTGTCTCGGGCAAGCTCCCTGGTCGGCCAGTCTGGTCTCCTGGCCAGCCATACGACCTAATGTCCCCATCAACTAGTCTACGAGGGAGACTTAGAACTGAAAGCATACATGACAGTGTTTCGGATCACCGCAAACCAAGCTCACTCCAGCGAGGAGGAAAGAGACATCGGATATTGTGGTTATTCGCAGAAAACTTAATGGGACCAACACTCGATTGGTTGTCTCAGCTGGAGGAAACTTCATTGATAATTTCAACAAGTTATCGATGGTGTTCATCAAACACTATTACATCTTTATGGGAAAGGAAACGACTGATGCCAATCTCTGGAACGTCACACAAGTTGAGATGGAACCGTTGTAGTCCTACATCGACAACATCAAAAACTAAAGGCAAAGATAGCAGGAGTCAGCGACTGGAAACATGGGCTTTGGCACTCTTCTATTTTGATTTAACGATCCACGAGCCGAGATGATCGATGGATAATTGCTAAAGAGGAAAAGTTAGCCTTCCTCAAACTAGAGGTCATTCGAAAAGCCGAAGTGGGAAAGCTGGAGTCACCTGAAAGGTCCCTATAGAATCGCAAAGATAGTTAAGCACAGAGTGTACGAACTAGGCACCCTCAACCAAACTCCGGTGATGAGGTCATGGACCGTGATCCACCTAAAAAATACTTTTGCTAAGTTTATTTATTTTAGCCATTCAATTAAACTCAAAATTTTAATAAAGTTTTTTTAACGTCATTATACTTTATTAATGGCAAATATCATTGTTTACAATTGGAAGTAAGAAAGAAAGACAAATAGAGTATAAATTCCAATCGATTGAAGTCTCAATTGATGTAGAAGCTAAAGAATCAGCTGCATGGTTTCCTGATCTTGGTTGGTAAGAGAACTTGATGCCAAAGAAATGATTTTCCCAAAGGTGGATTGTGTCAAGATAGTGTTGTAGATGGAGGTTGATCCATTTATGAGTGAGAAGGTTGTTCAGATTTTGATTATCACCTTCAAAGATGACACATCGATATCCCAAAAAAAGTTTTTTTTTTAAGTTGTACTCCAATTAAGGTGATATAAACATGAAATCGTATTTGATAAAACTTTTTAGAGTCCCGAAAGTCATCTCGGACCATAAAAGCATAGCAAACGAAACAAGCAACTCTTCGTTTAATATGGATATGCAACTGTTAAATAAACGAGGAGTACTACACATAAATAAGATAGCCAACACAGCTTAGCACGATAACATCATACCCTAAAAGGGATAAACGAAACAAGCAAATCCTCGTTTAGCACGGAATAAACGAGCAGTACATCGCATAAATAAGATAACTAGCATAACTCGATACGATAATATCAAATCTTAAAGGAAAGGGATAAACGATGCAAGCATATCCTCGTTTAACACTGATATGCAAGCATTAAGTAAACGAAAAGTACTTCGCATAAATAAAATAGTAGCACAACTCGGCGTAATAATATTGAACCATAAAGAAGAGGATAAACAAAGCAAACAATTTCTCATTCAAAACACAGAGACACAACCGTTAAATGAAGGATAAATACTTCGTGAAACAATAAAACAAACCAACACAGCTTGGTCTAAAAGTAAACATCGATGATTGAAGCAAAAGGTACTAAACCGCCATTGTAAGGCCGAAAGAAACAACGACAGCAAATGAACTCATCAAGAGATTGATCAAACACCGGTGACATCGAAAGCAACAAACCGACCCTTAAATGTAACTTTGAGCTTTTCTACATGCCCGGTAGAAGAATCTCATAGGACAGATTCGACAACTCGCGGGGCAGACTCGGCTGCTCGCAGGGCAGACTTGGCAGCTCGCGGGGCAAACTCAGCAGCTCGTGGGGCAAACTCGACACCTCGCTGTGCAAAATTTGCAGCTCATGAGACAGACTCGACAGCTCGCGAGAAGACTCGACATACATAATCTTCATATACAGAAAGTGACTAAATAAACACATTAAGTTTTCAGAATCCTTTGAGGAACCTTGGGGGCATATAGAGTCGAGATTCAGCTCGTAGAGCTCGCGGGAAGCTAAAACAAAAAGAATAAGACATCAGAGCTTAGATTTAGCTTGGGAGAGATCGGGAACAAACTCAAATGAAGCCAAGAGCCGGGAGCTCGGGTGAGGCCGAGAGCCAGGAGCTCGGGTGAGGCCGAGAGCCAGGAGCTCGGGTGAGGTCGGGAGCCGAGAACTCGGGTGAAGTCAAGAGCTCGGGTGAGCCTAGAAGCTTAGATGATGCGGGGACCTCGGGTGAGGTCAAGCTCCCATGAGATGGGAGTTCGGGTGAGGTCGGGAGTTCGGATGAGACCAGGAACTCGAGTGAGGTAGGGAGCTCAAGTGAGGCCAGGAGCTCGGATGAGGCCAGGAGCTCGGGTGAGGCCAAAAGCTTGGGTGAGGCCGAGAGCTCCGGGTGAGGCCGAGAGATCAGGGTGAGCTCGGGGTGAGCTCAGGGTGAGCTTAGGGTGAGCTCGGGGTAAGATCGGGGTAAGATCGGGTGAGCTTGGGGTGAGCTTGAGTGAGCTCGGGTGAGCTCGGGTGAGCTCGGGTGAGCTCGGGTGAGCTTGGGTGAGCTCGGGTGAGCTCGGGTGAGCTCGGGTGAGCTCGGGTGAGCTTGGGTGAGATCGGGTGAGCTCGGTTGAGCTCGGTTGAGCTTGGTTGAGCTCGGTTGAGCTCGGTTGAGCTCGCGTAAGCAATAGGAGGCACAACTTAGGTGAGATCGGGTGAGCAACAGGAGGCGTGACACGGATGAGCTATAGGAGGTGCAACTCCGGTGACCAATAGGAAGTGCAGCTCAGGTGAGCTCGGGTGAGCAACAGCAGCCGCAGCTCGGATGAACTCGGGTGAGCAATAGGAAGGGCAGCTCGGGTGAGCTCCGATGAGCTCGGGTAAGCTCGGGTGAGCAATAGAAGGTGCAGCTCGGGTGAGCTCGGGTGAGCAATAGGAGGTACAGCCCGGAGCACGGGTAACCCGGATAAAAGGGAAGGGGACCTACACAAAAAAAAAATTGCTGGAATTTAACAGTTTAAACTTAAAATTCCAGAACTAACACAAGTAATCTTTTAAAAATATATATTATCATAAATAATTACAAATATATAAAAAATATTATATTTAGATTTTTTTATCCAATTAAATATTAAATTTTTTTATTAAAATTTTTTTAAAATATTTTAATATTAAATTTGTGTTATTTTTAAAAATTTTAAAATAATTATGTTATATTTGAAATAAAAACCAAAACGAATACTCTTTTTGTCAATTTTTCATAAGAAAAATTCAGATTATTCGTATCTTTATACAAAAATTAGCACACATTTAAATCTACTATTTTTCAGTATTTTGATATTGATGTTAAAAATAAAAATTTTATGAAATAAAGTAAATTTTAAGAGTATGTTCAGAGTCCCATTGTTAGGATTGTAGGACAAATGAAAAAATGTAATGTAATTTTTAAATATTTTTTCATAATATATCAAATATTTTAAAATACAAAATATATTTTAATGATTAAAAATTAAAATACTTGTTAACAAACACGAAACAAAAAAAATTAAGAGAAATTTTTTTAAAATACTTTCTAAAAGGGTTATTACAAAATATATTGTAATTATTATACACCATTTTATATAAAGTGTATAATAGTATTTTATATAAAAAACACTGTAAAATACATATACATTAATATATTCCAAATTTACCTGTGATGACTTTCTATGTAAAATGACAAAATTTGCCTGGTGTAGCTTTTTTTGCATATTCATTGTATGAGTTAAAAACTTAGAAAAAACTTGTATACTCAATAAATTTTTTCAATAAAGAAATCTCACAATCAGATAGGAAAATGTATTTACCAATAGTGTCATCACTTCTGAATTTAGAAAATGATATGAAAAGAGAAGTTTTTTTTCGAAATGTTATTTTTGTTATCAAAATCCTGGTAAGAATAAAAAAAACTGGTTAATGCACACATATACCAAAAGGTAAATATATTTTTTATTAGCATTTTTATTCTATTTTTGTTTTTTGTTTTTTTGTGCGAATTTTAATTTTATTATCTATTAATATCATTGTTTACAATCCTATATAAAAACAGAGGACAAAACTTAAAAATGTTCCAATCTTGAGAAGATAAAATAACTCATGAAGCGAGAGAGTCAGCAGTAGCATTACCCGATCTTGATTGGTATGAGAATTTGATTCCGTCAAAATTGGAAACCTATAATTTGATTGTTTAGAGATAATATTGATATTTTAAATCAATCTTTGCTTTATTGATGAGATTATTTAAATATAAATTATTTTCTTCAAAAATAACATAGCGGTATCCCAACGTCCAAGTTGATTGTATAGCCCAGATCAGCTTCTATAACTGTAAATCGACCTTAAAATTTGCCTCTGCCAGCCTTTAAGAAACTTCCTTGATTGTTGCGAAGAATCCAGCCGAGACCAGAATGTGTATCTTCTATTTTATGTGTACCGTCGTAGTTACATTTAATCCAATTTTCTGGTGATGCTTTCCATTTGTTGGTATTGTATTGTACACTTGTAATCGCCGGTTGTTTAATTGGGATAACCACATTCTGTAGTTATTTTTGGACGTCTTCATAACATTTAGTGAGCATATAGTCATCCGAAAGTGACCTATTGTTAAATATCAAAAATAACATTTCTATAAAAAAATATTTATATTCAAAAAATATATAAAAATAAAAGATAATATGTTAAATATATAGTGAGCATATATTTTTATATATTCGAAAAATATATAAAAAATATATATAAAAATAAAAGATGATTACTATAATATGTTAAATTTCTATAAAAAAAAAAATTATCCTTGTTACTTTTAATTACTATCAATGGTTTTCCAAAAATATATATTTATATTCGAGGTGGTGGAACCCTAATTCTAATACATAATATGTTCTATTGTTATGGATATACTACATC
>CM032164.1:3303438-3377267 GCA_018901935.1 Pugionium cornutum
TGAAAGACCTCATGAGACAAAGGTTTGTTCCACCTTATTTTCATAGAGATTTGCAACGACGTTTTCGTACTCTTAAACAGGGTACCAGATCAATAGAGGAGTACTATAAAGAGTTTGAGAGACTAAGGAATAGGCTGGAGCTCAATGACGGTGAGAAGGCTTTGATGGCACAATTCTTGGATGGAGTGCAAGAAAGAATCAGCCACAAGGTGGAAAGGCAAATCTACAATGACTTCAAGGATTTGTTCCACCTATCTGTCCAGGCTGAGCAACACATCAAACGTAAGAGCCAAGACATCCGCAACAAGCATAAGACGCCTTGGGCACGAAGCAACGTCCCCAAGCCCATAGACAAAGGCAAAGGCATAGAGATCGAGTCACGGTTTAAAAGCAAGCCTCTTGAGCCAACCCATAACAAGAGAGAGCCTAGTAAGTCCTCTAACCCTCAAAGATCACGTGACATCACTTTTTTCAAGTGTAGGGGTCGCAGACACATCTCAAGGGAGTGCCCAAACAACCGGGTCATGCTGATTACGGAAGCTGGAGAGTATGAATTCCAAGATGAAGAAGACTATGAACCAGAAGGAGAATACGGTGACATTGAGTACCCTGATGTGGGGGAAGTGCTGGTCACTAGACGCATTCTCAGTGCAATGGTGGATCCCTCAGAGACCATCTAGAGGGAGAACATCTTCCACAAGTGTTGCACCATTAAGGGCAAGGTATATAACCTCTTCATAGATGGTGGTTCTTGCACTAACGTTGCTAGTGCGTACATGGTTGATAAGCTAGGTCTAGAGAAGACAAGGCACCGTCGACCGTATAGACTGAGATGGCTCGATGACAAAGTGGAGCTCAAGATCAATGAGCAAGTCACTGTGCCCTTCAGTGTGGGCAAGTACCAAGACCAGGTAGTGTGCGACGTGGTGCCGATGCAAGCTGGCCATCTTCTGCTAGGAAGGCCATGACAGTTTGACAAGGATACCAGGCATGATTGCCGAACCAATCTCTACACTTTTGTGCATGACAAGAGAAAGGTCAGCCTAGATCCTCTCACACCTGCCCAGGTACATGAACTTCAACAGCAAATGAGTAAGGAAAAGAAGCTCATTAAATCTAATTTCCTTGATCAACCAAGTCATGTCCGGAGAGCTTTAGCCTCGAAGGATTTAATGCTACTAATGGTTTTCAAAGAAGTGTTGAATGTAGAGAAAGAACAGTTAGACCTACCTCGTGAAGTAGCAACTCTCCTCAACAAATTCTAGGATGTCTTTCCTGAGAAGATACTAGCAGGCTTGCCTCCCCTACGTGGCATAGAACACCAGATCGACCTCGTGCCCAGAGCAACCTTGCCTAACCAGCCAGCCTACCGGATGAGTCCAGAGGAGTCTAAGAAACTTGAAAAGCAAGTCAAGGAGTTCCTGGAGAAAGGCTATGTTCGAGAAAGCCTCAGTACATGTGATGTACCAGTGCTGCTAGTGCCCAAGAAGGATGGGACTTGGCGAATGTGCGTGGACTACCGAGCAATCAACAACATCACAGTCAAGTACCGGCATCCGATACCACGGCTGGATGACATGCTAGATGAGCTGAGTGGAACCACGGTCTTCTCCAAGATAGACCTCAAGAGTGGATACCACCAGGTTAGGATGAAGGAAGGTGATGAGTGGAAGACTGTTTTCAAGACAAAGCAAGGGCTCTACGAGTGGACAGTCATGCCATTCGGCTTGACTATTGTCCCAAGCACCTTCATGCGCCTTATGAACCAAGTTCTTAGGGCGTACATCAGTAAGTTCGTTGTAGTTTATTTCGATGACATTTTAGTTTATAGTAAGTGTTTAAGGGATCACCTCACACATCTTGAGTTGGTGCTTAAAACTCTCGACAAGAAGAGCTTTATGCCAATCTCAAAAAGTGCATCTTTTGTACTGATAAACTTGTCTTCTTAGGTTTTGTTGTAAGTTCACAGGGCTTACAGGTTGATGAAGAGAAAATTCGAGCCATACAAGAACGGCCAACACCAAGCAACATCAGCCAAATAAGGAGTTTCCACGGTCTGGCCAGCTTCTACAGAAGATTCATGCCCAACTTCAGCAGTATTGCCTCACCATTGACGGCAATAGTGAAGAAGAATGTGGGATTCAGCTGGGGGGGGGAAGCTCAGGAGAAGGCGTTCCAGGCCTTGAAGGACAGCCTCACACATGCACCAGTGCTAGTCTTACCCGACTTCAACAAGACATTTGAACTTGAGTGCAATGCCTCTGGAATAGGCATTGGAGCGGTGCTAACTCAAGGAGGGAGGCCAGTGGCATACTTTAGTGAGAAGCTAGGTGGTGCCTCACTGAACTACCCCACTTATGACAAGGAGCACTATGCCCTAGTCTGAGCCTTGGAGACTTGGCAGCATTACTTGCTGTCCAAGGAGTTTGTGATCCACACTGATCACGAGACTCTCAAACACCTCAGAGGGCAAACCAATCTCAAGAGGAGACATGCCAGGTGGATGGAGTTCATAGAGACCTTCCCGTATGTCATCAAGTACAAGAAGGGCAAGGACAATGTGGTAGCCGATGCATTATCAAGGAGGTTTGCCTTGATATCCACCATAGAGGCAAATGTCCTAGGATTCGAGCACATCAAGTACCTATATAAGGATGATCCTGACTTTGCTGAGAGCTACAAGGAGTGTGGCACAGGGAGTCATGGAAAGTTTTACATCCATGAGGGATTTTTGTTCTGAGAGAGAAGGCTGTGCATACCACAAGGATCGTTACTAGAGCTTATCATCCGAGAAGCTCATGGAGGAGGACTCATGGGCTGTTTTGGTGTCGACAAGACTCTAGCAGTGGTCAAGGAGTACTTCTACTGGCCACACATCAAAAGGTCAGTAGAAGCCCATTGTACAAGGTGCATCACTTGCAAAGAGGCGAAGTCCCGAGTGCACCCTCACTGGTTGTATCGCCCACTGCCCATACCTACACATCCATGGGTGGACATCTCAATGGACTTCGTTCTAGGTCTGCCCAAGATCAACCACAAAGATGTAATCTTTGTAGTGGTGGACAGATTCTCCAAGATGGCACATTTCATTTCGTGTGCCAATGTTAATGATGCCACGCAATCAGCCGAGCTGTTCTTCAGGGAGATAGTACGGCTTCATGGAGTGCCAAGTACCATTGTGTCAGACAGGGACACCAAGTTCCTTGGCCATTTCTGGAGGACCCTTTGGAGGAAGTTAGGCACGAAGCTGCTCTTCTCTACCACCTGCCATCCTCAAACCGATGGCCAAACTTAAGTAGTTAACCGGACATTGTCAACTCTTCTCAGGACTACAATAGGGAAGAACCTCAAGACTTAGGTGGAGTGCCTGCCATTCATAGAGTTCGCATACAACCGAGCCGTACACTCAGCAACCAAGAAGACTTCTTTTGAAGTAGTCTACGGCTTCAACCCCCTGACACCATTGGAGCAAATGCCACTGCCACCAGCAGAGATGACCAACCTCAACGGAGCATCCAAGGTGGAGTTCATAAAGAAGTTACACTAGAAGGTAGCAGAGAACTTGGAGAAGAGGACCGAGCAGTACGGGACTCATGCCAACAAGGGAAGAAAGGAGGTGATTTTTCAACCAAGCAATTGGGTGTAGCTATACCTACGACAGGAGAGGTTCCCCAACCTAAGGAGTTCCAAGCTAGCACCAAGAGGAGATGAACCATTCAAAGTGCTGGAGAGGATCAACAACAACGCCTACCGGATCGAGCTCCCAGGTGATTTTAATGTGTCTAACACGTTCAACGTAACTGACTTAGCCCCGTTCCGTGCAAGTGAACCAGTTTTGAGGTCAAAACCTACTGAAGAGGGAGGAGATGATGGGGACATCAGGTCGTATGGCCGGCCAGGAGACCAGACTGGCCGACAGGGAGCTTGCCCAAGACAGCCTGGTCATTTGGCACGTCTGCCAGCCCAAGCGGTACCGCCGGACCTTCGACCAGCCGGGCCGGACCGACCAACATTTCCGGCGGAGAGGCCCAAACCTTCGGCCCAACTGGTGGTGATGTGGATGACACCGCCAGTCCAATTGGTGACGCTGCCGGCTCTGAAATCAACTTGGCTGGCTTAGATGACATTTTGGCCAGTACCTCGCACAGTCCAATCGATACAGCCGATCCAGCCGAGTGCACCACCATTTCAACGTCTACACAAGGAGACTCAGACCAGATAAGCTACCAACTTCAAGACATGCATCTAGTGGAAGTCTCTACACCAGTGGTGCCACCAGGAGCAATAACAAGGAGCAGATCAAGGGCACTCTTCTACAAATTCAGATTGTGGGTCGACAAGCTCCTAGAGGATGATCGACGAAGGACATTGGGCCAAGAGTGTAAAGAAGAGTCCAAAAGCTTCTCAAAAATGCAAGAGACCTTAGAGACTTGGGCTTTTGTGGCAAGAGAGGTCAGGGCCCAAAGATTCCTAACCCTACTCCAAGTCAAAGACTAGGAGCAAGGCGCGTGCATGCCACAAGGTCAGACACCTTCCATTTCTTGGCTGTGAGGTAAGAAAGGTAAGTTTTCAAATTATATACTTGTCTCTTTCTGTTTTGCAGGGTAAGATTTAGATTATTTACATTTTTGAGTCAAAGACATTTTAGGAATAAGTTCTTTTTCGGTTATGCACTTTTGTAAGTTTTCCATTTGTGCACTTTTGTAAGTTTTCCATTTCTTTCTTGAGTCGACCCTAGAAGGTCAAGCTGTCGAGCATATTAATAAGGCTCCTTCCAGCATTGTAGTTCGACAACCTTTTTGATGATTAATAAAGATCGAATTTTCTTTCTACAAGTTATTCTCTCAAGAGACTTGTGCGCTTAGAACCTAGTTGAGACCAGCCCTCCTAGCTCTAAGTTTGTGATTTATCATGAGATTCATCACCCCTCATGTGGTTCACTTCACCCTTCCATCTTTTACCAACCAGAAAATCCCCATCCAGAAATCTAAGGTTGAGTTTCTCACCTAATCTTCTTCACACAGCCCACGAGCATACAGCCTTGAATCGAGGCTTGTATCACTAGTAGTCTCAACTTTTTGGTTTCTTTTATCTGCGTGTTGGCCACCTAGGCTGCGAAAGGTGACCTTTCCATCTCCTCGATCACGAGGTCAATTTTGGGAGCTACACGCGACGCCTTATAAACTTTGGACGTCATTGTGGCGAACTTGGCGTTAGCCCTTTCAATGGATCTTTGCACACTCTCGTACCCGATCACATCGGGGTTTCCTCGAGAGTTGTTCGAGTATCCACCGGGTGGAGTTTGGCTAGGGGCTACGACCTGACCGAGCCCGATTGTCATTGCAAGCTCCACCCCTGATAGGACTATGCAAGGTTGTGATGGTGCGGGTGTTCCCGACTTTTCTCCTGGGAGAAATTCGGCAGTGCGTGGAATCATGTTGAGTAAGACTCGATCTTCCCGCTGAGTCTCAAAGTCGAGGTGCTTTCTGGCAGATATTTGTTGAGGGTTTTTGATAACCATGGTTTTTACATTGTTTCACCATGAATTTCACCACATTTTCCGTATCTTCATTAGCATTTTAGGCATTGTATCCACCCATTTACATTCATTGGCATTTGGCATTGCATCCTATAGGTTAGTGCATGCATTTTTGCATCTTGCATACCTTACTCGATTTGCTTTGTACATCTTGCATGCATTCTTGCATGCATACATTACTCGAGTACATCTTGCATGCATTCATTGGCATTTCACAACTTCTACTTGATTTGCTCTGCACTTGGAGATGTACTCGGTATTAAAATTTAAAACCCCATTAGTTTTCCTCAACTTGGAAGTTGTCAGGTGTGTTAAACGTCATCACTCTAGATTCCAACTCCGCTTGTGACTTCGCGAGATGGTTCAGCTACGTCAAAACTTGGGTTTTGTGTACGTTGAACTGTGCTACGAAATTCTCTTTGGACTCTTTCTTCTTATCAGTAGTCGACTTGAGGTCCATCAAAAAGGCCTTCATCTCTGACAGAGAGTCTGAATGGTTGTCACCGGAGCTTGACATCTTGCTTATTAAACTTGGATGGATTTTTCTCCCAACAAACATCACCAAATGTTAGAACCGAGTTTTAAGATTTCTCAGCTCTCTCACAGTAAAAAGTACTTTTCTCCGTATTATTTCTGAATGATTCTGAATCACTTTTAAAAATGGGATCATCCTCTTTCTATACTATTTTTGGCATTTAATTCCGATATGGAATTAAATGTTTTATTTGGCTGTTACAAAAGTTGTATTCATTTCTGACCGTTACAATATTTAATTCTCTTTTAACTAATGGGCTTGGTTCCTTTCTTTGGCCCGGACGATGGATTTGGGCTTTTGCTCTCTTTGATCTAACTTTGTTTCGGATCTACGAGTTTGAATCTCCGAATTGAATCCAATGCCAACAATCGGGTTCTATTTGTTTAGATGTGATTAACCAGACTTGGAGTCCTATGTTGGGAATGGGCCAAATCAAATGTGAAAAGAAATTTTAGAATAAAATGATGGTTGTTCTTTTGAAGATTACTTTTAACTTTTATGTTATGGATTTGTTTTTTTTTTATCAAACCTTGTCAATGTGTTTGATACATTTCTTCCTTAGCTTCTTTTGTATCCAAACCCATCAGATCCATTGAATGGAGAGGCTGCTGCATTGATGATGGGTTTGATCGTCCCGCTTATGAACAGCGTGTTAAAGGTAATTCAATAATAACTAGTGTTTGATCATGTTCTTAACCTTGCACGCAACCCTACTTGAAAGTTTTTCCTGCCATTTTTGAATCTCATTTAAGTTAATTCAAGCTCAACACCCCCATTCCCATATCAAAATCGGTGTATCTGTCTTCAGTTCCAATTTTAAAGGAAGTCCCCTCGGATGTCTCCACTCCTAAAGTTAAGCTGGAGCACTCTTCTCCAGCTGGTGTTTGTTCACGATATTTTTTTACCTCCAAGGATCGTCACATTCTGCACACCGTTGTTGGTATAATCACTCATTTTTTTGGTCTCAAGTGTGTTTTCGTTTTGTTCATTTCCCTACATCTCTGATTATTGTTGACTCAGTTTGACACTCTAGCAAGGGGAGATGAACCTGATGTAAACTGTTGAAGACAGTGGGAGTAACAAGTATGGAGGAAAACTTGATGTTAGTCATGGTTGTAATATGTGATAGCTATAACTATGTGTGCAATAACTATTTTTTGTGTGTGAATAAAATCGAACTTTAAGTTTCTTCTAATCTATCACAATTTCAAAACATTAAAGTTTAATGTTATAATTCATTTTCGTGGGAAACTTGTGGTTGGTCTATGTGTTGTTTGTTCAAAACTAAGTTGCAGGTACTTTAGATGTTTGAGTATCAAATTGTATCAAAAATAGGAAGGTTGAAGAAACAAAAATCCGATATGGGCTTAAAAAAAGAAGTTTAACCAAGATGGACCGTAACCAAGACGGTGAAATGGCTGAAGCAAAACAAAAAGTTCAACTGAAGCACAACAGAAAGATTTCATAAAACCAAAACAAGAAGTTTTCCTGTTAGAAAGACAAAGACTGTGTCATGGACATGAAATAAAGTTTTTCCGGAGGAAATAATAGGAAATCTTCCTAGAAGACAAGTAAGAGATCAAAGATAAAATAGATGTCAAAACAGAAGAAGTGACACGCTTTTTTAGAGATCGTCATCAAGAGTTCAAGAGGAATCAGGAAGATAAAAAATACTTTTAATTTGTGCAAGGTGTTGTTGTTTGATAGATTGTCTAGGTTTCAAATTGATAGGTTATTAAGTTTGTGTAAAACCTAAAACAAGGATAATTTGTGATAAATTAACTTGTGCAATTATAAAAAAAAAACAATGTTTTGATAATCTTAAAGTTGTTGTTTGATTATGTTTTCTACACTAACACTATTAATAACATAATTGTTTTGAGTTTGGTAGATTTAATTTTTGGATACTAAACTTATTTTTGTAAGTCGATTTGTTTGATGAACGGTAGATTTAGTTTGATAAAGCATATAGTACTATAAAATATAAAGAGAGGAAAATTAAGTTCAACAACTCCAAACTCCAAAAAATAAAACAAAACCTCAAACAGAGAACAAAACCACAATGACTTACTATATCAGTCAAGCTAGAAAATCTAAATCCTAGGAAAAAACTTTGAACTATGACAGAAAAAAACCAAAAAAATTAAAATAAACATGCATGCAGACACCATGACAACGTCAAAAGCTTATCCCAAAACTAAAAAAGTCTGTTAAAATGAGCTAATAAGTTCTTCTCTAATGAAATATCATTTGGATGACAATCCGAAGCACATAAATTTCATCACACACCTATATAGTATAAAAGCTCAAGCAACCATCAAGATAGATCCTAATAAATCTTTAGCAAATTGATAATAAGCTTAATTTTAAGCTAGTTCTAGTTATGTCTTATCATTAAAAAAATATGGTTTGACTTGCAGACATATTGATATAAATGCCAGAGAGAATTCGTGAATGTCTTTATTTTCTTTGAAATGTTTAAAACCTAAAAAATAGTATCATGGGCCATAATATATATTAGGGTAATTCTACAAAATAATACTATTATAAATTTTTATTTAAAATTTAATTTTCTAATAATATCACAAAAATAAATATTTAAATATTTTTAAAAATAATTTTAATAAAAATAAATAAATTTTAAATTTAAAAAAAAACCAATATAATATTTTTTAATTTTATTTGTAATTAATTTAAGATAAATCCAATTATACTATTTTAGAATATTACTATATATTAATATTATCATTAAGGAATATTTGAAGTTTTTGAGTGCTAAGAAAAACTAAAGAAATAGTAAAACAAGAGAAGGAAAAATAAAAGATGATTGGTACCATTAATGTTGAATGTACTTTAAAGCATCTCCAAATTAAACAACGAATTTTAGTGGAAATTTTTTTGGTTAATTTCTCAATTATTTGAAATACATACACCCAACAAGTTATGTCTCTCATGATTATTTTAGCCAAAATTTATGCATCTCTATAAATATATTTCGAGATGTTACTCCTTTGATGAAATTAATGTTAAAAATAAATCAGAAAAATACTAATTTTAAGTTTGAAACTTTCTTAGTTTTGAAAGTGATGTGTGATTACTCTATTTATTTTTAACTACACTCAATCTGGTGATTACTCTATTTATGTTCGAATTAAGCAAAGAGCCATATAAACTATACAGAACTTATGTTTCATTAATTGAGACAACAAGGGATGTATAAAACACACAAAAAATATAACAAAATGAAATCTCAGTACAAAAACATAGGAAATCCTGGTTGTATTTTTTAATTTTGCGAGTACTTTCCGATGTTTTTTTGATGAAAAGAAGGTATTCGAAAATTTAAAATAAATTAAAAAAACTAACAAATAAAATTATAAAGATTTAAGAGATCATAAAAGAAGAAACAGATTGTATTGATATGCAAACAAGAAATATTAGAAGGTTTAAAATGGACAACAAAGATGGACGTTGATATGTCAAATAAATCTATGATACGGTAAAGTAAGTATTGTGAGAATATTTATTGAAGATATTTATATAAAGAAAAAATTGGACAACAATTGTTTTCTTTTAGTAATAATTGCACGAAGATTATAAAGTTAAACACAAATATTCCGCATAGTATAAATAGTAAAGAGTTAAGGGTTAATTTAACATTACTGTTTTTCGAATCTCTAAACAAAAATCTGAAAAAATAATTATTGTAATTGTTTTTTGTATGTCGGTTGGATGATTAGGATCACCAAAAATTAAATTTATACTACATTTTAGTTGAATATAATCTAAACGGAGGTTTATATTTTTTTTATTTCTAAATGAATGTAATATTTTTTTAAAAATGAATACAAAATATAGTATACAAACGTGTTTAGTTAGAGTTTTCCAAATCAGAAATTTGTTTGTCGAATTTTCAGGCAAAAATCACTTAAGCCGAGATGTAGTATATCTATAACAATAAAACATATTATGTATTAAAGTTAAAATTCCGCCACCTCAAATATAAATATTTTTTTTGGAAAATCTTTGATAATAATTAAAAGTAACAAGGATAATTTTTTTTTTATAGAAATTTAACATATTATAGTAATCATCTTTTATTTTTTTATATGTTTTTTATATTTTTGTATAACACGAATCTATTCAAAATTTGTTTTTTTTTGTTAAAGATATTATTAGAATTGATATAGGTGAATTCAATACGTAATAAACCCATTTTTGCATAAACACACTATTTTGAATTGATTAAATAAATACATTTTTGATTTTTGTATCACTAAACAAAAATAGAATAAGAATGCCAATAAAAGAATATATTTATTTTTTTGATATGTGTGTGCATTAACCAGTTTTTTTATTCTTGCCAGGATTTTGATAATAAAAATAACATTCCAAAAAAGAAAACTACTCTTTTCATATCATTTTCTAAATTCAAAGTGATGGATACACTATTGGTAATATACCAAATTTGGTAAATACATTTTTCTATCTAATTGTGAGATTTTTTAATTCAAAAAATTTATTGAGGATACAAATTTTCATTTTACGTGAAAAGTCATCACAGGTACATTTGGAATATATTAATTTATATTTATTTTACAAATTTTGAATATTTTAGAAAATACTAAATTTTTTATGGTACACTTTATATAAAATGGTGTACAATAATCACAATATATTTTGTAATAATTCTTTCAAAAAGTTTTAAAAATTACTTCTCTTGACATTTTTGTTTCGTGCTTGTTATCAAGTATTTAATCATTAACACATATTTTTATTAGATTTATTTTAAGATATTGAAATATTCTGAAAAAATATTAGAGTACATTACATTTTTTTCGCTATGACTTTAGAAAAATGACTCTGTACGTACCATCGTCTTAATAATATTTACTTTAGTTCATAAAAAGTTTATTCAACTTAATTTTCGGTCTCTTTTGCTATGCGCGTCGGTGATACAACCGAAATTTAAATTTTTTCAGCTCACACGGTAAAAAAGTATTTTTCTTTGTATTATTTATGTATGATTCTGAATCATTTTTGCAAATTGAATCATCACCTTTTTATACTATTTTTGATATAAAATTCCGATATAAAATTAAATTCTGTATAAGGCGGTTACGAAAGTTGTATTTATTTCTGACAGTTATAATTCTTTTGACTACTGGGCTTGGTTTCTTTCTTGTGTTTGGGCTATTGATTTAGGTTTTTGCACTCTTCGGCCCAACTTCGTTTTGGGTCTACGGGTTCGGATCTCTGAGCTGAATCCGGTGTCATCAATTTGTTCTCCAGATTTCCTGAAAAAAGTTATTATAAAAACTTAAAATGTTGTTTTTTGTATTCGGAGATTTCGTCTTGGTTTGTTTTTCTAGTAAAGCTCGTAAATGTCTGCTTTCCTTATTTCATATGCGTTTTGAGACAATAAGATAGTTAACATAGGTCTTGGCCTCTTGGATCCTTTACAAATCGCGTTAGAGCTTCACTTTCGAGATAAATCTCTCTAGCTTCTCTCTAGAATAATCTCTCCTCTTTTTGTGTATTGACGTTCTTCGTCCTCACTCCCTTTTTTCTTAATCCATCAATTTTTTTTTGTGTCAGCCCCCTTCCCTTCTCTCCGGGTTACCCGTGCTCCGAGTTGCGCCTCCTGTTGCTCACCCGAGCTCACCCGAGCTGCGCCTCCTGTTGCTCATCTGAGCTCACCCGAGCTGCGCCTCCTGTTGCTCACCCAAGCTCACCCGAGCTGCGCCTCCTGTTGTTCACCCGAGCTCACCTGAGCTGCGCCTCCTGTTGCTCATCCGAGCTCACCCGAGCTGCGCCTCCTGTTGCTCACCCGACTCACCCGAGTTACGTCTCCTATTACTCACCCGAGCTTACCCGAGCTGCATCTCTTGGTTCTCAATCGAGCTCACCCGAGTTACACCTCTTGTTGCTCACTCGAGCTCACCCGAGCTCACCCGAGCTGCGCCTCTTGTTCCTCACATGAGCTCACCTGAGTTGCGACTCTTGTTGCTCACCCTAACTCACCCGAGCTGTGCCTCCTATTGCTCACCCGAGCTGTGCCTCCTATTGCTCACCCGAGCTGCGTCTCCTATTGCTCACCCGAGCTGCGTCTCCAATTGCTCATCCGAGCTGCGCCTCCTATTGCTCACCCGAGCTGCGCTTCCTCTTGCTCACCCGAGCTGCGCCTCCTATTGCTCACCCGAGCTGCGCCTCCTATTGCTCACCCGAGCTGCGCCTCCTATTGTTCACCCGAGCTGCGCCTCCTATTGCTCACCAGAGTTGCGCCTCCTGTTGCTCACGCGAGCTCACCCGAGCTAAGTCTCATATTGCTCACCCGAGTTTTGCCTCATGTTGCTCACCCGATCTCACCCGAGTTGCGCCTTCTGTTGCTCACCCGAACTCAACCGAGCTCACCCAAGCTCAACCAAGCTCACCCGAGCTCACCCGAGCTCACCCGAGCTCACCCGAGCTCACCTGAGCTCACCCGAGCTCACCCGAGTTCAACCGAGCTAACCCAAGCTCACCCAAGCTCACCTGAGCTCAACCAAGCTTACCCGAGCTCAACTGAGCTCACCCGAGCTCAACCGAGCTCACCCAAGCTCAACCGAGCTAACCCAGGCTCAACCAAGCTCACCCGGGGTTAACCAAGCTCACCCGGGGTCAACCAAGCTCATCCGAGCTCACCCGAGCTCCCCCGAGCTCACTAAGCTCACTCCAAGCTCACTAAGCTCACTCCAAGCTCATCCCAAGCTCACCCGAGCTCACTCCAAGCTCACCCGAGCTCACTCCAAGCTCACCCCGAGCTCTCGGCATCACCCGAGCTCTCGGCCTCACCCGAGCTCTTGGCCTCATCCAAACTATTGGCCTCACCCGAGCTCTCAGCCTCATCCGAGCTCCCAGCCTCACCCGAGCTCATGACCTCACCCGAGCTCTTGACCTCACCCGATATCCTGGTCTCACCTGAACTCTTGACCTCACCCAAACTCTTGTATCACAAGAGCTCGACCTCACCCGAGGTCCCGCCCTCATCGAGCTTTTCGCTTCACCCGAGCTCTTGTCTTCACCCGAGCTCTAGGCTCACGACCTCACCCGACTCGCAGCCTCACCCGAGCTCCCAGCTCTTGGCCTCATCCAAGTTTGATCCCGAGCTCTCCCGAGCTAAATCTAAACTCTGTTTGTTGTATTCTTTTTTTTTAGCTTCCCGCGAGCTCTGCAAGTTGAATCTCGACTCCATATGCCCCCAAGTGTCCTGAAAAGATTTTGAAACTTAATGTGTTGATTTAGTCACTTTCCGTATATGAAAATTCCGTCTACCGAGTCTTCTCGCGAGCTGTCGAGTCTGTCTCATGAGCTACCAAGTTTACACAGTGAGGTGTCAAGTCTACCCCGCGAGCTGCCGAGTCTGCCCCGCGAGTTATTGCAAGTATGTTCTATGAGCTTCTTCTAGCAGGCATATAGAAAGGCTCAAAGTTGCAGTTAAGGGTTGGTCTGCTGCTTTCGATGTTACCGGTGTTTGATCTATCTCTTGATGAGTTCATTTTCTGTCGTTGTTTATTTCGACCATACTATGGCGGTTTAGTACCTTTTGATTCAATCATCGATGCTTACTTTTAGACCAATTTGTGTTATTTTTTTATTGTTTTGCGAAGTATTTATCCTTCATTTAACGGTTGTGTCTCTGTGTTTTGAATGAGAAATTGCTTACTTTTTTTGTCCCTTTCTTTAGGGTTCAATATTATTACGCCAAGTTGTGCTGCTATTTTATTTATATGAAGTACTTCTCGTTTACTTAACGGTTGCGTATCAGTGTTAAACGAGGATATGTTTGCATCGTTATCTCTTTCCTTTATGCTTAATTATCTTTGCGATTCTATAGGGACCTTCCAGGTGACTCCAGCTTTACCGCTCCGGCTTTTTGAATCATTTCTGGTTTGAGGAAGGCTCAGGGGCGCTTTTGTTTGGATTAAATTTTTTGCGAGCGTCAACTTTTCCTCTTCAGTGATTATCCAGTTGGTCGATTTGTGTAACGCATCCTCGATCGTCTCGGGCTTATGGATCGTCAGATCAAAACAGAAGGGGGACTCATGCCAAAGTCCGTGTTTCAGTGCGGCAAGGGCAGTCGAGTCGCTGACTTTTGCTATCTTTGCCTTCACTTTTTTGAAGTTGTCAATGTAGGACCACATCGGTTCCGTCTCAGATTATGTGATATTTCATAGATTGGCATCGGTCGTTCCCTTTCCCATAAAGATAGAATAGTGTTTGATGAACACCATCGATAACTGGTTGAAATTATCAATGGAGTTTCCTCCACCTGAGACAACCAATCGAGTGTTGGTCCCATTAAGTTTTCTGCGAATAACCGTAATATCCGATGTCTCTTTCCTCCTCGATGGAGTGAGCTCGGTTTGCAGCGATCCGAAACACTGTCATGTACGCTTTCAGGTCTGAGTCTCCCTCGTAGACTAGTAGTCTCAACTTTTCGGTTTCTTTTATCAGCGCGTTAGCCACCCGGGCTGAGAATGATGACCTTTTGGTCTCCTCGATCACGTGGTCAATTTCCGGAGCTGCACTCGATGCCTTATAGACTTTGGACGTCAATTCTGCGAGCTTGGTGTTGGCTCTTTCAATGGATCTTTGCACGCTCTCGTACCAGATCACATCGGGGTTCCCTCAAGAGTTGTTCAAGTTTCCACCGGGTGGAGTTCGGCTAGGGGCTACGACCTGACCAAGCCTGGTTGTCAGCGCAAGCTCCACCCCTGACAGGACAATGCGAGGCTGTGATGGTGGGGGTCTGTGCGACGTTTCTCCTGGAAGAAATTCGGCAGTGCGTGGAGTCCTGTTGAGTAAGACTCGATCTTCACGCTGAGTCTCGAAGTCGAGATGCCTTCTGGCATATCTTTGTTGAGGGTTTTTGATAACCATGGTTTTTACATTGTTTCACCATGCATTTCACCACCTTTTCCATGTCTTCATTAGCGTTTTAGGCATTCTATCCACCCATTTACATTCATTGGTATTTGGCATTGTATTTTATAGGTTAGTGCATGCATTTTTGCATCTTGCATATCTTCTCGATGTTTTCAAGTACATTGAGAAGTTAGATGGGATCAAACAAAAAGAACTGGCCAATGAGTCTCTTATAAGCCATGAGATTAGCCATTAGGCCGATCTATGCCTGGCCGATCTCAAGAATCCTTCTAGCCCATCATGAATCGGCCATATGGCCGATCTCAGCCTAGGCGATCTCAAACCTACTCACTACGCATCACCAGATCGACCATCACACAAATCTCATGTGGCCAATCTCAAACCGACACCTCTTCCCATCACCACATCGACCATGAGAGCCTAATATCACCATGGCCAATCTGACGATCTCGGGCCAACCAAGCCCAAAATATCTTAAACCTATTTTTATTTAACCAATTTATATCGAGATTAAACCTAATTGTTAGAGATACTATATAAACCTTTTAAAAACATTTTAACCTAAGTTTTGTTCAAGTTTTTTTTAGTTTATTACTCTGGACGTTTTTATAGAGAGAAGAGATTGGTTTCAACCTTTGTTTTGCACTCTTGGTTTCTATTGAAGGATTTCTCTACCCTACCTCTTATCTTATGTTTATTTGCTTTTACTTCTTCATGTTTCCTATTTTCTTGAATATTTTTAAGTAGTTTTCTGTATGGATTGTTGGTAAGGTAGATTAGGGAATCTGATATTGACTTAGGGTTGTTTAGGTAGATTAGATGACAAATCCTTGATGTTTATGGGGTGCTTAATGCTAGGGATTGAAATAGCTAATCAATGCTTAGATCGATGATGTTCTACTCCTGAGAAGTGTACACAGAACGTGCGAGGTGCCGAATAATGTGACAGACCATTCTTTCTTCATCACGACAAAAGTCATAAGCATGCGGGTAGTCGCCGGGGCTTAGGAGAACCAATAGTTTCCAACACAATACCATAAAAACGACAATCCACATGCATGAGACCCAAAATCCGCTAAAATTCGGAAACTTAAACTGAAAAGATGGAGAAGAAAAATCAAAATCTCAAAATTTAGTCCACAAATAAAAGGACAGATATAACAATAAAGTACAACTAAACACACAAAACAACCAACCATTCAAAACCCGTAAATTGAGTTCCTACACCAACTACTAAACTTTGGATTCAAGGTACTCTTACAGCTTAATACCTCTCAAAACAATAAATAAAATCTTATACCTTACGATAAAAAAGAGAAGAAACCTGATTAAGAACACACAACAACTTCGAGATGAAATAAAACGAAACAAATCAAACTTTCTTTAGTGGTTACCATCACGAAATTGTGGTAGTACATATCTTTTAATATTAAAAGAAAGTGAATTTAAAAACATCTTAACCTAAGTTTTGTTCAAGTTTTTTTTTAGTTTATTACTCTGGACGTTTTTATAGAGAGAAGAGATTGGTTTCAAGCTTTGTTTTGCACTCTTGGTTTCTATTGAAGGATTTCTCTATCCTATCTCTTATCTTATGTTTATTTGCTTTTACTTCTTCATGTTTCCTATTTTCTTGAATATTTTTAAGTAGTTTTCTGTATGGATTGTTGGTAAAGTAGATTAGGGAATCTGATATTGACTTAGGGTTTTTTAGGTAGATTAAATGACAAATCTTTGATGTTTATGGGGTGCTTAATGCTAGGGATTGAAATAGCTAATCAATGCTTAGATCGATGATGTTCTACTCCTGAGAAGTGTACACAGAACATGTAGGTAGGCCTAAACATACTTATTGCATCTTTGCCAATGATAGTTGATGTCTAAGGCGATAGGTGGACATGACTAGACTCGAACCCAATGAATGGTTGTCACCGGAGCTTGACATCTTACTTATTAAACTTGGATGGATTCTTCTCCCCCACAAAGCGCCAAATGTTAAAACCGAGTTTTAAGTTTTCTCAGCTATCACACAGTAAAAAGTACTTTTCTTGAATGATTGTGAATCACTTTTAGAAATGAGATCATCCCCTTTTTATACTATTTTTGGCATTTAATTCCAATATGGAATTAAATGCTTTATTTGGCAGTTACAAAAGTTGTATTCATTTATGACCGTTAAAATATTTGGTTCTCTTTTGACTAATGGGCTTGGTTCCTTTCTTGGGCCCGGACGGTTGATTTGGGCTTTTGCTCTCTTCGGCCCACCTTCGTTTTGGATCTGCGAGTTTGGATCTCCGAGCTGAATCCAGTACCAACAATTGGGTCCTGTTTGTTTAGATGTGATTAACCAGACTTGGAGTCCTATGTTTGGAATGGGCGAAATCAAATGTGAAAAGAAATTTTAGAATCAAATGATGGTTTTTCTTTTGAAGATTACTTTTAACTGTTATGTTATGGATTTGTTTCTTTTTATCAAACCTTGTCAATGTGTTTGATACATTTCTTCCTTGGCTTCTTTTGTATCCAAACCTATCAGATCCACTGAATGGAGAGGCTGCTCCATTGATGATGGGTTTGATCGTTCCGCTTATGAACAACGTGTTAAAGGTAATTCATTAATAACTGATGTTTGATCATGTTCTTAACCTTGCACGCAACCCTACTTTAAAGTTCTTTCTGCCATTTCCGAATCTCATTTACTAGTTAATTAAAGCTCAACACCCCATTCCCATATCAGACTCAGGGTATCTATCTTCAGTTCCAATTTTCAAGGAAGTCCCCTCGGATGTCTCCACTCCTCAAGTTAAACAGGAGCACTCTTCTCGAGTTGGTGTTTGTTCATGATAGTTTCTTACCTCCAAGGATCGTCACATTCTACAAACCGTTCTTGGTATAATCACGCATTTTTTTGGTTTCAAGTGTGTCTTATTTTTGTTCATTTCCCTACATTTCTGATTATTTTTGACTCACTTTGACACTCTAGCAGAAAAAGATGAATCTGATGGAAAATGTTGAAGACAGTGGGAGTAACAAGTATGGGGGAGTAAAATTGAGTTCAACAACTCCAAACTCCAAAAATAAAACAAAACCTCAAACAAAGAACAAAACCACAATGACTTACTATATCAGTCAAGCCAGAAAATCATGAACTCGAGAAAACTTAAATCTAAGGAAAAATCTATGAACTACGACAGAAAAAACCAAAGAAATTAAAAAAAACATGCATGCGGACACCATTACAACGTCAAGAGCTTATCCCAAAACCAAAAAGTCTGTTAAAATGAGCTAATAAGTTCTTCTGTAATGAAATATCATTTGGATGACAATCCGAATCACAAAAACTTCATCACACAACTATATAGTGTAATCATCAAGATAGATCCTAATAAATCCCTAGCAAATTGATAATAAGCTTAATTTTAAACTAGTTCTAGCCTAAAACTCACAAAACAACAACTAAACCACAAATCTTGGGATCAACGAGTTATGTCTCTCTCATGATTATTTTAGCCAAAATTTATGTATCTCTATAAATATATTTCGAGATGTTACTCCGTTGATTAAATTAAATGTTAAAAATAAACCAGAAAAAATACTAATTTTAAGTGAAACTTTCTTCTAGGTTTGAAAGTGATGTGTGATTACTCTATTTATTTTTAACTACACCCAATCTGATGATTACTCTATTTATGTTCGAATTTAGCCGAGAGCCATGTAAACTATACAAAACTTATGTTTCATTAATTGAGACAATAAGAGATGTATAAAACACAGAAAAAAATATAACAAAAAGAAATCTGAGTACAAAAACATAGGAAATCCTTATAGTATTTTGAAATTCACGAGGACTTTTCGATGTTTTTGTGATGAAAAGAAGGTATTCGAAAATTTAAAATATATTAAGAGAAATTAACAAATAAAATTATAAAGATTTAAGAGATCATAAAAGAAAAAACATATTGTATTGATGTGCAAACAAGAAATATTAGAAGATTTAAAATGGACAACGAAGATGAACGTGGATATGTCAAATAAATCTTTGATACGGTAAAATAAATATTGTGAGAAATTTATTGAAGATATTTATATAAAGAAGAAATTGGACAACAACAACTGTTTCTTTTAGAAATAATTTCATGAATATTATAGGGTTGAACACAAAGATTCCGTATAGTATAAATAGTAAAGAGTTAAGAGTTAACTTAACATTATAGACGTCGTTGTATGAAGTTTTGTTTTTCAAATCTATAAACAAAAAGCTGAAAAAATAATTCTTGTAATTGTTTTTTGTATGACTGTTGGATGATTAAAATCACCAAAATTAAATTTATACTATATTTTAGTTGGATATAATCTAAACGGAGGTTTATATTTGTTTAATTTCTAAATGAATTTAATATTTAAAAAAATAAAATTATACAAAATATAGTATACAAACGTGTTTAGTTAGAGTTTTCCAAATTAGAAATTTGTTTGTCGAATTTTCAGGCGAAAATCACTTAAGGTGAGATGTATTATATCCATAACAATAGAACATATTATGTATTAGAGTTAGGGTCCACCACCTCGAATATAAATATTTTTTTTTAGAAAATCTTTGCTAATAATTAAAAATAACAAGGATAATATTTTTTTATAGAAATTTAACATATTATAGTAATCATTTTTATTGTTATATATATATTTTATATTTTTTGTATAACACGAATCTATTAAAAATTTAATTTTTTGTTAAAGATATTTTTAGAATTGATCTAGGTGAATCCAATACGTAATAAACCCATTTTTTGCATAAACACACTATTTTCAATTGATTAAAAATAAATGCATTTTCGATTTTTGTATCATTAACCAAAAATAGAATAAGAATGCCAATAAAAGAATATATTTATCTTTTCGTATGTGTGTGCATTAACCAGTTTTTTTATTCTTGACAGGATTTTGATAACAAAAATAATATTTCAAAAAAATAAAACTACTCTTTTCATTTTATTTTCTAAATTCAGAAGTGATGGATACACTATTGGTAATATACCAAATTTGGTAAATACATTTTCTTATATGATTGTGAGATTTCTTTATTCAAAATATTTATTGAGGATACAAGTTTTTAACTCATAAAATGAATATGCAAAAAAAGCTACACCAAGCAAATTTTGTCATTTTACGTAAAAAGTCATCACAGGTACATTTGGAATATATTAATGTATATGTATTTTACAGTGTTTTTTTATTATAAAATATTATTGTACACTTTATATAAAATGGTGTAAAATAATTATAATATATTTTGTAATAACCCTTTCAGAAAATCTTTAAAAAAATTTCTCTTAAATTTTTTTTGTTTCGTGTTTGTTAAATTTTCTATTTGATATATTATGAAAAAATATTTAAAAATTACATTACATTTTTTCATTTTTCCTACAATCCTAACAATGGGACTCTGAACATACCCTTAAAATTTACTTTATTTAATAAAATTTTTATTTTTAACAACAATATCAAAATACTGAAAAAATATTAGATTTAAATGTGTGCTAATTTTTTTATAAAGATATAAATAATCTGAATTTTCTTATGTAGAATTGACAAAAAGAGTATTCATGGAGGTTTTTATTTCAAATAGAACATCAATAGTTTAAATTATTAAAAATAACACAAATTTAATATTAAAATATTTTAAATTTTTTTATATATTTGTAATTATTTATGATAATATATATTTTAAAAAGATTATTTGTACTAGTTCTCGAATTTTAAGTTTAAACTGTTAAATTCCGGCAATTGTTTTTTGTATCGGTCCCCTTCCCTTCTCTCCGGGTTACCCATGCTCCGGGCTGCACCTTCTATTGCTCACCCGAGCTCACCGAACTGCGCCTTATGTTGCTCACCCGAGCTCACCCGAGCTGTCCCTCCTGTTGCTCACCCGAGCTCACCTGAGTTGCGCCTCATGTTGTTCACCTGAGCTGCGTTTTCTATTGCTCATCCGTGCTACGCCTCCTGTTGCTCACCCGATGCTGTGCCTCCTATTGCTTACGCAAGCTCAACCAAGCTCACCCGAGCTCAACCGAGCTCACCAGAGCTCACCCGAGCTCACCCGAGCTCACCCGAGCTCACCCGAGCTCACCCGAGCTCACTTGAGCTCACCGCAAGCTCACCCGATCTTACCCCGAGCTCACCCTGAGCTCTCGGCCTCACCCGGAGCTCTCGACCTCACCCAAGCTCTTGCCCTCACCCGATCTCCCGGCCTCATCCCAGCTTCGGGCCTCACTCGAGTTCCTGGTCTCACCCGAACTCCTGACCTCACCCAAACTCCCATCTCATGGGAGCTCGACCTCACCCGAGGTCCCCGCTTCATCCGAGCTTCTAGGCTCACCCGAGCTCTTGACTTCACCCGAGCTCTCGGCTCCCAACCTCACCCGAGCTCCTGGCTCTCGTCCTCACCCGAGCTTCCGGCTCTTGGCCTCATTCGAGTTTGTTCCCGAGCTATACCAAGCTAAATCTAAACATTGATGTCTTTTTTTTTAGCTTCCCGCAAGCTCTGCGAGATGCATCTCGACTCTATATGCCCTCAAGTTTCCTGAAAGGATTCTGAAAACTTAATGCGTTGATTTAGTCACTTTCTGTATATGAAGATTATGTTGAAAACTTAATGTGTTGATTTACTCTATTTATTTTTAACTACACCCAATCTGATGATTACTCTATTTATGTTCGAATTTAGCCGAGAGCCATGTAAACTATACAAAACTTATGTTTCATTAATTGAGACAATAAGAGATGTATAAAACACAGAAAAAAATATAACAAAACGAAATCTGAGTACAAAAACATAGGAAATCCTAATAGTATTTTGAAATTCACGAGGACTTTTCGATGTTTTTGTGATGAAAAGAAGGTATTCGAAAATTTAAAATATATTAAGAGAAATTAACAAATAAAATTATAAAGATTTAAGAGATCATAAAAGAAAAAACATATTGTATTGATGTGCAAACAAGAAATATTAGAAGATTTAAAATGGACAACGAAGATGAACGTGGATATGTCAAATAAATCTTTGATACGGTAAAATAAATATTGTGAGAAATTTATTGAAGATATTTATATAAAGAAGAAATTGGACAACAACAACTGTTTCTTTTAGAAATAATTTCATGAATATTATAGGGTTGAACACAAAGATTCCGTATAGTATAAATAGTAAAGAGTTAAGAGTTAACTTAACATTATAGACGTCGTTGTATGAAGTTTTGTTTTTCAAATCTATAAACAAAAAGCTGAAAAAATAATTCTTGTAATTGTTTTTTGTATGACTGTTGGATGATTAAAATCACCAAAATTAAATTTATACTATATTTTAGTTGGATATAATCTAAACGGAGGTTTATATTTGTTTAATTTCTAAATGAATTTAATATTTAAAAAAATAAAATTATACAAAATATAGTATACAAACGTGTTTAGTTAGAGTTTTCCAAATTAGAAATTTGTTTGTCGAATTTTCAGGCGAAAATCACTTAAGGTGAGATGTATTATATCCATAACAATAGAACATATTATGTATTAGAGTTAGGGTCCACCACCTCGAATATAAATATTTTTTTTTAGAAAATCTTTGCTAATAATTAAAAATAACAAGGATAATATTTTTTTATAGAAATTTAACATATTATAGTAATCATTTTTATTGTTATATATATATTTTATATTTTTTGTATAACACGAATCTATTAAAAATTTAATTTTTTGTTAAAGATATTTTTAGAATTGATCTAGGTGAATCCAATACGTAATAAACCCATTTTTTGCATAAACACACTATTTTCAATTGATTAAAAATAAATGCATTTTCGATTTTTGTATCATTAACCAAAAATAGAATAAGAATGCCAATAAAAGAATATATTTATCTTTTCGTATGTGTGTGCATTAACCAGTTTTTTTATTCTTGACAGGATTTTGATAACAAAAATAACATTTCGAAAAAATAAAACTACTCTTTTCATTTTATTTTCTAAATTCAGAAGTGATCGATACACTATTGGTAATATACCAAATTTGGTAAATACATTTTCTTATATGATTGTGAGATTTCTTTATTCAAAATATTTATTGAGGATACAAGTTTTTAACTCATAAAATGAATATGCAAAAAAAGCTACACCAAGCAAATTTTGTCATTTTACGTAAAAAGTCATCACAGGTACATTTGGAATATATTAATGTATATGTATTTTACAGTGTTTTTTTATTATAAAATACTATTGTACACTTTATATAAAATGGTGTATAATAATTATAATATATTTTGTAATAACCCTTTCAGAAAATCTTTAAAAAAATTTCTCTTAAATTTTTTTTGTTTCGTGTTTGTTAAATTTTCTATTTGATATATTATGAAAAAATATTTAAAAATTACATTACATTTTTTCATTTTTCCTACAATCCTAACAATGGGACTCTGAACATACCCTTAAAATTTACTTTATTTAATAAAATTTTTATTTTTAACAACAATATCAAAATACTGAAAAAATATTAGATTTAAATGTGTGCTAATTTTTTTATAAAGATATAAATAATCTGAATTTTCTTATGTAGAATTGACAAAAAGAGTATTCATGGAGGTTTTTATTTCAAATAGAACATCAATAGTTTAAATTATTAAAAATAACACAAATTTAATATTAAAATATTTTAAATTTTTTTATATATTTGTAATTATTTATGATAATATATATTTTAAAAAGATTATTTGTACTAGTTCTCGAATTTTAAGTTTAAACTGTTAAATTCCGGCAATTGTTTTTTGTATCGGTCCCCTTCCCTTCTCTCCGGGTTACCCATGCTCCGGGCTGCACCTCCTATTGCTCACCCGAGCTCACCGAACTGCGCCTTATGTTGCTCACCCGAGCTCACCCGAGCTGTCCCTCCTGTTGCTCACCCGAGCTCACCTGAGTTGCGCCTCATGTTGTTCACCTGAGCTGCGTTTTCTATTGCTCATCCGTGCTACGCCTCCTGTTGCTCACCCGATGCTGTGCCTCCTATTGCTTACGCAAGCTCAACCAAGCTCACCCGAGCTCAACCGAGCTCACCAGAGCTCACCCGAGCTCAACCGAGCTCACCCGAGCTCATCCGAGCTCACCCGAGCTCACCCGAGCTCACCCGAGCTCACTCGAGCTCACCGCAAGCTCACCCGATCTTACCCCGAGCTCACCCTGAGCTCTCGGCCTCACCCGGAGCTCTCGGCCTCACCCAAGCTCTTGCCCTCACCCGATCTCCCGGCCTCATCCCAGCTCCGGGCCTCACTCGAGTTCCTGGTCTCACCCGAACTCCTGACCTCACCCAAACTCCCATCTCATGGGAGCTCGACCTCACCCGAGGTCCCCGCTTCATCCGAGCTTCTAGGCTCACCCGAGCTCTTGACTTCACCCGAGCTCTCGGCTCCCAACCTCACCCGAGCTCCTGGCTCTCGTCCTCACCCGAGCTTCCGGCTCTTGGCCTTATTCGAGTTTGTTCCCGAGCTCTCCCAAGCTAAATCTAAACTCTGATGTCTTTTTTTTTTAGCTTCCCGCAAGCTCTGCGAGATGAATCTCGACTCTATATGCCCCCAAGTTTCCTGAAAGGATTCTGAAAACTTAATGTGTTGATTTAGTCACTTTCTGTATATGAAGATTATGTATGTCGAGTCTTCTCTCGAGCTGCCGAGTCTGTCCCATGAGCTGCAAATTTTGCACAGCGAGGTGTCAAGTCTGCCCCGCGAGCTACCGAATCTGCCCCGCGAGCTGCCAAGTCTGCCCCGCGAGCTGCTGAATCTGCCCTGTGAGTTGTCGAATCTTTCCTATGAGATTCTTCTAGCGGGCATGTAGAAAAGCTCAAAGTTACAGTTAAGGGTCGATCTGCTGCTTTCGATGTCACCGGTGTTTGATCAATCTCTTGATGAGTTCATTTGTTGTCGTTGTTTCTTTCGGCCTTACAATGGCGGTTTAGTACCTTTTGCTTCAATCATCGATGTTTACTTTTACACCAAGTTGTGTTGGTTTGTTTTATCGTTTTGCAAAGTATTTATCCTTCATTTAACGGTTGTGTCTCTGTGTTTTGAATGAGAAATTGTTTGTTTTTTTTATCCCCTTCTTTAGGGTTCGATATTATTACGCCAAGTTGTGCTGCTATTTTATTTATGCGAAGTACTTTTCGTTTACTTAACGCTTGCGTATCAGTGTTAAACGAGGATATGCTTGCATCGTTTATCCCTTTCCTTTAGGATTTGATATTATCGTGTTGAGCTATGTTGGTTATCTTATTTATGCGATGTACTCCTCGTTTATTCTGTGCTAAACGAGGAGTTTCTTGTTTTGTTTATCCCTTTTAGGGGATGTTATCATGCTAAGATATGTTGGCTATCTTATTCATGTGTAGTACTCCTCGTTTATTTAATGGTTGCATATCCGTATTAAACGAAGAGTTGCTTGTTTCGTTTGCTATGCTTTTATGGTCCGAGATGACCTTTGGGACTCTAAAAAGCTTTATCAGATACGATTTCATGTTTATATCGCCTTAATTGGAGTACAATTTAAAAAAACTTTATTTGGGATATCGATGTGTCATCTTTGAAAATGATAATCAAAACCTGAACAACCTTCTCACTCATAAAGGGATCAACCTCCATCTACAACACTATCTTGACACAATCCACCTTTGGGAAAATCATTTTTTTGGCATCAAGTTCTCTTACCAACCAAGATCAGGAAACCAGGCAGCTAATTCTTTAGCTTCTGCATTAATTGAGGCTTCAATCGATTAGAATTTATACTCTATTTGTCCTTCTTTCTTACTTCCAATTGTAAACAATGATATTTGCCATTAATAAAGTATAATGACAATAAAAAAAACTTTATTAAATTTTTGAGTTTAATTGAATGGCTAAAATAAATCGGTCCATGACCTTATCACCGGAGTTTGGTTGAGGGTGCCTAGTTTGTACACTCCGTGCCTAACTATTTTTACAACTATAGGGACCTTCTAGGTGACTCAAGCTTTCCCACTCCGGCTTTTTGAATGACCTCTGATTTGAGGAAGGCTCAGGGGCGTTTTTGCTTGGCTTGAATTTTTTTGCGAGCGTCAACTTTTCCTCTTTAGCAATTATCCAATTCTTCAAACTGTGTAACGCGTCATCGATCATCTCAGGCTCATGGATCGTTAGATCAAAACAGAAGAGGGACTCATGCTAAAGCCCATGTTTCAGTGCAGCAAGGGCAGTCGAGTCATTGACTCCTGCTATCTTTGCCTTCACTTTTTGATGTTGTCGGTGTAGGACTGTAGCGGTTCCATCTCAACTTGTGTGACCTTCCAGAGACTGGCATCAGTCGTTCCCTTTCCCATAAAGATGTAATAGTGTTTGATGAACACCGTCGATAACTGGTTGAAATTATCAATGGAGTTTCCTCTAGCTGAGACAACCAATCGAGTGTTAGTCCCATTAAGTTTTCTGTGAATAACCGCAATATCCGATGTCTCTTTCCTCCTCGCTGGAGTGAGCTTGGTTAGCGGTGATCCGAAACACTGTCATGTACACTTTCGGTTCTAAGTCTCCCTCGTAGACTAGTAGTCTCAACTTTTTGGTTTCTTTTATCTGCGTGTTGGCCACCTAGGCTACGAAAGGTGACCTTTCCATCTCCTCGATCACGCGGTCAATTTTGGGAGCTACACTTGACGCCTTATAAACTTTGGACGTCATTGCTGCGAGCTTGGCGTTGGCTCTTTCAATGTATCTTTGCACACTCTCGTACCCGATCACATCGGGGTTCCCTCGAGAGTTGTTCGAGTTTCCACCGGGTGGAGTTTGGCTCAGGGGCTACGACCTGACCGAGCCCGGTTGTCAGCGCAAGCTCCACCCCTGACAGGACAATGCGAGGTTGTGATGGTGCGGGTGTTCCCGACTTTTCTCCTGGGAGAAATTCGTCAGCACGTGGAATCATGTTGAGTAAGACTCGATCTTCGCGCTGAGTCTCAAAGTCGAGGTGCTTTCTGGCAGATCTTTGTTGAGGGTTTTTGATAACCATGGTTTTTACATTGTTTCACCATGTATTTCACCACCTTTTCTGTATTTTCATTAGCATTTTAGGCATTCTATCCACCCATTTACATTCATTGGCATTTGGCATTGCATCCTATAGGTTAGTGCATGCATTTTTGCATCTTGCAAACCTTACTCGATTTGCTCTGTACATCTTGCATGCATTCTTGCATGCATACCTTACTCGAGTACATCTTGCATGCATTCATTGGCATTTCACAACTTCTACTTGATTTGCTCTGCACTTGGAGCTGTACTCGGGATTAAAATTTAAAACCCCATTAGTTTTCCTCAACTTGGAAGTTTTCAGGTGTGTTAAACATCATCACTCTAGATTCCAACTCCGCTTGTGACGTCACGAGGCGGTTCAGCTATGTCAGAACTTGGGTCTTGTGTACGCTGAACTGCGCTACGAGATTCTCTTTGGACTCTTTCTGCTTATCAGTAGTCGACTTGAAGTCCATCAAAAAGGCCTTCATCTCTGATAGAGAGTCTGAATGGTTGTCACCGGAGCTTGACATCTTGCTTATTAAACTTGGATGGATTTTTCTCCCCACAAACATCACCAAATGTTATAACCGAGTTTTAAGATTTCTCCGCTCTCTCACAGTAAAAAGTACTTTTCTCCGTATTATTTTTGAATATGAATCACTTTTAAAAATGTGATCATCCTCTTTCTATACTATTTTTGGCATTTAAATCTGATATGGAATTAAATGCTTTATTTGGTAGTTACAAAAGCTGTATTCATTTCTGACCATTACAATATTTAATTCTCTTTTAATGGGCTTGGTTCCTTTCTTGGGCCCGGACGATTGATTTGGGCTTTTGCTCTCTTTGGTCCAACTTTGTTTCGGATCTACGAGTTTGAATCTCCGAGTTGAATCCAATGCTAACAATCGGGTTCTGTTTGTTTAGATGTAATTAACCAGACTTGGAGTCCTATGTTGGGAAAGTGCCAAATCAAATGTGAAAAGAAATTTTAGAATCAAATGATGGTTGTTCTTTTGAAGATTACTTTTAACTTTTATGTTATGGATTTTTTTTTTTATCAAACCTTGTCAATGTGTTTGATACATTTCTTCCTTAGCTTCTTTTGTATCCAAACCCATCATATCCGTTGAATGGAGATGATGCTGCATTGATGATGGGTTTGATCGTCCCGCTTATGAACAGCGTGTTAAAGGTAATTCAATAATAACTAGTGTTTGATCATGTTCTTAACCTTGCACGCAACCCTACTTTAAAGTTCTTCCTGCCATTTTCGAATCTCATTTACCAGTTAATTAAAGCTCAACATCCCATTCCCACATCAGAATCGGTGTATCTGTCTTATGTTCCGATTTTCAAGGAAGTCCCCTCGGGTGTCTCCACTCCTAAAGTTAAGCCGGAGCACTCTTCTCCACCTGGTGTTTGTTCACGATAGTTTCTTATCTCCAAGGTTCGTCACATTTTGCACACCATTGTTGGTATATTCACACATTTTTTTGTCTCGTGTGTTTTCTTTTTGTTCATTTCTCTACATCTCTGATTATTGTTGACTCACTTTGACACTCTAGCAGGGGAGATGAACCTGATGTAAAATATTGAAGACAGTGGGAATAACAAGTATGGGGGAGATGAACCTGATGTAAAATATTGAAGACAGTGGGAGTAACAAGTATGGGGGAGAACTTGATGTTAGTCATGGTTGTAATATGTGATAGCTATAACTATGTGTGCAATAACTACTTTCTGTGTGTGAACAAAATCGAACTTTAAGTTTCTCCTCATCTATCACAATTTCAAAACATTAAAGTTTAATATTATAATTCATTTTCGTGGGAAACTTGTGGTTGGTCTGTGTGTTGTTTGTTCAAAACTAAGTTGCAGGTACTTTAGTTGTTTGAGTATCAAATTGTATAAAAAAGAGGAAGATTAAAGAAATAAAAATCCGATATGGGCTTAAAAAAAGAAGTCTAACCAAGATGGACCGGACGGTGAAATGGTTGAAGCAAAACAAAAAGTTCAACTGAAGCACAACATGAAGTTTTCATCAAAGCAAAACAAGAAGTTTTCCTATTAGAAAGACAGAGAGTTTGTCATGGACACTAAATAACCTTTTTCTGGAGGAAATAATAGGAAATCTTCCTAGAAGACAAGTAAGAAACCAAGGATAAAATAGGTGTCAAAAGAGAAGAAGTGATAAATTAATAGGTTATTAAGTTTGTGTAAAACCTAAAACAAAGTTAATTTGTGATAAATTAACTTGTGCAATTATTAAAATAAATAAACAATGTTTTGATAATCTTAAAGTTGTTGTTTGATTACGTTTTCTACACTAACAGTATTAATAACATAATTTTTTGAGTTTGGTAGATTTAATTTTTGGATACTAAACTTATTTTTGTAAGTCTATTTGTTTGATGAACGGTAGATTTAGTTTGATAAAGCATATAATACTATAAAATATAAAGAGAGGAAAATTGAGTTCAACAACTCCAAACTCCAAAAATAAAACAAAACCTCAAAGAGAGGACAAAAACACAATGATTTACTATATCAGTCCACCTAGAAAATCATGAACTCGAGAAAACCTAAATCCAAGGAAAAAACTTTGAACTACGACAGAAAAAACTAAAGAAATTAAAATAAACATGCATGCAGACACATGACCACGTCAAGAGCTTATCCCAAAACCAAAGAAGTTTGTTAAAATGAGCTACTAAGTTCTTCTGTAATGAAATATCATTTGGATGACAATCTGAAGCACATAAACTTCATCACATACCTATATAGTGTAAAAGCTCAAGCAACCATCAAATAGATCCTAATAAATCCCTAGCAAATTGATAATAAGCTTAATTTTAAGCTAGGTCTAGCTTAAAACTCACAAACAACAACTAAACCATAAATCTTGTGATCAACGAGTTATGTCTCTCTCATGATTTATGCATCTCTATTAATATATTTCGAAATGTTACTCCTTTGATGAAATTAAATGTTAAGAATAAATCAGCAAAAATATTAATTTTGTGAATTTCCATTTTCTCGGAGATCATAGCACGCCATCAAATACTAATTTTAAGTCTGAAACTTTCTTCTAGGTTCGAAAGTGATGTGTGATTACTCTATTTATGTTCGAATTAAGCTGAGAGTCATGTAAACTATACAGAACTTATGTTTCATTAATTGAGACAATAAGGGATGTATAAAACACACAAACAAAATATAACAAAACGAAATCTCAGTACAAAAACATAGGAAATCCTCATATTATTTTTAAATTCGCAAGGACTTTCCAATGTTTTTGTGATAAAAAAAGATATTCGAAAATTTTAAATAAATTAAGAGAAATTAACAAATAAAATTATAAAGATATAAGAGATCATAAAAGAAAACACATATTGTATTGATGTGAAAACAAGAAATATTAGAAGATTTAAAATGGACAACAAAATGGACGTGGATATGTCAAATAAATCTATGATACGGTAAAATAAATATTGTGACAATATTTATTGAAGATATTTATTTAAAGAAGAAATTGGACAACAACAACTGTTTTCTTTTAGGAATAATTGCACGAAGATTATAAGGTTAAACATAAGAATTCTGTATAGTATAAATAGTAAAGAGTTAAGGGTTAATTTAACATTATTGTTTTTAGAATCTCTAAACAAAAAGCTGAAAAAATGATTATTTTAATTGTTTTTTGTATGACGGTTGGATGATTAGGATCAACAAAAATTAAATTTATACTATATTTTAGTTGGATATAATCTAAACAGAGGTTTATATTTGTTTACTTTCTAAATGAATGTAATATTTTTTTAAAAAATGAATACAAAATATAGTATACAAACGTGTTTAGTTAGAGTTTTCCAAATCAAAAATTTGTTTGTCGAATTTTGAGACAAAAATCACTTAAGGTGAGATGTAGTATATCTATAACAATAAAACATATTATGTATTAGAGTTAGTATATCTATAACAATAAAACATATTATGTATTAGAGGACTTTCCGATGTTTTTGTGATGAAAAGAAGGTATTCTAAAATTTAAAATAAATTAAGAGAAATTAACAAACAAAATTAGAAAGATTTAAAAGATAATAAAAGAAGAAACATATTGTATTGATGTGCAAACAAGAAATATTAGAAGATTTAAAATGGACAACAAAGATAGACGTTGATATGTGTGGGCACCAGATTTAATCTTAAAATCTGAATCCGCTAACGAGACAAAAATGGAGCAAAAAAAGTCAAACCAGTTATTTTAATTATGTAACGGTCAAAAAAATTAATTATTTTGTAACGGACAATAATCAATACTGTAACGATAAAAAATAATTATGTTGTAATCGCAAAATTTGCAATTAATTATATATCTAGAATTAATTGCAGATTATAGTTTAAAAAGGGCACAATCCTTATGTAATAGGGATCATTCAGTTATATTTAGACATAAAAAGAACTATTCAGAGAATATTTTAGAGAATTTGTGTGGGAGCTGAATAAAGTGCAAATTCGGTTCTAACATTTGGCACTCTTTATGGAGACAATCCATCCTAACTTTTAAAAAAAATATCAAACTCCAACGATGATAATCCAATTTTTCAGGACATCCTCGACAGACTCTATAGCTCGAATTGAAACAAAATAAAAGGTACAATTTCGTTATTATTGTTTTGTATTTTGAGGTATGCAGTCAGGACGATATAGAATGAAATTGTACCCGGCAAAGTTTTTAAAAGTGTTTACAGTCCCAAAATAATATCAAACTCTAAAAAATGTAAAAAAGCAAACAACTACTCGTAAAAACACGGATATATGGCCATTAAATAAACGAGAAGCACTTTGGTAAAATAGCCAGCACAGCTCGGCAAAATAATATAAAAAATTAAAAAGGGTAACAAAAAAATGCAAGCAGCTCCTTGTAAAAACATGGATATATGACCCATTAAATAAACGAGGTGTACTTCGCTAAAATAGCCAGCACAACTCGGCAAAATAATACCAAACCCTAAAAGAGGTAAAAAAGGCAAGCAGTTCCTCGTAAAAACACGGACACGTAGCCGTTATAAAAACGAGGAGCACTTCGATAAAATAGCCCGCACAGCTCGGCAAAATAATATCAAACGGGTAAAAAAAAAAGCAAGTAACTCCTCGTAAAAATTAATACGGACACGTACCCATTACAGAAACGAAGAGCATTTCGCTAAAATAATATAGCCAGCACAGCTCGGCAAGAGAATATAAAACCTTAAAAGGGGATAAGGGTGCAAGCAACTCCTCGTAAAAACACGGATATGTAGCCGTTACAAAAACGAGCAGCACTACGCTAAAATAATATATCCAGCACAGCTCGGCACAATAATATAAAACCTTAAAATAGGATAAGGGCGCAAGCAGCTCTTCGTAAAAATACGTACACGTAGCCATTACAGAAACGAAGAGCACTTCGCTAAAATAATACAACCAGCGCAGCTCGGTATGACAATATCAAATTCTTCAAGAAAAAATAAAGGGAATGAATGAAGCAAACAACTTTTCATCAACACATCGATACGCAACCGTTAAATAAATGAGGAACACTTCGCGAAAGTAAGATAGCCAGCATAAAACGAGCATGACAAAGACAGAATAAAGTTTCCTGAATCGACGCTTTAGGAAATTTGGAGGGCTTATTGTGGACACTAGATTTAACCACAAAATCTGAATCTACTCACCGGACAAAGATTAACCAAAAAGAAGTCAAACCGGTTATTTTAATTATGTAACGCTCAGAAGAATTAATTACTTTGTAATAGACAATAATTGATGCTACAACGGTCAAAATTTAATTATGTTGTAACTGTCAAATCTACAATTAATTCTAGGGCAAATGTCTAAAATAGTACTTTTCTAAGTTTTTGTTCCCAAAATAGCATCGTTAGTTTAAATGTCCAATAATAGCACAAATTTAAGATTAAAATACATTAAAACTATATTTGAATAGAAAAAAATTAAATCCTAAATTGGAAATAATGAACCCAAATACAATACTTTAAGTTTATGTATAATTTATTTAGAATAAATAAGTATTTTCACATAAGTATTTGTGCTATTTTTGGGAATTTAATTTTATGATGCTAGATTTGGAAGAAAAACTTTAAAAAGTGCTATTTTAGGGTATTACTCTTAATTCTATATTTGGAATTAATTGCAAATTATAGTATAAAAGGGACACAATTCTTATGTAATAGAGATAATTCAGAAACATTCATAAATAAAAAGAATTATTTAGAGAATATTTTTGTGTGAGAGTTGAATAAAGTGCAAATTTGATTCTAACAATATGTCAAATGAATCTGTGATACGGTAAAGTAAATATTGTGAGCATATTTATTGAAGATATTTATATAAAGAAGAAATTGGACAACAACAACTGTTTTCTTTTAGGATAATTGCATGAAGATTAGGATTTGGTATAGTATAAATAATAAAGAGTTAGGGTTAACTTAACATTATAGGCGAGGTTTTGTTTTTCGAATCTCTAAACAAAAAATTGAAAAAATGATTATTGTAAATGTTTTTTGTATGACGGTTGGATGATTAGGATCATCAAAATTTAATTTTATACTATATTTTAGTTGGGTATAATTTAAACAGAGGTTTATATTTGTTTAATTTCTAAATGAATGTAATATTTTAAAAAGATGAACTTATACAAAATATAGTATACAAACGTGTTTAGTTAGAGTTTTCCAAATCACAAATTTTTTTGTCAAGTTTTCAGGCGAAAATCACTTGAGGCGAGATGTAATATATCTATAACAATAGAACGTATTATGTATTAGAGTTAATGCTCCACCACCTCGAATATAAATATTATTTTTGGAAAATCTTTGATAATAATTAAAAATAATAAGAATAATTTTTTTATAAAAATTTACCATATTATAGTAATCATCTTTTATTGTTATATATTTTTTATATTTTTGTATAACACGAATCTATTAAAAATTTATTTTTTTGTTAAAGATATTTTTAGAATTGATCTAGGTAAATTAAATACGTAATAAACCCATTATTTTGCATAAACACACTATTTTCAATTGATTAAATAAATGCATTTTTGATTTTGTATCACTAAACAAAAATAGAATAAGAATGCCAATAAAAGAATATATTTATCTTTTGGTATGTGTGTGCATTAACCAGTTTTTTTATTCTTGCCAGGATTTTGATAACAAAAATAACATTTCGAAAAAAGAAAACTACTCTTTTCATTTCATTTTCTAAATTCAGAAGTGATGGATACACTATTGGTAATATATCAAATTTGATAAATACATTTTCCTATCTCATTGTAAGATTTCTTGATTTGAAAAATTTATGGAGGATACAAATTTTCTCCAAGTTTTTAACTCATACAATGAATATGCAAAAAAAAGCTACACCAAGCAAATTTTGTTATTTTACATGGAAAGTCATCACAGGTACATTTGGAATATATTAATGTATATGTATTTTACTGTGTTTTATTTTTTTTATAAAATACTATTGTACACTTTATATAAAATGGTGATTAAATTAAAGTTTTTTAATTATATAAAATGGTGATTAAATACTATTGTACACAGTATTTTTTAAAGTTTTTTTTTCAAAATATAACATGATTAAATTAAATTATTAAAAATATCACAAATTTAATATTAAAATAATTTAAAAATTTTTTTATAAAAAAATTAAATTTAAAATAATAAAAAATAATATAAATATAATATTTTATATATATTTATAATTTATTTATGATAAATATGTATTTTTGAAAAATTATTTATATTAATTTTAAAATTTTAAGTTTAAAGTGTTAAATTTAGAATAAAATATTATTTTAGGATGTTAATCTTTTGTTTATCCGAATTTGAGTGAATTTAATTAAAGAATTATTTTATCCCAACATATTTATGCAGAATGAATTAAAACCTCTCTCTTTCTCTCCCATTTCCCCATTTCTGTTTAGACAACACCACCAACACCACCATTTCTGTTTCCCCATTTCTTTTTGTCTGAAATGGTTCTGTGTCAAAAATGAGATTGTCAAATTAGAGAGCCCTCTCTTCTCAACGATATATAGAGCCTTGCCTTGTTTCTATCACGAAATCTCTCCCCGATCTCCGAAACCCTTGTTCTCTTCGTGTAATGATATGCCACACTCCTTTCGGTTCTTCTTCTTCTTCTTCTTCTTCATATTTGATATTTTTTTTCGTTGGCTCGTTTGATGATATGGGTTTGGATCTTTTTTATTATTATTGTTGCTTCCTTTAGTGAGTTTTTTCTTTCTTTTCTTCAATGTCTCTCTTAATTTGGTAGAGAGCTGATGATTTGTGATTTTGAATGATTTGATCCATGCTAGGGTTTCTACTGTTTAGTTGTTCGTTACTTTGGTATTAAGCATGTAATAGTATTTCCTTATGCTCAGCCTGTTCTGATTTTACCGTCTTGTTCATGTTCTTCTATGATGTTTTCGTAATTGTGATGAATTATCATCATTTTCGTAATTGGAAGGGAAACAAATGTTAGTCTTGTGGAAATCTATAACAAATTTTTTATTTTATTTATAGGTGGTTCGTATCAAGTATGTCTCAGTCATGCAATGGAAATGAATCCAACAATGTAAGGGAGGAAAGAAATGTTGTCCCTTCTACAAGTGACATGGATTTTCGAGCTGTTCAACAGTCGCGTGGATCAGTATCGCCCTCACCTATTGAGGTGGATGATAATAGAGAGAACCAGCTGGTGCTTTATGGCTCAAAGGGAATTGATGATACTGAAGGAGAAGAAGTTCAACCTATTCAATCTCAGTCTCCTTCAGTTAAAAAGTGTCCAAACATTGGGGCTTTTACGGTTCAATGTGCGAATTGTTTCAAATGGAGGCTTATGCCCTCAATGAAGAAGTATGAAGAGATAAGGGAAAAACTTTTAGAAAACCCATTCTTTTGTGAAACAGCTCGTGAGTGGAAGCCAGTTATTTCTTGTGATGTTCCTGCAGATATCTCCCAAGATGAAACCCGTCGCTGGGCTATTGATAAGCCTGGCATTGCTCGCCCACCCACTGGTTGGAAACGTTTACTGCGGATTAGAGGTGAAGGTGGTACCAAATTTGCTAATGTGTATGTTCCCTTTGTCCTCGTTTCTCATTTATCTCGCACATAACTCTTTCCTCTGAAAACCGTCGTATATAACCAAGCTTTTCTTACATAACTCTTATTCATTGTCTTTCAGCTATTATGTTGCTCCATCAGGAAAGAAGCTTATCAATAGGCCAGAGAAGTCTAACCAAGGTGGACCGTAACCAAGGCGCTGAAATGACTGAAGCAAAACAAAAAGTTCAAATGAAACACAACACAGGAAGTTTTCATAAAATAAAAACAAGAAGTTTTCCTGTTAGAAAGACAAAGAATGTGTCATGTATTTTAAAGAAAGTTTTTCCAAAGGAAATAATAAGACATCTTTCCAAAGATAAAATAGGTGTTAAAACAGAAGAATTGACACACTTTTTCGGAGATCGTCATCAAAAATTAAAGAGGAATCAAAAAGACAAAAAATATTCTTAATTTGTGTAAGGTGGTGTTGTTTTGTAGATTGTCTATGTTTCAAATTAATAGGTTATTAAGTTTATGTAAAACCTAAAACAAGGTTAATTTGTGATCAATTAACTTGTGTAATTATCAAAAGAAATAAACAATGTTTTGATAATCTTAAATTTGTTGTTTGATTACGTTTTCTACACTAACACTATTAATAACATAATTGTTTTGAGTTTGGTGGATTTAATTTTTGGATATTAAACTTATTTTTGTAAATCGATTTGTTTGACTAACGGTAGATTTAGTTTGATAAAGCATATAATACTATAAAATCTAAAGAGAGGAAAATTGAGTTCAACAACTCCAAACTCCAAAAATAAAACAAAACCTCCAATAGAGAACAAAACCACAACGACTTACTCCATTAGTCATGAACTCGATAAAACCTAAATCCAAGGAAAAAACTTTGAACTACAACAGAAAAACCAAAGAAATTCAAAATGCATGCGGACACCATTACAACATCAAGAGCTTATCCCAAAACCAAAAAAATATGTTAAAGTGAGCTAATAAGTTCTTCTGTAATGAAATATCATTTGGATGACAATCCAAAGCACAAAAACTTCATCACACACCTATATAGTGTAAAAGCTCAAGTAACCATCAGATAGATCCTAATAAATCCCTAGCAGATTGATAATAATTTTAAGCTAGCTCTAGCTTAAAACTCACAAAACAACAACTAAACCATAAATCTTGGGATCAACGAGTTATGTCTCTCTCACGATTTATTTAGCCAAAATTTTAGCATCTTTATAAATATATTTGGAGATGTTACTACTTTGATGAAATTAAATGTTCAGAATAAATCAGCAAAAATACTAATTTTGTGTTTCATTTTCTCGGAGATCATAGCTCGCCATCAAATATCCCACTAATTTTAAGTCTGAAACTTTTTTGTAGGTTCGAAAGTGATGTATGATTACTCTATTTATTTTTAACTACACCCAATGTGGTGCCATGTAAACTATAAAGAACTTATGTTTAATTAATTGAGAAAATAAGGGATGTATAAAACACACAAACAAAATATAACAAAACAAAATCTCAGTATAAAAACATAGGAAATTATGATAGTATTTTTAAATTCGTGAGCACTGTCCAATGTTTTTGTGATGAAAAGAAGGTATTCAAAAATTTAAAATAAATTAAGAGAAATTAACAAACAAAATTATAAAGATTTAAGAGATAATAAAAGAAGAAACAGATTGTATTGATGTGCAAACAAGAAATATTAGAAGATTTAAAATGGACAACGAAAATAGACGTTGATATGTCAAATAAATTTATGATACAGTAAAGTAAATATTGTGAGAATATTTATTGAAGATATTTTTTCTTTTAGGAATAATTGCATGAAGATTATAAGGTTGAACAAAAGGATTCCGTATAGTATAAATAGTAAAGAGTTAAGCGTTAACCTAACATTATAGGTGCCGTTGTGTGAGGTTTTGTTTTTCAAATCTCTAAACAAAAAGCTGAAAAAACGATTACTGTAATTGTTTTTTGTATGACGGTTGGATGATTAGGATCACAAAAAGTTAAATTCATACTATATTTTAGTTGGGTATAATCTAAACGGAGGTTTATATTTGTTTAATTTCTAAATGAATATAATATTTTTAAAAGATGAATTTATACAAAATATAGTATATAAACGTGTTTAGTTAGAGTTTTCCAAATCAAAACTTTGTTTGTCAAATTTTCAAGAGAAAATCACTTAAGGCGAGATGTAGTATATCCATAACAATAGAACATATTATGTATTAGAATTAGGGTTCCACCACCTCGAATATAAATATATATTTTTGGAAAATCATTGATAGTAATTAAAAGTAACAAGGATAATTTTTTATATAGAAATTTAACATATTATAGTAATCATCTTTTATTTTTATATATTTTTTTATATATTTTTCGAATATATAAAATTATTTGTTCACTATATATTTAACATATTATCTTTTATTTTTACATATTTTTCGAATATAAATATATTTTTATAGAAATGTTATTTTTGATATTTAACAATAGGTCACTTTCGGATGACTATATGCTCACTAAATGTTATGAAGACGTCCAAAAATGACTACAGAATGTGGTTATCCCAATTAAACAACCGGCGATTACAAGTGTACAATACAATACCAACAATTGGAAAGCATCACCAGAAAATTGGATTAAATGTAACTACGACGGTACACAGAAAGTAGAAGATACACATTCTGGTCTCGGCTGGATTCTTCGCAACAATCAAAGAAGTTTCTTAAAGGCTGGCAGAGGCAAATTTTAAGGTCGATTTACAGTTATAGAAGCTGATCTGGGCTATACAATCAACTTGGACGTTGGGATACCGCTACGTTATTTTTGAGGGAAATAATTTATATTTAAATAATCTCATCAATAAAGCAGAGATTAATTTAAAATATCAATATTATCTTTAAACAATCAAATTATAGGTTTCCAATTTTGACGGAATCAAATTCTCATACCAATCAAGATCGGGTAATGCTACTGCTGACTCTCTCGCTTCATCAGTTATTTTATCTCCTCAAGATTGGAACATTTTTAAGTTTTGTCCTCTGTTTTTATATACGATTGTAAACAATGATATTAATGGATAATAAAGTTAAAATTGGCACAAAAAACAAAAAACAAAATAGAATAAAAATGCTAATAAAAAATATATTTACCTTTTGGTATATGTGTGCATTAACCAGTTTTTTATTCTTGCCAGGATTTTGATAACAAAAATAACATTCCGAAAAAAAAACTTTTCTTTTCATATCATTTTCTAAATTCAGAAGTGATGACACTATTGGTAATATACCAAATTTGGTAAAAACATTTTCCTATCTGATTGTGAGATTTCTTTATTGAAAAAATTTATTGAGTATACAAGTTTTTTCTAAGTTTTTAACTCATACAATGAATATGCAAAAAAAAGCTACACCAAGCAAATTTTGTCATTTTACATAGAAAATCATCACAGGTAAATTTGGAATATATGAATGTATATGTATTTTACAGTGTTTTTTATAAAATACTATTATACACTTTATATAAAATGGTGTATAATAATTACAATATATTTTGTAATAACCCTTACAGAAAATCTTTTAAAAAAATTTCTCTTAAATTTTTTTGTTTCATGTTTGTTAACAAGTATTTTAATTTTTAATCATTAAAATATATTTTGTATTTTAAAATATTTGATATATTATGAAAAAATATTTAAAAATTACATTACATTTTTTCATTTTTCCTACAATCCTAACAATGGGACTCTCAACATACTCTTAAAATTTACTTTAGTTCATAAAATTTTTATTTTTAACATCAATATCAAAATACTGAAAAATAGTAGATTTAAATGTGTGCTAATTTTTGTATAAAGATACGAATAATCTGAATTTTCTTATGAAAAATTGACAAAAAGAGTATTCGTTTTGGTTTTTATTTCAAATATAACATAATTAGTTTAAATTTTTAAAAATAACACAAATTTAATATTAAAATATCTTAAAAAATTTTAATAAAAAAAAATTAAATCTTAAATTGGATTAAAAAATCTAAATATAATATTTTTTATATATTTGTAATTATTTATGATAATATATATTTTTAAAAGATTATTTGTATTAGTTCTGGAATTTTAAGTTTAAACTGTTAAATTCCAGCAATTTTTTTTGTGTAGGTCCCCTTCCCTTTTATCCGGGTTACCCGTGCTCCGGTCTGTACCTCCTATTGCTCACCCGAGCTGCACCTTCTGTTGCTCACCCGAGCTCATCCGAGCTCACCCGAGCTGCCCTTCCTATTACTCACCCGAGTTCACCCGAGCTGCGGCTGCTGTTGCTCACCCGAGCTCACCTGAGCTGCACTTCCTATTGGTCACCGGAGTTGCACCTCCTATAGCTCATCCGTGTCACGCCTCCTGTTGCTCACCCGATCTCACCTGAGTTGTGCCTCCTATTGCTTACGCGAGCTCAACCGAGCTCAACCGAGCTCACCCGAGCTCACCCGAGCTCACCCGAGCTCACCCGAGCTCACCCGAGCTCACCCGAGCTCACCCGAGCTCACCCGAGCTCACCCGAGCTCACCCGAGCTCATCCGAGCTCACCCGAGCTCACCCGAGCTCATCCGAGCTCACCCGAGCTCACCCGAGCTCACCCGAGCTCACCCGAGCTCACCCGAGCCCCAAGCTCACCCGAGCTCACTCAAGCTCACCCCAAGCTCACCCGATCTTACCCCGATCTTACCCCGAGCTCACCCTAAGCTCACCCTGAGCTCACCCCGAGCTCACCCTGATCTCTCGGCCTCACCCGGAGCTCTCGGCCTCACCCAAGCTTTTGGCCTCACCCGAGCTCCCGGCCTCATCCGAGCTCCTGGCCTCACTTGAGCTCCCAACCTCACTCGAGTTCCTGGTCTCATCCGAACTCCTGACCTCACCCGAACTCCCATCTCATGGGAGCTTGACCTCACCCGAGGTCCCCGCATCATCCGAGCTTCTAGGCTCACCCGAGCTCTTGACTTCACCCGAGCTCTCGGCTCCCAACCTCACCCGAGCTCCTGGCTCTCGGCCTCACCCGAACTCCCGGCTCTTGGCCTCATTTGAGTTTGTTCCCGATCTCTCCCGAGCTAAATCTAAACTCTGATGTCTTATTCTTTTTTTTTAGCTTCCTGCGAGCTCTACGAGCTGAATCTCGACTCTATATGCCCCCAAGGTTCCTGAAAGGATTCTGAAAACTTAATGTGTTTATTTAGTCACTTTCTGTATATGAAGATTATGTATGTCGAGTCTTCTCGCGAGCTGCTGAGTCTGTCTCATGAGCTGCAAATTTTGCACAGCGAGGTGTCGAGTTTGCCCCACGAGCTGCCGAGTTTGCCCCGCGAGCTGCCAAGTCTGCCCTGCGAGCAGCCGAGTCTGCCCCGCGAGTTGTCGAATCTGTCCTATGAGATTCTTCTACCGAGCATGTAGAAAAGCTCAAAGTTACATTTAAGGGTCGGTCTGTTGCTTTCGATGTCACCGGTGTTTGATCAATCTCTTGATGAGTTCATTTGCTGTCGTTGTTTCTTTCGGCCTTACAATGGCGATTTAGTACCTTTTGCTTCAATCATCGATGTTTACTTTTAGACCAAGCTGTGATGGTTTGTTTTATTGTTTCGCGAAGTATTTATCCTTCATTTAACGGTTGTGTCTCTGTGTTTTGAATGAGAAATTGTTTGCTTTGTTTATCCCCTTCTTTATGGTTCAATATTATTATGCCGAGTTGTGCTGCTATTTTATTTATGCGAAGTACTTTTCGTTTACTTAACGCTTGCGTATCAGTGTTAAATGAGGATATGCTTGCATCGTTTATCCCTTTCCTTTAAGATTTGATATTATCGTGTCGAGTTATGCTGGTTATCTTATTTATGCGATGTACTCCTCGTTTATTCCGTGCTAAACGAGGATTTGCTTGTTTCGTTTATCCCTTTTAGGGTATGATGTTATCGTGCTAAGCTGTGTTGGCTATCTTATTTATGTGTAGTACTCCTCGTTTATTTAACGGTTGCATATCCATATTAAACGAAGAGTTGCTTGTTTCGTTTGCTATGCTTTTATGGTCCGTGATGACTTTTGGGACTCTAAAAAGTTTTATCAAATACGATTTCATGTTTATATCACCTTAATTGGAGTACAAATTAAAAAAAAAAATTACTTGGGATATCGATGTGTCATCTTTGAAGGTGATAATCAAAATCTGAACAACCTTCTCACTCATAAATGGATCAACCTCCATCTACAACACTATCTTGACAAAATCCACCTTTGGGAAAATCATTTCTTTGGCATCAAGTTCTCTTACCAACCAAGATCAGGAAACCAGGCAGCTGATTCTTTAGCTTCTACATCAATTGAGGCTTCAATCGATTGGAATTTATACTCTATTTGTCTTTCTTTCTTACTTCCAATTGTAAACAATGATATTTGCCATTAATAAAGTATAATGACGTTAAAAAAAAACTTTATTAAAATTTTGAGTTTAATTGAATGGCTAAAATAAATAAACTTAGCAAAAGTATTTTTTAGGTGGATCACGGTCCATGACCTCATCACCGGAGTTTGGTTGAGGGTGCCTAGTTCGTACACTCTGTGCTTAACTATCTTTGCGATTCTATAGGGACCTTTCAGGTGACTCCAGCTTTCCCACTTCGGCTTTTCGAATGACCTCTAGTTTGAGGAAGGCTCAGGGGCGTTTTTGCTTGGCTTGAATTTTTTTTGCGAGCGTCAACTTTTCCTCTTTAGCAATTATCCAATTCGTCAATATGTGTAACGCGTCATCGATCATCTCGGGCTCATGGATCGTTAAATCAAAATAGAAGAGGGACTCATGCCAAAGCCCGTGTTTCAGTGCGGCAAGGGCAGTCGAGTCGCTGACTCCTGCTATCTTTGCCTTTAGTTTTTGATGTTGTCGATGTAGGACTACAGCGGTTCCATCTCAACTTGTGTGACGTTCCAGAGATTGGCATCAGTCGTTTCCTTTCCCATAAAGATGTAATAGTGTTTGATGAACACCATCGATAACTTGTTGAAATTATCAATGGAGTTTCCTCCAGCTGAGACAACCAATCGAGTATTGGTCCCATTAAGTTTTCTGCGAATAACCGCAATATCCGATGTCTCTTTCCTCCTCGCTGGAGTGAGCTTGGTTTGCGGTGATCCGAAACACTGTCATGTATGCTTTCGGTTCTAAGTCTCCCTCGTAGACTAGTTGATGGGGACATCAGGTCGTATGGCCGGCCAGGAGACCAGACTGGCCGACCAGGGAGCTTGCCCGAGACAGCCGGGCCATTTAGCACGTCTTCCGGCCCAAGCGGTACCTCCGGACCTTCGACCAGCCGGGCCGGACCGACCAACATTGCCGGCAGAGAGGCCCAAACCTCCGGCCCAACTGGTGGCGACATGGATGACACCGCTGGTCTAATTGGTGACGCCGCTGGCTCCGGAATCAACTTGGCCGGCTCAGATGACATTTCGGCCAGTACCTCGCACAGTTCAGCCGGTACAGCCGATCCAGCCGAGTGCACCACCATTTCAACGTCTACACAAGGAGACTCGGACCAAATAAGCTATCAGCTTTAAGACATGCATCTAGAGGAAGTCTCTACACCACTAGTGCCACCAGGAGCAATGACAAGGAGCATATCAAGAGCACTCTTCCACAAATTCAGCTTGTGGGTCGACAAGCTCCTAGAGGATGATCGACGAAGGACATTGGGCTAAGAGTGTAAAGAAGAGTCCAAAGGCTTCTCAAAAATGCAAGAGACTTCAGAGACTTGGGCTTTAGTGGCAAGAGAGGTCAGGGCCCAAAGATTCCTAACCCTACTCCAAGTCAAAGACTAGGAGCAAGGCGCGTGCATGCCACAAGGTCGGACACCTTCCATTTCTTGGCCGTGAGGTAAGAAAGGTAAGTTTTCAAATTATATACTTGCCTCTTTCTGTTTTGCAGGGTAGGATTTAGATTATTTACATTTTTGAGTCAAAGACATTTTAGGAATAAGTCCTTTTTCGGTTATGCACTTTTGTAAGTTTTCCATTTGTGCACTTTTGTAAGTTTTCTATTTCTTTCTTGAGTCGACCCTAGAAGGTCAAGCTATCGAGCATATTAATAAGGCTCCTTCCAGCATTGTAGTTCGACAACCTTTTTGATAATTAATAAAGATCGAATTTTCTTTCTACAAGTTATTCTCTCAAGAGACTTGTACGCTTAGAACCTAGTTGAGACCAGCTCTCCTAGCTCTAAGTTTGTGATTTATCACGAGGTTCACTTCACCCTTCCATCTTTTACCAACCAGAAAACCCCCATCCAGAAGCCTAAGGTTGAGTTTCTCAGCTAATCTTCTTCACACAGCCCACGAACATACAGCCTTGAATCGAGGCTTGTATCACTAGTAATCTCAACTTTTTGGTTTCTTTTATCTGCGTGTTGGCCACCTAGGTTACGAAAGGTGACCTTTCCGTCTCCTCGATCATGCGGTCAATTTTGGGAGCTACACTCGACGCCTTATACACTTTGGACGTCATTGCGGCGAGCTTGGCGTTGGCCCTTTCAATGGATCTTTGCACACTCTCGTACCCGATCACATTGGGGTTCCCTCGAGAGTTGTTCGAGTATCCACCGGGTGGAGTTTGGCTAGGGGCTACGACCTGACCGAACCCGATTGTCAGCGCAAGCTCCACCCGTGACAGGACAATGCGAGGTTGTGATTGTGCCTATCTTGATTGGGAGAGGAGGATGGATCACATCTTCGATCACTACAACCAACCAGGCCCGAGGAGAGTCTCCATGGCAGTAGCAAAAATCACTGACAATGCCCTCATCTGGTGGGATCATGAGGTTTCTGACCAAATGAAGAAAAGATTGAGGCCCGTAGACTCATGGGTCGACATGAAAGACCTCATGAGACAAAGGTTTGTTCCACCTTATTTTCATAGAGATTTGCAAAGACGTTTTCGTACTCTTAAACAGGGTACCAGATCAATAGAGGAGTACTATGAAGAGTTTGAGAGACTAAGGAACAGGCTGGAGCTCAATGACGATGAGAAGGCTTTGATGGCACAATTCTTGGATGGAGTGCAAGAAAGAATCAGCCACAAGGTGGAAAGGAAAATCTACAATGACTTCAAGGATTTGTTCCACCTATCTGTCCAGGCTGAGCAACACATCAAACGTAAGAGCCAAGCATCCGCAGCAAGCATAAGACGTCTTGGGCACCAAGCAACGTCCCCAAGCCCGTAGACAAAGGCAAAGGCGTAGAGATCGAGTCATGGTTCAAAAGCAAGCCTCCTGAGCCAACCCATGACCAGAGAGAGCCTAGTAAGTCCTCTAACCCTCAAAGATCACGTGACATCACTTGTTTCAAGTGTAGGGGTCGCAGACACATCTCAAGGGAGTGCCCAAACAACCGGGTCATGCTGATTACGGAAGCTGGAGAGTATGAATCCCAAGATGAAGAGGACTATGAACCAGAAGGAGAATACGGTGACATTGAGTACCCTGATGTGGGGGAAGTGCTGGTCACTAGACGCATTCTCAGTGCAATGGTGGATCCCTTAGAGACCATCCAGAGGGAGAACATCTTCCACAAGCATTGCACCATTAAGGGCAAGGTATGTAACCTCTTCATAGATGGTGGTTCTTGCACTAACGTTGCTAGTGTGTACATGGTTGATAAGCTAGGTCTAGAGAAGAAAAGGCACCGTCGACCGTATAGACTGAGATGGCTCGATGACAAAGTGGAGCTCAAGATCCATGAGCAAGTCACTGTGCCCTTCAGTGTGGGAAAGTACCAAGACCAGGTAGTGTGCGACGTGGTGCCGATGCAAGCTGGCCATCTTCTGCTAGGAAGGCCATGGCAGTTTGACAAGGATACCAAGCATGATTGCCGAACCAATCTCTACACTTTTGTGCATGACAAGAGAAAGGTCAGCCTAGCTCCTCTCACACCTGCCCAGGTACATGAGCTTCAACAGCAAATGAGTAAGGAAAAGAAGCTCATTAAATCTAATTTCCTTGATCAACCAAGTCATGTCCGGAGAGCTTTAGCCTCGAAGGATTTAATGCTACTATTGGTTTTCAAAGAAGTGTTGAATGTAGAGAAAGAACAGTTAGACCTACCTCCTGAAATAGCAGCTCTCCTCAACAAATTCCAGGATGTCTTTCCTGAGAAGATACTAGTTGGCTTGCCTCCCCTACCTGGCATAGAACACCAGATCGACCTCGTGCCCGGAGCAGTCCTGCCTAACCAGCCAGCATACCGGATGAGTCCAGAGGAGTCTAAGAAACTTGAGAAGCAAGTCAAGGAGCTCCTGGAGAAAGGCTATGTTCGAGAAAGCCTCAGTACATGTGCTGTACCAGTGCTGCTAGTGCCCAAGAAGGATGGAATTTGGCGAATGTGCGTGGACTACCGAGCAATCAACAACATCACAGTCAAGTACCGGCATCGGATACCATGGCTGGATGATATGCTAGATGAGCTGAGTGGAGGCATGGTCTTCTCCAAGATAGACCTCAAGAGTGGATACCACCTGGTCAAGATGAAGGAAGGTGATGAGTGGAAGACTGTTTTCAAGACAAAGCAAGGGCTCTACGAGTGGACAGTCATGCCATTCGGCTTGACTAATGCCCCAAGCACCTTCATGCGCCTTATGAACCAAGTTCTTAGGGCGTACATCAGTAAGTTCGTTGTAGTTTATTTCGATGACATTTTAGTTTATAGTAAGTGTTTAAGGGATCACCTCACACATCTTGAGTTGGTGCTTAAAACCCTCGACAAGAAGAGCTTTATGCCAAACTCAAGAAGTGCATCTTTTGTACTGATAAACTTGTCTTCTTAGGTTTTGTTGTAAGTTCACAGGGCTTACAGGTTGATGAAGAGAAGATTCGACCCATACAAAAACGGCCAACACCAAGCAACATCAGCCAAGTAAGGAGTTTCCACGGTCTGCCCAGCTTCTACAGAAGATTCATGCCCAACTTGAGCAGTATTGCCTCACCATTGACGGCAATAGTGAAGAAGAATGTGGGATTCAGCTTGGGGGGGGGGAAGCTCAGGAGAAGGCGTTCCAGGCCTTGAAGGACAACCTCACACATGCACCAGTGCTAGTCTTACCCGACTTCAACAAGACATTTGAAGTGGAGTGCAATGCCTCTGGAATAGGCATTGGAGCGGTGCTAACTCAAGGAGGGAGGCCAGTGGCATACTTCAGTGAGAAGCTAGGTGGTGCCTCACTGAACTACCCCACTTATGACAAGGAGCTCTATGCCCTAGTCTAAGCCTTGGAGACTTGGCAGCATTACTTGCTGTCCAAGGAGTTTGTGATCCACACTGATCACGAGACTCTCAAACACCTCAGAGGGCAAACCAATCTCAAGAGGAGATATGCCAGGTGGATGGAGTTCATAGAGACCTTCCCGTACGTCATCAAGTACAAGAAGGGCAAGGACAATGTGGTAGCCGATGCACTATCAAGGAGGTTTACCTTGATATCCACCATAGAGGCAAATGTCCTAGGATTCGAGCACATCAAGTACCTATATAAGGATGATCCTGACTTTGCTGAGAGCTACAAGGAGTGTGGCACAGGGAGTCATGGAAATTTTTACATCCATGAGGGATTTTTGTTCCAAGAGAGAAGGCTGTGCATACCACAAGGATCGTTACTAGAGCTTATCATCCGAGAAGCTCATGGAGGAAGACTCATGGGCTATTTTGGTGTCGACAAGACTCTAGCAGTGGTCAAGGAGCACTTCTACTGGCCACACATCAAAAGGTCAGTAGAAGCCCATTGTGCAAGGTGCATCACTTGCAAAAAGGCGAAGTCCCGAGTGCACCCTCACGGGTTGTATCTCCCACTGCCCATACCTACACATCCATGGGTGGACATCTCAATGGACTTCATTCTAGGTCTGCCCAAGATCAACCACAAAGATGTAATCTTTGTAGTGGTGGACAAATTCTCCAAGATGGCACATTTCATTCCGTGTGCCAATGTTAATGATGCCACGCAAACAGCCGAGCTGTTCTTCTGGGAGATAGTACGGCTTCATGGAGTGCCAAGTACCATCGTGTCAGACAGGGACACCAAGTTCCTCAGCCATTTCTGGAGGACCCTTTGGAGGAAGTTAGGCACGAAGCTGCTCTTCTCTACCACCTGCCATCCTCAAACCGATGGCCAAACTTAAGTAGTCAACCGGACATTGTCAACTCTTCTCAGGACTACACTAGGGAAGAACCTCAAGACTTAGGTGGAGTGCCTGCCATTCATAGAGTTCGCATACAACCGAACCGTACACTCAGCAACCAAGAAGACTTCTTTTGAAGTAGTCTACGGCTTCAACCCCCTCACACCATTGGAGCAAATGCCACTGCCACCAGCAGAGATGACCAACCTCAACGGAGCATCCAAGGTGGAGTTCATAAAGAAGTTACACCAAAAGGTAGCAGAGAACTTGGAGAAGAGGACTGGGCAGTACGTGACTCATGCCAACAAGGTAAGAAAGGAGACTTTAGAGACTTAGGCTTTTGTGGCAAGAGAGGTCAGGGCCCAAAGATTCCTAACCCTACTCCAAGTCGAAGACTAGGAACAAGGCGCGTGCATGCCACAAGGTCAGACACCTTCCATTTCTTGGCCGTGAGGTAAGAAAGGTAAGTTTTCAAATTATATACTTGTCTCTTTCTGTTTTGCAGGGTAGGATTTAGATTATTTACATTTTTGAGTCAAAGAAATTTTAGGAATAAGTCCTTTTTCGGTTATGCACTTTTGTAAGTTTTCCATTTGTGCACTTTTGTAAGTTTTCCGTTTGTGCACTTTTGTAAGTTTTCCATTTCTTTCTTGAGTTGACCCTAGAAGGTCAAGCTGTCGAGCATATTAATAAGGCTCCTTCCAGCATTGTAGTTCGACAACCTTTTTGATAATTAATAAAGATCAAATTTTCTTTCTACAAGTTATTCTCTCAAGAGACTTGTACGCTTAGAACCTAGTTGAGACCAGCCCTCCTAGCTCTAAGTTTGTGATTTATCATGAGTTTCATCACCCCTCGTGTGGTTCACTTCACCCTTCCATCTTTTACCAACCAGAAAATCCCCATCCAGAAACCTAAGGTTGAGTTTCTCACCTAATCTTCTTCACACAGCCCACGAGCATACAACCTTGAATCGAGGCTTGTATCACTAGTAGTCTCAACTTTTTGGTTTCTTTTATCTGCGTGTTGGCCACCTAGGCTACGAAAGGTGACCTTTCCGTCTCCTCGATCACGCAGTCAATTTTGGGAGCTACACTCGACGCCTTATAAACTTTGGACGTCATTGCGGTGAGCTTGGCGTTGGCCCTTTCAATGGATCTTTGCACACTCTCGTACCCGATCACATCGAGGTTCCCTCGAGAGTTGTTCGAGTATCCACTGGGTAGAGTTTGGCTAGGGGCTACGACCTGACCAAGCCCGATTGTCAGCGCAAGCTCCACCCCTGATAGGACAATGCAAGGTTGTGATGGTGCGGGTGTTCCCGACTTTTCTCCTGGGAGAAATTTGGCAGTGCGTGGAATCATGTTGAGTAAGACTCGATCTTCGCGCTGAGTCTCAAAGTCGAGGTGCTTTCTGGCAGATCTTTGTTGAGGGTTTTTGATAACCATTGTTTTTACATTGTTTCACCATGAATTTCACCACATTTTCCGTATCTTCATTAGCATTTTAGGCATTGTATCCACCCATTTACATTCATTGGCATTTGGCATTGCATCCTATAGGTTAGTGCATGCATTTTTGCATCTTGCATACCTTACTCGATTTGCTCTGTACATCTTGCACGCATTCTTCCTTGTACTCTTGGCCCAATGCTCCTTGTCGATGATCTTCTAGGAGCTTGTCTACCCACAAACTGAACTTGTGTAAGAGTGCCCTTGTTCTGCTCCTTGTCATGGCTCCTGGTGGCACCACTGGTGTAGAGACTTCATCCATGTTCATGCCTTGAAGCTGGTAGCTTAGTTGATCAGAGTCTCCTTGTGTAGATGTCGAGATGGTGGTGCAATCGGCTGGATCGGCTGGATTGTGCGAGGAGCTGGCCGAGTTGTCATCGGAGCCGGCCAGATTGATTCCTGAGCGGTGTCATCCACGTTGTTGCCAGTTGGGCTGGAGGTTTGGGCCTCTCAGCCTGAAATGTTGATCGGCCCGGCCCGGCTGATCATAGGGCCGACAGTATCGCTTGGGCCTGCAGACGCGTCAAATGGCCCGGCTATCTCGTGAGAGCATTCTTGATGAGGACATCAGGTCGTACATCCAGCCAGGAGACCAGACTGGCCAACTAGGAAGCTTGCCCGAGACAGCCGGACCATCTGGCACGCCTGCCGGCCCAAGCAGTACCGCCGGACCCTCGACCACAAGGACCAGAGCAACCAGCATTGCCGGCGGAGAGGCCCAAGCTTCCGGCACACTTGGTGGTGACGTGGATGACACCGCCGGCCCCTCTGGTGATGCCACCAACTCGGGGATCAACTTGACCGGTCCTGAAGGCATTCAGGCCAGTACCTCGCACAATTCAGGCCAGTACAGCCGATCCAGCCGAGTACACGCGCATTTCCACTTCTACACAAGAATACTCGGACCAAATGAGCTACCAGCTCCAGGACATGCTCCTAGAGGAAGTCTCTACACCAGTGGTACCTCAAGGAGCAATGACAAGAAGCAGATCAAGGGCACTCTTCCACAAATTCAGCTTATGGGTCGACAAGCTCCTAGAGGAAGATCGACTAAGGACAATGGGCCAAAAGTGCACGGAAGAGTCCACTGGCTTCTCAACAACACAAGGGACATCAGAGACTTGGCTGTAGTGGCAAAAGAGGTCAGGGCCCAAAAATTCTTAACCCTACTCCAAGTCGAAGACTAGGAGCAAGCCGCGTGCATGCCACAAGGACGACCACCTTCCATTTCTTGGCCATGAGGTAAGTTAAGGTAAGTTTCAATTCGAATATATGCCTCTTTCTGTTTTGCAGGGTAGGATCAAGAATATTTACTTTTATTGAGTCAAAGAAATTTTAGGAATAGGTCCTTTTTCGGTTATGTACTTTTGTATCTTTTCCATTTGTGCACTTTTGTAAACTTTCCTTTTCTTTATTTGAGTCGACCCTAGAAGGTCAAGCTGTCGAGCATATTAATAAGGCTCCTTCCAGCATTGTAGTTCGACAACCTTTTTGATATTAATAAAGATCGAATTTTCTTTCAACAAGTTATTCTCTCAAGAGACTTGTGCGCTTAGAACCTAGTTGAGACTAGTCCTCCTAGCTCTAAGTTTGTGATTTATCACGAGGTTCATCACCCCTCGTGTGGTTCACTTCACCCTTCCATCTTTTACCAACCAGAAAACCCCCATCCAGAAGCCTAAAGTTGAGTTTCTCACCTAATCTTCTACAAACAGCCCACGCGCATCCAAGCCTTGAATCAAGGCTGCTCCGGGCAAGAGGTCGATCTGGTGCTCAAGGTTGTGTAGGGAGGCAAGCTTTCTGGTATCTCCTCAGGGAATATGATGAAGACATCAGATCATCTGGCCGGCCAGAAGACCAAAATGGCCGACCAGAAGGATTGCCCGATATAGCCGAGCCATTTGGCGCGTCTGCCGGGCCAAGCGGTATCGCCGGCCCTATGATCAACCGGGCCAGGCTGACCAACTTCTCTGGCGGAGAGGCCCAAACCTCCGGCCCAACTGGCGGTGACGTGAACAACACCGCCGGCCCAACTGGTTACACCGCCGGCTCACAAAATGATCTGGTCGTCTCCGATCTCAACTCGGCCAGCTCCACTCACAATCCAGCCGGTTCACGCGATTGCACCACCATTTCCACATCTACACAAGGAGACTCGGATCAACTAAGCTAGCAGCTTCAAGGCATGAACCTCGATGAAGTCTCTACACCAGTGCTGCCAACCACAAGTTCAGTTTGTGGGTAGACAAACTCCTAGAAGATCATCAACAAGGAGCATTGGGCCAAGAGAACAAGGAAGGGTCCAAAGGCTTCTCAACATTGCAAAGCACTCCAGAGACTTGGGCTCTCGTGGCAAAAAAGGTCAAGGCCCAACAATTCGTAACCCTACTCCAAGTTGAAGATTAGAAGCTAGGCGCGTGCATGCCACAAGGTCGGTGATAGAAGCCTTGAATCAAGGCCGCAACACTTGGCCCAATGGCCGACCAGGAGACCAGAATGGCCGACCAGAATGCTTGCCCGAGACAGCTGGGCCATTTGGCGCGTCTGCCGGCCCAAGCGGTACTGCCGGCCCTACGACCAGCCAGGCCAGACCGATCAACCTTTCCGGCGGAGAGGCCCAAACCTCTGGCCCAACTAGCGGCGATGTGGATGACACCGCCGGCCCAATTGTTGACGTCCTCGACTCAGGATAGTTACGACAAAGCCTCCATGTATTCCAGTCTATCCCAAAGTTCATGATGCCATGCATTATGCTTCATTTATACGCCTTTACTCAATGACCACCAATGATCTGTGTAGAATGATCATTTTAATTAGCAGATCAAGTTGACATGTCCGTACTAAATCATCTTTAGCTTTTAATTTAGAGTTCAAAATGACATAAATCCAACGCCCACGTTAAGTTAGCTCAATATTCCATATTGTGACAATATTTGAGACTGAAAGAGTTACCACAAAGCCTCCAAGTAATCCAATCTATCCCAAACTGCGTGATGCCATGCATTATGCTTTCGTTATATGCCTTTACTCAAGAAGCACCAATGATCTATTTAGAATGATCATTTTAATTAGCCGATCATCTTGACATGTCCGCACTAAATCGTCAGTAACTTTATTTATAGTTTAGAATGTCACATATCCAATGTCAACGTTAAAATAGCTCAATATTCCATATTGTGACAATAGTTGAGACTGAAAAAGCTATGAAAAATCCTCGAAGTAATTCTAAACTTTGTAATGTCATGCATTATGCTTCATTTATACGCCTTTACTCAATGAGCACCAATGATCAATTTAGAATGATCATTTTAACTGCAAGATAAACTTGAGATGTCCGCACTAAATCATCCGTAATTTTTGATTTAGAGTTCCGAAAGACACGAATCCAACACCCACGTTGAGGTCGCTAAATTTTCTATCTTGTGAAAAAATTTAATACCAAAAGAGCTATGACAAAGCCTCCAAGTAATACAATCTATCCCGAACTGCTTGATGCCATGCATTATGTTTCATTTATACGCCTTTACTCAATGAGCACCAATGATCAGTTTAAAATGATAATTTTAAAAAGCTGATCAACTTAACATTTCCCCACTTAATCATCTTTAACTTTTTATTTAGAGCTGAAAATGAGATGAATCCAACGCCCATGTTAATCTAGCACAATTTTCTAAGTTATGACAAAATTTAAGACCAAAATAGCTACGACAGAGCCTCAATGTTTTCCAATCTATCCCAGACAACGTGATGCCATGCATTATACTTCATTTATACGCCTTATCTCAATGAGCACCAATCATCTGTTTAAAATGATCATTTTAACTAGCAAATCAAGTTGACATTTCCATACTATATCGTCTTTATCTTTTAATTTAGAGTTCAAAATGACATGAATCCAATGCCCACGTTAAGTTAGTTTAATATTCCATATTGTGACAAAATTTGAGACTGAAAGAGGTACGACAAAGCATCCAAGTAATCCAATCTATCCCAATCTGCATGATGCCTGCATATTCCTTTCGTTATAGGCCTTTACTGAAAGGGCACCAATGACCAGATTAAAATGATCATTTTAATTAGTCGATCATCTTGACATGTGCGCACTAAATCGTTTGTAACTTTTGATTTAGAGTTCAGAATGAAACAAATCCAACATCAACGTTAAAATAGCTTAATATTCCATATTGTGACAATATTTAAGACTGAAAGAGCTACAAAAAATCCTCCAAGTAATTCAATCTATCCCAAACTGTGTGATGCCATGCATTATGCTTCATTTAAATGCCTTTACTCAATTAACACCAATGATCAGTTTAGAATGATCATTTTAACTAACTGATCAACTTGAAAGTTCCAGACTAAATCATCTTAATTTTTTGATTTAGAGCTCAAGATGAGATGAATCCAACTCCCCGTTATGCTATCTAAATTTTCCATATTGTGACAAATTAAGACCAAAATATCTATGACAAAGCCTCCATGTATTCCAATCTATCCTAAAGTTCATGATGCCATGCATTATGCTTCATTTAAACGCCTTTAGTCAATGAGCACCAATGATCAGTGTAGAATGATCATTTTAACTAGTAGATCAAGTTGAAATGTCCATACTAAATCATCTTTACCTTTTAATTTAGAGTTCAAAACGACATAAATCCAATGCCCACTTTAAGTTAGCTCAATATTCCATATTGTGACAATATTTGAGACTAAAAGAGTTACCACAAAGCCTCCAAGTAATCCAATCTATCACAAACTGCGTGATGCTATGCATTATGCTTCATTTATACGCCTTTACTCAATGAACACCAATGATCAGTTTAGAATGATCATTCGAACTAGCTGATCAATTTGAAAGTTCCGCACTAAATCATCTTAAACTTTTGATTTAGAGCTCAAAATGAGATGAATCCAACATCCACGTTAAGCTATCTCAATTTTCCATATTGTGTCAAAATTAAGACCAAAATAGCTACGACAAAGCCTCTATGTATTCCAATCTATCCCAAAGTTCATGATACAATGCATTATGCTTCATTTATAAGCCTTTACTCAATGAGCACCAATGATCAGTTTAGAATGAGCATTTTAACTAGCAGATCAAGTTAACATGTCCGTACTAAATCATCTTTATCTTTTAATTTATAGTTCAAAATGACATGAATTCAACACCCACGTTAAGTTAGCTCAATATTCTATATTGTGACAAAATTTGAGAATGAAAGAGTTACCACAAAGCCTCCAAGTAATCCAATCTATCCCAAACTGCGTGATGCCATGCATTATTCTTTGGTTATACGCCTTTACTCAAGAAGCACCAATGATCAGTTTAGAATAATCATTTAAATTAGCCAACCATCTTGACATGTCCACACTAAATCGTACGTAACTTTTGATTTATATTTCAAAATGACACATATCCAATGTCAACATTAAAATAGCTCAATATTCCATATTGTGACAATAGTTGAGACTAAAAGAGCTACGATAAATTCTCCAAGTAATCCAATCTATCCCAAACTGCGTGATGCCCTGCATTATGCTTCATTTATACGCCTTTACTCAATGAACACCAATGATCAGTTCAGAATGATCATTTTAACAAGCTGTTCAACTTGAATGTTCTCGATTAAATCATCTTAAACTTTTGATTTAGAGCTCAAAATGAGATGAATCCAACACCCACGTTAAGCTATCTCAATTTTCCATATTGTGAATAAATTTAAGAACAAAATAGCTACGACAAAGCCTCCATGCATTCCAATCTATCCTAAAGTTTATGATGTCATGCATTATGCTTCGTTTATATGCCTTTTCTCAATGAGCACCAACGATCAGTTTAGAATTAGCATTTTAACAAGCCGATCAAGTTGACATGTCCGTACTAAATCATCTTTAGCTTTTAATTTAGAGTTCAAAATGATATGAATCCAACACCCACGTTAAGTTAGCTCAGTATTCCATATTGTGACAATATTTGAGACTAAAAGAGTTACCACAAAGCCTCCAAGTAATCCAATCTTTCCCAAACTGCGTGTTGCCATGCATTTTGCTTTCGTTATAGGCCTTTACTCAAGAAGCATCAATGATCAGCTTAGAATGATCATTTTAATTACCCGATCATCTTAACATGTCCGCACTAAATCGTTCATAACTTTTGATTTATAGTTCAGAATGACGCATATCCAACATCAACGTTAAAATAGCTCAGTATTCCATAATGTGACAATAGTTGAGACTGTAAAAGCTGCGAAAAATCCTCCAAGTAATTCAATCAATCCCAAACTGCATAATGCCATGCATTATGCTTCATTTATACGCCTTTACTCAATGAGCACCAATGATCAGTTTAGAATAATCGTTTTAACTGGTATATCAAATTGAGATGTCCACCCTAAATCGTACGTAATTTTTGATTTAGAGTTCAGAATGACACGAATCTAACGCCCACGTTGAGGTAGCTCAATTTTCTATATTGTGACAAAATTTAAAACCAAAAGAGCTACGACAAAGCCTCCAAGTAATACAATCTATACCGAACTGCGTGATGTCATGCATTATGCTTCATTTATACGCCTTTACTCAATGAGCACCAATGATAAGTTTAGAATGATCATTTTAAATAGCTGATCAACTTGAAAGTTCTGCACGAAATCATCTTAAACTTTTGATTTAGAGTTCAAATTGAGATGAATCCAACACCCACGTTATGCTATCTCAATTTTCCATATTGTGATAAAATTTAAGACCAAAATAGCTATGACAAAGCCTCCATGTATTCCAATCTACCCCAAAGCTCAGGATGCCATGCATTATGCTTCATTTATACGCCTTTACTCAATGAGCACCAGTGATCTGTGTAGAATGATCATTTTAACTAGTAGATCAAGTTGACATGTCCGTACTAAATCATCTTTAGCTTTTAATTTAGAGTTCAAAATGACATAAATCCAACGCCCACGTTAAGTTAACTCAATATTCCATATTGTGACAATATTTGAGACTGAAAGAGTTACCACAAAGCCTCCAAGTAATCCAATCTATCCCAAACTGCGTTGTGTCATGCATTATGCTTTCGTTATAGCCCATTACTTAAGAAGCACCAATGATCAGTTTAGAATGATCATTTTAATTAGCCGATCATCTTGACATATCCGCACTAAAACGTTCGTAACTTTTGATTTATAGTTCAGAATGACTCATATTCAACGTCAACATTAAAATAGCTCAATATTCCATATTGTGACAATAGTTGAGACTGAAAAAGCTACGACAAATCCTCCAAGTAATTCAATATATCCCAAACTGCGTAATGACATACATTATGCTTCATTTATATGCCTTTACTCAATGAGCACCAATGATCAGTTTAGAATGATCATTTTAACTGGCCGATCAACTTGAGATGTCCACACAAAATTGTCCGTAATTTTTGACTTAGAGTTCACAAAGACACCAATCCAACACACACGTTGAGGTTGCAAAATTTTCTACATTGTGAAAAATTTAAGACCAAAAGAGCTACAACAAAGCCTCCAAGTAATACAATCTATCCCGAACTGGGTGATGTCATGCATTATGCTTCAGTTATACTCCTTTACTCAATGAGCACCAATGATCAGTTTAAAATGATTATTTTATATAGCTGATCAACTTGACATTTCCCCACTTAATCATCTTTAACTTTTGATTTTGAGCTCAAAATGAGATGAATCCAACACACACGTTAAGCTAGCTAAATTTTCCAAGTTATGACAAAATTTAAGACCAAAATAGATACGACAAAGCCTCAATGTTTTCCAATTTATCCCAGACAGCGTGATTCAATGCATTATGCTTCATTTATACGCCTTTACTCAATGAGCACCAATCATCCGTTTAAAATGATCATTTTAACTAGCAGATCAAGGTGACATTTCTGTACTATATCGTCTTTATCTTTTAATTTAGAGTTCAAAATGACATCAATCAAACACCCACGTTAAGTTAGCTCAATATTCCATATTGTGACAAAATATGAGACTGAAAGAGCAACGACAAAGCCTCTAAATAATCCAATCTATCCCGAACTGCGTGATACATGCATATTGTTTTCGTTATAGGATTTTAGTGAAAGGGCACCAATGATCAGTTTAGAATGATCATTTTAATTTCCCGATCATCTTGACATGTGCACTAAATCGTCTGTAATTTTTGATTGAGAGTTCAGAATGACACAAATTCAATGTAATTGTTAAAATAGCTTAATATTCCATATTGTGAGAATAATTGAGACTGAAAGAGCTACGAAAAATTCTCCAAGTAATTCAATCTATCCCAAACTGCGTGATGCCATGCATTATGCTTCATTTATACGCCTTTACTCAATGAGCACCAATGATCAGTTTAGAATGATCATTTTAACTCGCTTACCAACTTGAAAGTTTCGCAATAAATCATCTTAAACTTTTGATTTAGAGCTCAAAATGAGATGAATCCAACACCCACGTTAAGCTATCTCAATTTTCAATATTGTCACAAAATTTAAGACCGAAATAGCTACGGCAAAGCCTCCATGTATTCAATCTATCCCAAAGTTCATGATGCCATGCATTATGCTTCATTTATACGCCTTTACTCAATGAAAACCAATGATCTGTGTAGAATGATCATTTTAACTAGTAGATCAAGTTGACATGTCCATACTGAATCATCTTTAGCTTTTAATTTAGAGTTCAAAATGACATAAATCCAACGCCCACGTTAAGTTAGCTCAATATTCCATATTGTGACAATATTTGAGACTGAAAGAGTTACCACAAAGCCTCCAAGTAATCCAATCTATCCCAAACTGCGTGGTGTCATGCATTATGCTTTCGTTATAGGCCTTTACTGAAGAAGCACCAATGATCAGTTTAGAATGATCATTTTAATTAGCCGATCATCTTGACATATCCGCACTAAAACGTTGGTAACTTTTGATTTATAGTTCAGAATGACTCATATTCAACGTCAACAATAGTTGAGACTGAAAAATCTACGACAACTCCTCCTAGTAATTCAATCTATCCCAAGCTGCGTAATGCCATGCATTATGCTTCATTTAAACGCCTTTACTCAATGAGCAGCAATCATCAGTTTAAAATGATCATTTTAACTAGCAGATCAAGGTGACATTTCCGTACTATATCGTCTTTATCTTTTAATTTAGAGTTCAAAATGACATTAATCCAACGCCCACATTAAGTTAGCTCAATATTCCATATTGTGACAAAATATGAGATTGAAAGAGCTACGACAAAACCTCCAAATAATCCAATCTATCCCGAACTGCGTGATACCTGCATATTGCTTTTGTTATAGGCCTTTAGTGAAAGGGCACCAATGATCAGTTTAGAATGATCATTTTAATTACCCAATCATCTTGACATGTCCACACTAAATCGTGTGTAACTTTTGAATGAGAGTTCAGAATGACACAAATCCAGTGTCAATGTTAAAATAGCTTAATATTCCATATTGTGAGAATAATTGAGACTGAAAGAGCTATGACAAATTCTCCAAGTAATTCAATCTATCCCAAACTTCGTGATGCCATGCATTATGCTTCATTTATACGCCTTTACTCAATGAGCACCAATGTTCAGTTTTAAGTGATCATTTTAACTCGCTGATCAACTTGAAAGTTCTGCACTAAATCATCTTAAACTTTTGATTTAGAGCTCAAAATGAGATGAATCCAACACCCATGTTAAGCAATCTCAATTTTCCAAATTGTAACAAAATTTAAGACCAAAATAGCTACGGCAAAGCCTCCATGTATTCAATCTATCCCGAAAATCATGATGCCATGCATTATGCTTCATTTATATGCCTTTACTCAATGAGCACCAATGATCTGTGTAGAATGATCATTTTAACTAGTATGTCAAGTTGACATGTCCGTACTAAATCATCTTTAGCTTTTAATTTAGAGGTCAAAATGACATAAATCAGACGCCCACGTTAAGTTAGCTCAATATTCCATATTGTGACAATATTTGAGACTGAAAGAGTTACCACAAAGCGTCCAAGTAAGCCAATCTATCCCAAACTGCGTGGTGTCATGCATTATGCTTTCGTTATAGGCCTTTACTGAAGAAGCACCAAAGATCAGTTTAGAAAGATCATTTTAATTGGCCGATCATCTTGACATATCCGCACTAAAACGTTCGTAACTTTTGATTTATAGTTCAGAATTACTCATATTCAACGTCAACATTAAAATAGCTCAATATTCCATATTGTGACAATAGTTGAGAATAAAAAAGCTACGACAAATCCTCCAAGTAATTCAATATATCTCAAGCTGCGTAATGACATGCATTATGCTTCATTTATACGCCTTTAATCAATGAGCACCAATGATTAGTTTAGAATGATCATTTTAACTCGCCGATCAACTTGAGATGTCCGCACAAAATTGTCCGTAATTTTTGACTTAGAGTTCACAAAGAAGCCAATCCAACACACACATTGAGCTTGCTAAATTTTCTACATTGTGAAAAATTTAAGACCAAAAGAGCTACAACAAAGCCTCCAAGTAATACAATCTATCCCGAACTAGGTGATGTCATGCATTATGCTTCAGTTATACTCCTTTACTCAATGAGCACCAATGATCAGTTTAAAATGATTATTTTAAATAGCTGATCAACTTGACATTTCCCCACTTAATCATCTTTAACTTTTGATTTTGAGCTCAAAATGAGATGAATCCAACACACACGTTAAGCTAGCTCAATTTTCCATGTTGTGACAAAATTTAAGACCAAAATAGAATCGACAAAGCCTCAATGTTTTCCAATTTATCCCAGACAGCGTGATTCCATGCATTATGCTTCATTTGTACGCCTTTATTCAATGAGCACCAATCATCAATTTAAAATGATCATTTTAACTAGCAGATCAAGGTGACATTTCTGTACTATATCGTCTTTATCTTTTAATTTAGAGTTCAAAATGACATCAATCCAACACCCACGCTAAGTTAGCTCAATATTCCATATTGTGACAAAATATGAGACTGAAAGAGCTACGACAAAGCCTCCAAATAATCCAATCTATCCCGAACTGCGTGATACGTGCATATTGCTTTCGTCATAGGCTTTTAGTGAAAGGGCACCAATTATCAATTTAGAATTATCATTTTAATTTCCCGAGCATCTTGACATGTGCGCACTAAATCGTCTGTAACTTTTGATTGAGAGTTCAGAATGAAACAATCCAATGTAATTGTTACAATAGCTTAATATTCCATATTGTGAGAATAATTGAGACTGAAAGAGCTATGACAAATTCTCCAAGTAATTCAATCTATCCCAAACTGCGTGATGCCATGCATTATGCTTCATTTATACGCCTTTACTCAATGAGCACCAATGATCAGTTTAGAATGATCATTTTTACTCTCTTATCAACTTAAAAGTTCCGCACTAACTCATCTTAAACTTTTGATTTAGAGCTCAAAATGAGATGAATCCAACACCCACGTTAAGCTATCTCAATTTTCCATATTGTCACAAAATTTAAGACCAAAATAGCTACGGCAAAGCCTCCATGTATTCAATCTATCCCAAAGTTCATGATGCCATGCATTATGCTTCATTTATACGCCTTTACTCAATGAGCACCAATGATCTGTGTAGAATGATCATTTTCACTAGCAGATCAAGTTGACATGTCCGTACTGAATCATCTATAGCTTTTAATTTAGAGTTCAAAATGACATAAATCCAATGCCCACGTTAAGTTAGCTCAATATTCCATATTGTGACAATATTTGAGACTGAAAGAGTTACCACAAAGCCTCCAAGTAATCCAATCTATCCCAAACTTTGTGGTGTCATACATTATGCTTTCGTTATAGGCCTTTACTGAAGAAGTACCAATGATCAGTTTAGAATGATCATTTTAATTAGCCGATCATCTTGACATATCCGCACTAAAACGTTGGTAACTTTTGATTTATAGTTCAGAATGACTCATATTCAACGTCAACAATAGTTGAGACTGAAAAATCTACGACAACTCCTCCTAGTAATTCAATCTATCCCAAGCTGCGTAATGCCATGCATTATGCTTCATTTAAACGCCTTTACTCAATGAGCACCAATCATCAGTTTAAAACGATCATTTTAACTTGCAGATCAAGGTGACATTTCCGTACTATATCGTCTTTATCTTTTAATTTAGAGTTCAAAATGATATTAATCCAACGCCCACATTAAGTTAGCTCAATATTCCATATTATGACAAAATATGAGACTGAAAGAGCTACGACAAAGCCTCCAAATAATCCAATCTATCCCGAACTAAGTGACACCTGCATATTGCTTTCGTTATAGGCATTTAGTGAAAGGGCACCAATGATCAGTTTAGAATGATCATTTTAATTACCCGATCATCTTGACATGTGCGCACTAAATCGTCTGTAACTTTTGATTGAGAGTTCAGAATGACACAAATCCAATTTCAATGTTAAAATAGCTTAATATTCCATATTGTGAGAATAATTGAGACTAAAAGAGCTACGACAAATTCTCCAAGTAATTCAATCTATCCCAAACTGCGTGATGCCATGCATTATGCTTCATTTATACGCCTTTACTCAATGAGCACCAATGATCAGTTTAGAACGATCATTTTAACTCGCTGATAAACTTGAAAGTTCCACACTAAATTATCTTAATCTTTTGATTTAGAGCTCAAAATGAGATGAATCCAACACCCACATTAAGCTATCTCAATTTTCCATATTGTGACAAAATTTAAGACCAAAATAGCTACAACAAAGCCTCCATGTATTCAATCTATCCCAAAGTGCATGATGCCATGCATTATGCTTCATTTATACGCCTTTACTAAATGAGCACCAATGATCTGTGTAGAACGATAATTTTAACTAGTAGATGAAGTTGACATGTCCGTAGTAAATCATCTTTAGCTTTTAATTTAAAGTTCAAAATGACATAAATCCAACGCCCACGTTAAGTTAGCTCAATATTCCATATTGTGCCAATATTTGAGACTGAAAGAGTTACTACAAAGCCTCCAAGTAATCCAATCTATCCCAAACTGCGTGGTGTCATGCATTATGCTTTCGTTATAGGCCTTTACTGAAGAAGCAGCAATGATCAGTTTAGAATGATCATTTTAATTAGCCGATCATCTTGACATATCCGCACTAAAACGTTCGTAACTTTTGATTTATAGTTCAGAATGACTCATATTCAATGTCAACATTAAAATAGCTCAATATTCCATATTGTGACAATAGTTGAGACTAAAAACTCTACGACAAATCCTCCTAGTAATTCAATCTATCCCAAGCTGCGTAATGCCATGCATTATGCTTCATTTGTACGCCTTTACTCAATGAGCACCAATGATTAGTTTATAATGATCATTTTAAATAGCTGATCGACTTGAAAGTTCCGCTCTAAATCAACTTAAACTTTTGATTTAGAGCTCAAAATGAGATGAATCTAACACCCACGTTAAGCTATCTCAATTTTCCAAATTGTGACATAATATAAGACCAAAATAGCTATAAAAAAGCCTTCATGTATTCCAATCTATCCCAAAGTTCATGATGCCATGCATTATGCTTTATTTATAAGACTTTATTCAATGAGCACCAATGATCTGTGTAGAATGATCATTTTAACTAGCAGATGAAGTTGACATGTCTGTAGTAAATCATCTTTAGCTTTTAATTTAAATTTCAAAATGACATAAATCAACGCCCACGTTAAGTTAGCTCAATATTCCATATTGTGACAATATTTTTGACTGAAAGAGTTACCACAAAGCCTTCCAAGTAATCGAATCTATCCCAAACTGTGTGATGCCATGCATTATGCTTTGGTTATAGGTCTTTACTCAAGAAGCACCAATGATCAGTTTAGAATGATCATTTTAATTAGCCGATCATCTTGACATGTCTGCACTAAATCTTCCGTAACTTTTGATTTAAAGTTCAGAATGTCACATATCCAATGTCAACGTTAAAATAGCTCAATATTCCATATTGTGACAATAGTTGAGATTGAAAAAGCTACGACAAATCTTCCAAGTAATTCAATCTATCCCAAACTGCATTATGCTTCATTTATACGCCTTTACTCAATGAGCACCAATGATCAGTTTAGATTGAGCATTTGGACTAGCGGATCAAGTTGACATGTCCGTACTAAATCATCTTTAGCTTTCAATTTAGAGTTCTAAATGACATGAATCCAACGCCCACGTTAAGTTAGCTCAATATTCCATATTGTGACAATATATGAGACTGAAAGAGTTACCACAAACCCTCCAAGTAATCCAATCATTCCCAAACTGCGTGTTGCCATGCATTATGCTTTTGTTATAGGCCTTTACTCAAGAAGCACCAATAATCAGTTTAGAATGATCTTTTTAATTACCCGATCATCTTGACATGTCTGCACTAAATCGTCCGTAACTTTTGATTTATAGTTCAGAATGACACATATCCATCGTCAACATTAAAATAGCTCAATATTCCCTATTGTGACAATAGTTGAGACTGAAAAAGCTATGACAAATCCTCCAAGTAATTCAATCTATCCCAAACCGCGTAATGCCATGCACTATGCTTCATTGACACCCCTTTACTCAATGAGCTCCAATGATCAGTTTAGAATGATCATTTTAACTGGTATATCAAATTTAGATGTCCGCCCTAAGTCGTCGGTAATTTTTGATTTAGAGTTCAGAATGACACGAATCCAACGCCCACGTTGAGGTAGCTCAATTTTCTATATTGTGACAAAATTTAAGACCAAAAGAGCTACGACAAAGCCTCCAAGTGAAAAAATCTGTCCCAGACTGCGTGATGTCATGCATTATGCTTCATTTATATGCCTTTACTTAATAGCACCAATGATCAGTTTAAAATGATCATTTTAACTAGCTGATCAACTTGAAAGTTCCGCACTAAATCATCTTAAACTTTTGATTTAGAGCTCAAAATTAGATGAATCCAACACCCACGTTAAGCTATCTCAATTTTCCATACTGTGACAAAATTTAAGACCCAAATAGCTACGACAAAGCCTCCATGTATTCCAATCTATCCTAAAGCTCATGATGCCATGCATTATGCTTCATTTATACGCCTTTACTGAATGAGCACCAATCATTAGTTTAGAATGAGCATTTTAACTAGCAGATCAAGTTGACATGTCCGTACTAAATCATCTTTACCTTTTAATTTAGAGTTCAAAATGACATAAATCGAATGTCCACGTTAATTTAGCTTAATATTCCATATTGTGACAATATTTGAGACTAAAAGAGTTACCACAAAGCCTCAAGCATTCCAATCTCTCCCAAACTACGACAAAGCCTCAATATTCCATATTGTGACAATAGTTGAGACTGAAAAAGTTACCACAAATCCTCCAAGTAATTCAATTTATCCCAAACTGCGTAATGCCATGCACTATGCTTCATTTATACGCCTTTACTCAATGAGCACCAATGATCAGTTTAGAATGATCATTTTAACTGGCCGATCTACTTGAGATGTCTGCACTAAATCGTCCGTAATTTTTGACTTAGAATTCAGAAAGACACGAATCCAACACCCACGTTGAGGTCGCTAAATTTTCTATATTGTGAAAAAATTTAAAACCAAAAGAGCTACGACAAAGCCTCGGAGTAATACAATCTATCCCAAACTGTGTGATGCCATGCATTATGTTTCATTTATACGCCTTTACTCAATGAGCACCAATGATTAGTTTAAAACGATAATTTTAAATAGCTGATCAACTTGACATTTCCCCACTTAGTCATCTTTAGCTTTTGATTTAGAGATCAAAATGAGATGAATCCAACGCCTACGTTAAGCTAGCTCAATTTTCCAAGTTGTGACAAACTGTAAGACCAAAATAGATATGACAAAGCCTCAAAATTTTCCAATCTCTCCCAGACAGCGTGATACCATGCATTATGCTTCATTTATACGCCTTTACTCAATGAGCACCAATCATCAGTTTAAAATGATCATTTTAACTAGCAGATCAAGTTGACATTTCAGTACTAGATCTTCTTTATCTTTTAATTTAGAGTTCAAAATGTCATTAATACAACGCCCACATTAAGTTAGCTCAATATTCCATATTCTAACAAAATTTGAGACTGAAAGAGCTACGACAAAGCCTCCAAGTAATCCAATCTATCCCAAACTGTGTGATGCCTGCATATTGCTTTTGTTATAGGTCTTTAGTGAAATGGCACCAATAATCAGTTTAAAATGATCATTTTAATTACCCAATCATCTTGACATGTGTGCAGTAAATCGTCCGTAACTTTTGATTGAGAGTTCAGAATGACAAAAATCCAACGTCAATGTTAAAATAGCTTAATATTCCATATTGTGATCATAGTTGAGACTGAAAGAGCTACGACAAATTCTCCAAGTAATTCAATCTATCCCAAACTGCGTAATGAAATGCACTATGCTTCATTTATATGCCTTTACTCAATGAGCACCAATGATCAGTTTAGAATGATCATTTTAACTGGCCGATCAACTTGAGATGTCCGCACTAAATCGTCCGTAATTTATGACTTAGAGTTCAGAAAGACATGAATCCAACACCCACGTTGAGGTCGCTAAATTATCTATATTGTGAAAAAATTTAATACCAAAAGAGATACGACAAAGCCTCGAAGTATTACAATCTATCCCGAACTGTGTGATGCCACACATTATGCTTCAATTATACGCCTTTACTCAATGAGGACCAATGATCAGTTTAAAACGATAATTTGAAATTGCTGATCAACTTGACATTTCCCCACTTAATCATCTTTAACTTTTGATTTAGAGATCAAAATGAGATGAATCCAACGTCCACATTAAGCTAGCTCAATTTTCCAAGTTGTGACAAAATGTAAGACCAAAATAGATACGACAAAGCCTCAATGTTTTCCAATCTATCCAAGACAGTGTGATGCCATGCATTATGCTTCATTTATACGCCTTTACTCCATGAGCACCAATAATCAGTTTAAAATTATCATTCTAACTAGCTGATCAAGTTGTCATTTCAGTACTAGATCGTCTTTATCTTTTAATTTAGAGTTCAAAATTTCTTTAATCCAACGCCCAAGTTAAGTTAGTTCAATATTCCATATTGCTTTCGTTATAGCCCTTTAGTGAAATAGGTACTAACAAAATTTGAGACTGAAAGAGGTACGACAAAGCCTCCAAGTAATCCAATCTATCCCAAACTGCGTGATGTCTGCATATTGCTTTCGTTATAGCCCTTTAGTGAAATGGCACCAATGATAAGTTTAAAATGATCATTTTAATTACCCGATCATCTTGACATGTGCACATGAAATCGTCTGTAACTTTTGATTAAGAGTTCAGAATGACACAAATCCAACGTCTATGTTAAAATAGCTTAATATTCCATATTGTGACAATAGTTGAGACTGAAAGAGCTACGACAAATTCTCCTAGTAATTCAATCTATGCCAAACTGCGTGATGTCATGCATTATGCTTCATTTATACGCCTTTACTCAATGAGCACCAATGATCAGTTTAGAATGATCATTTTAACTAGCTGATCAACTTGAAAGTTCCACACTAAATCATCTTAAACTTTTGATTAAGACCTCAAAATGAGATGAATCTAACACACACGTTAATCTTTCTCGATTTTCCATATTGTGACAAAATTTAAGACCAAAATAGCTACGACAAAGCCTCCATGTATTCCAATCTATCCCAAAGTTCATGATGCCATGTATTATGCCTCATTTATACGCCTTTACTCAATGAGCACCAATGATCAGTTTAGAATGATCATTTTAACTAGCTGATCAAGTTGACATGTCCGTAGTAAATCATCTTTAGCTTTTAATTTGGAGTTCAAAATGACATAAATCCAATGCCCACGTTAAGTTAGCTCAATATTCCATATTGTGACAATATTTGAGACTGAAGAGTTACCACAAAGCCTCCAAGTAATCCAATCTATCCCAAAGCTCATGATGTCATGCATTATGCTTCATCTATACGCCTTTACTCAATGAGCACCGATCATTAGTTTAGAATAAGCATTTTAACGAGCAGATCAAGTTGACATGTCCGTATTAAATCGTCTTTAGCTTTTAATTAGAGTTTAAAATGACATAAATCAAACGCCCACGTTAAGATAGCTCAATATTCCATATTGTGACAATATTTGAGACTAAAAGAGTTACCACAAAGTCTCCAAGTAACCCAATCTATCCCAAACTGCGTGATGCCTTGCATTATGATTTCGTTATAGGCCTTTACTCAAGAAGCACCAATGATCAGTTTAGAATGTTCATTTTAATTAGCCGATCATCTTGACAAGTCCGCACTAAATCATCCGTAACTTTTGATGTATAGTTCAGAATGTCACATATCCAATGTCAACGTTAAAATAGCTCAATATTCCATATTGTGACAATAGTTGAGATTGAAAAAGTTACGACAAATCGTCTAAGTAATTCAATCTATCCCAAACTGCGTAATACCATGCACTATGCTTAATTTATACGCCTTTACTCAATGAGCACCAATGATCAGTTTAGAATGATTATTTTAACTGGCTGATCTACTTGAGATGTCCGCACTAAATCGTCCGTAATTTTTGACTTAGAATTCAGAAAGACACGAATCAAACACCCACGTTGAGGTCGCTAAATTTTCTACATTGTGAAAAAATATAAGACCAAAAGAGCTACAACAAAGCCACCAAGTAATACAATCTATCCCGAACTGCGTGATGTCATGCATTATGCTTCAGTTATACTCCTTTACTCAATGAGCACCAATGATCAGTTTAAAATGATTATTTTAAATAGCTGATCAACTTGACATTTCCCCACTTAATCATCTTTAGCTTTTTATTTAGAGATCAAAATGAGATGAATCCAACGCCCACGTTAAGCAAGCCCAATTTTCCAAGTTGTGACAAAATGTAAGTCCAAAATAGATACGACAAGCCTCAATGTTTTCCAATGTATCCCAGACAGCGTGATGCCATGCATTATGCTTCATTTATACGCCTTTGCTCAATGAGTACCAATCATCAGTTTAAAATGATCATTTTAACTAGCAGATCAAGTTGACATTTCAGTACTAGATCGTCTTTATATTTAAATTTAGAGCTCAAAATGACATTAATTCAACACCCACATTAAGTTAGCTCAATATTCCATATTCTGACAAAATTTGAGACTGAAAGAGCTACGACAAAGCCTCCAAGTAATCCAATCTATCCCGAACTGCGTGATGCCTGCATATTGCTTTCGTTATAGGCCTTTAGTGAAATGGCACCAATGATCAGTCTAAAATGATCATTTTAATACCCGATCATCTTGACATATGAGCACTAAATCGTCTGTAACTTTTGATTGAGATTTCAGAATGACACAAATCCAACGTCAATGTTAAAACAGCTTAATATTCCATATTGTGACAATAGTTGAGACTGAAAGAGCTACGACAAATTTTCCAAGTAATTCAATCTATTCCAAACTGCGTGATGTCATGCATTATGCTTCATTTATACGCCTTTACTCAATGAGCACCAATGATCACTTTAGAATGATCATTTTAACTGGCCGATCAGCTTGAGATATCCGCACAAAATTGTCCATAATTTTTTATTTAGAGTTCAGAAAGACAGGAATCCAACACCCACGTTGAGGTCGCTAAATTTTCTATATTGTGATAAAATTTAAGACCAAAAGAGGCACGACAAAGCCTCGAAATAATACAATCAATCCTTAACTGGGTGATGCCACACATTATGCTTCATTTATACGCCTTTACTCAATGAGCACCAATGATCAGTTTAAAATGATAATTTCAAATAGCTGATCTACTTGACATTTCCCCAATTAATCATCTTTAACTTTTGATTTAGAGCTCTAAATGAGATGAATCCAACGCACACGTTAAGGCAGCTCAATTTTCCAAGTTGTGACAAAATTTAAGACCCAAATAGATACGACAAAGCCTCAATGTTTTCCAATCTATCCCTGACAGCGTGATTCCATGCATTATGCTTCATTGATACGCCTTTGCATAATGAGCACCAATCATCAGTTTAAAATGATCATTTTAACTAGCAGATCAAGGTGACATTTCCGTACTATATCGTCTTTATATTTTAATTTAGAGTTCAAAATGACATTAATCCAACGCCCACGTTAATTTAGCTCAATATTCCATATTGTGACAAAATATGAGACTGAAAGAGCTACGACAAAGCCTCCAAATAATCCAATCTATCCCGAACCACGTGATACCTGCATATTGCTTTCGTTATAGGCCTTTAGTGAAAGGGCACCAATGATCAGTTTAGAATGATCATTTTAATTACCCGATCATCTTGACATGTGCGCACTAAATCGTTTGTAACTTTTGATTGAGAGTTCATAATGACAGAAATCCAATGTCTATGTTAAAATAGCTTAATATTCCATATTGTGAGAATAATTGAGACTGAAAGAGCTACGATAAATTCTCCAAGTAATTCAATCTATCCCAAACTGCGTGATGCCATGCATTATGCTTCATTTATATGCCTTTACTCAATGAGCACCAATGATCAATTTAGAATGATCATTTTAACTTGCTGATCAACTTGAAAGTTCCGAACTAAATCATCTTAAACTTTTGATTTAGAGCTCAAAATGAGATGAATCCAACACCCACGTTAAGCTATCTCAAATTTGCATTTTGTGACAAAATTTAAGACCAAAATAGCTACGGCAAAGCCTCCATGTATTTAATCTATCCCAAAGTTCATGATGCCATGCATTATGCTTCATTTATACGCCTTTACTCAATGACCACCAATGATCTGTGTAGAATGATCATTTTAATTAGCAGATCAAGTTGACATGTCCGTACTAAATCATCTTTAGCTTTTAATTTAGAGTTCAAAATGACATAAATCCAACGCCCACGTTAAGTTAGCTCAATATTCCATATTGTGACAATATTTGAGACTGAAAGAGTTACCACAAAGCCTCCAAGTAATCCAATCTATCCCAAACTGCGTGGTGTCATGCATTATGCTTTCGTTATAGGCCTTTAGTGAAGAAGCACCAATGATCAGTTTAGAATGATCATTTTAATTAGCCGATCATCTTGACATATCCGCACTAAAACGTTCGTAACTTTTGATTTATAGTTCAGAATGACTCATATTCAACATCAACATTAAAATAGCTCAATATTCCATATTGTGACAATAGTTGAGACTGAAAAAGCTACGACAAATCCTCCAAGTAATTCAATATATCCCAAACTGCGTAATGACATCCATTATCCTTCATTTATACGCCTTTACTTAATGAGCACCAATGATCAGTTTAGAATGGTCATTTTAACTGGCCGATCAAATTGAGATGTCTGCAAAAAATTGTCCGTAATTTTTGACTAAGAGTTCACAAAGACACGAATCCAACACACACGTTGCGGTCGCTAAATTTTCTACATTGTGAAAAAATATAAGACCAAAAGAGCTACAACAAAGCCACCAAGTAATACAATCTATCCCGAACTGCGTGATGTCATGCATTATGCTTCAGTTATACTCCTTTACTCAATGAGCACCAATGATCAGTTTAAAATGATTATTTTAAATAGCTGATCAACTTGACATTTCCCCACTTAATCATCTTTAATTTTGATTTTGCGCTCAAAAAGAGATGAATCCAACGCACACGTTAAGCTAGCTCAATTTTCCAAGTTGTGACAAACTTTAAGACCAAAATTGATACGACAAAGCCTCAATGTTTTCTAATCTATCCCACACAGCGTGATTCCATGCATTATGCTTCATTTATACGCCTTTGCTCAATGAGCACCAATCATCAATTTAAAATGATCATTTTAACTAGCAGATCAAGTTGACATGTCCGTAATAAATCATCTTTAGCTTTAAATTTAGAGTTCAAAATGACATAAATCCAACGCCCATGTTAAGTTAGCTCAATATTCCATATTGTGACAATATTTGAGACTGAAAGAGTTACCACAAAGCCTCCAAGTAATCCAATCTATCCCAAACTGCGTGGTGTCATGCATTATGCTTTCGTTATAGGCCTTTAGTGAAGAAGCACCAATGATCAGTTTAGAATGATCATTTTAATTAGCCGATCATCTTGACATATCCGCACTAAAACGTTCGTAACTTTTGATTTATAGTTCAGAATGACTCATATTCAACATCAACATTAAAATAGCTCAATATTCCATATTGTGACAATAGTTGAGACTGAAAAAGCTACGACAAATCCTCCAAGTAATTCAATATATCCCAAACTGCGTAATGACATGCATTATGCTTCATTTATACGCCTTTACTCAATGAGCACCAATGATCAGTTTAGAAAGATCATTTTAACTGGCCGATCAAATTGAGATGTCTGAAAAAAATTGTCCGTAATTTTTGACTAAGAGTTCACAAAGACACGAATCCAACACACACGTTGAGGTCGCTAAATTTTCTACATTGTGAATAAAATATAAGACCAAAAGAGCTACAACAAAGCCTCCAAGTAATACAATCTATCCCGAACTGCGTGATGTCACGCATTATGCTTCAGTTATACTCCTTTACTCGATGAGCATCAATGATCAGTTTAAAATGATTATTTTAAATAGCTGATCAACTTGACATTTCCACACTTAATCATCTTTAATTTTGATTTTGAGCTCAAAAAGAGATGAATCCAATGCACACGTTAAGCTAGCTCAATTTTCCAAGTTGTGACAAACTTTAAGACCAAAATTGATACGACAAAGCCTCAAGGTTTTCCAATCTATCCCAGACAGCGTGATTCCATGCATTATGCTTCATTTATACGCTTTTGCTCAATGAGCACCAATCATCAGTTTAAAATGATCATTTTAACAAGCAGATCAAGGTGACATTACCGTACTATATCGTCTTTATCTTTTAATTTAGAGTTCAAAATAACATTAATCCAATGCCCACGTTAAGTTAGCTCAATATTCCATATTGTGAAAAAATATGAGACTGAAAGAGCTACGACAAAGCCTCCAAATAATCCAATCTATCCCGAACTGCGTGATTTCTGCATATTGCTTTCGTTATTGGCCTTTAGTGAAAGGGCACCAATGATCAGTTTAGAATGATCATTTTAATTACCCGATCATCTTGACATGTGCGCACTAAATCGTCTGTAACTTTTGACTGAGTGTTCAGAATGACACAAATCCTATGTCAATGTTAAAATAGCTTAATATTCCATATTGTGAGAATAATTGAGACTGAAAGAGCTACGACAAATTCTCCAAGTAACTCAATCTATCCCAAACTGCGTGATGCCATGCATTATGCTTCATTTATATGCCTTTACTCAAAGAGCACCAATGATCAGTTTAGAATAATCATTTTAACTCGCTGAACAACTTGAAAGTTCCGCACTAAATCATCTTAAACTTTTGATTTAGAGCTCAAAATGAGATGAATCCAACACGCACGTTAAGCTATCTCAATTTTCCATATTGTGACAAAATTTAAGACCAAAATAGCTACGGCAAAGCCTCCATGTATTTAATCTATCCCAAAATTCAAGATGCCATGCATTATGCTTCATTTATACGCCTTTACTCAATGACCACCAATGATCTGTGTAGAATGATCATTTTAACTAGCAGATCAAGTTGACATGTTCGTACTAAATCATCTTTAGCTTTTAATTTAGAGTTCAAAATGACATAAATCCAACGCCCATGTTAAGTTAGCTCAATATTCCATATTGTGACAATATTTGAGACTGAAAGAGTTACCACAAAGCCTCCAAGTAATCCAATCT